>CM074523.1:24830994-25430994 GCA_037379345.1 Perna viridis
CTAAGGGCAGATAATTGTGATCTCGTACCTTAAGCTGATTTTTGGTTTGTGAAACTACCATCTTGAGAAACAGATCATGTTTACGTTTTGTTCTGCTGATTTTTACCGAAATTACTTGCCTTGGACTGAGCAAATTTTCAAAAATAAAAGTTTCGGGACTTTTTTTCTAAACGCTTACAGATATCGAGCTGATATTTGGTATGTAACTCTACCATGATGAGTATCTATAGGTTTTGTTCTTCTCCGCTGACTTTTACCAAAATTACAGGCCTTCGAATTAACAATTTCTTTTAAATCAACAGTTTTCAGGACATTTTTTCTCAACATATTGAGCTGTTGTTTGGTATGTGAGTTTACATTGTATCATGATCAATTACAGATCAAGTTCATGTTATGTTGAGATTTTCTATAAGGCCCCTGAACTTTTTTTTTAAATACTTTTAATTTGAGTCATATTTGTGGATGTGTGGGGTATATTAGCGCACTCACTAAGGTTCTTTGTATTAAAAAGTGTCTGTTATAGACAGGTATTCAGGTTCAGTTAAGACGGGTTTAAGTTCTGTTTTAGGTATAAAAATAAACATTTCACTGTAACTTATTAGTGTTCTTTTTTAAATACTAAGGTCATTAGTTCACTGATAACAGATTAGTGTTTAGTATTAGATATTAAGGTCATTTGTTCACTTGTTACTGATTTTATGCATGGAAGTACAGCGTTCTTATTCTTGTTCTTCTTTTTCAGGACATTTTATCTCTAGTGGCATTGAAGAATTTGTCAGATGGAATCAAAGTCTGCTTTCATCTCAATTGTTCCATGTTCATCTTGACTGTGTATATATCATCTTCCAGTACTATGTGCATGGGGCTGTTTGAGATTATGGCATTTCATCGTCATCCGTAGATTCAGCAACTGGGGACCTACCATAGAATTTCTACTCTACAATCTTCCAGAATGGATTTCGACTCTTGAGTATTCTAAAATATATTTAGGCCTCCCTTTTTTAAGAACGACCTAACCGTCTTTTTTAAGACCAGCCTAACCTTTCATTTTTAGACTACCCTAATTCTCTTTTTTTAAGACCAGCCAAAACCTTTTTTAAAGACCAGCCTAACCCTCCTTTTTAAAAACCACCCAGCCTGGGGGGGGGGGGGGGGGCTAGGGGCGTTGAAGTATAACCAGTGAGGATCATCTTGTTACATTTCTGATGTATTTTTTCAGTGTAATAAACTCAGAAGTGTTTAAGGCTTTCCAAATCTGTAGGGTTTAGGCCATTTGATATGACAATTTACATTACAATTCACATATTACACAAACAAACAGTGCAACTAACTAACAATCTGTGCCATTAACTCGATTAGCTACTAAATGTACAGTCAATTTCAGTAATTTTTTCTTCAGAAAACAACTGAAACTCTCACATGTTTCAAAAACCTGAGTCAGTTTTTACTAGTTTCAGGTTTTGGGCAAGCTGTTTAAGGCACAAAATGAACTGACGAAGGAATGTCACAATATTTATTTATCTATGAGCATTATTTTATTAAAACTACATAGTGAGAAATCTATCTAAACCTATATATTTCAAATTTAAAACTGGCTCCGTTCAGACTTGTATAGGTGGTTGGTTTTCTAAGGTTCCAAAATGTACATTTACACTGATATAAAGATCTTAAAAAAAGTGTTTGGTATAGACAGGTTTCACCGTATATGAAACCATCTTAGTTTGGTGTCAAACTTTTTTTTAATGTGATGTGAAAACTTTCTTGAATTACCTCCCTTAGACCATTTTTTAGCTTCTCTCAAATTCACTCTTAATATTTATAGTCATCATATTTGAAAACTTCTTTCACAACCCAAAGAAAACTGAAGACCAACACTATATCCATCTTAGGCACTGAATCTTTTCAATACTGAAGGGAAAGGGGGTGGGGTCGGATAATTTGGAGAAAAGTAATTTTCAAAATTTAAGCCATTTTTAACTCACCTGGCAAAAGGCCATGTGAGCTATTGCCATCACTTGGCATCTGTTGTTGTCGTTAACAATTATACACAACTCTTCTCCTCTGAAACTACTTGACCAATTGAAACCAATCTTGGTATGAATGTTCCTTGGGGTATCCTGCATAGAACTAATGTGGGGATTTTTTATTCGTCCAAAAACATTGCCGCCATTACTAAAACAAGAACATAGGGGTCAGTTTTTCACATATATCTCCTAAACCGTTAGGTTTAGCTAAATTCTGACTGGGGTAAAAGTGTTCAGCATGATGAGATCTATCTCAGGTCAAATTTTGCTTTTAATCCCTTAGGTCTCACTTACCACTTCCGGGTCAAATGGCCACCCCCACCCCCCCCCCCCCCCTATGTAGTACCAAAAACACACTGAACCTAGACATATGCATTGTAAGTGCATTATTTGTGTGTATTATGATTAAAAGTAGTCAAAATAAAGCAGAGAATGTGTACTTTAAAATCATATATGCAATTAACTACAAAAGGGTATGAATATTGTTTACATGTTTGAGTAATTTGCCTCCATGCTGTCAGTTAGCAGAACAGGTAAAAATGTGGATTTTCAGTATTATTTATTCAAGTAAATTTTGTGAAGAATTTCTACAATCATCGTACCATTAGCATAATGATTTTGGAAGCCTTATTGTCCAAGCTTCGCAACAGTATGCAACTTTAAGATGTCATTTGTCCTGGGAATTCACTGTGAGACTTTGAAAATTACTTTTTTAACATGTAAAGTAATGGAAACGTTAGAAGTGGTTAGTGAGACCTTAAGCCTTGTTGGAGTTGTTGCCCTTTTTCAATGATTATTGCCATTTTCAATGTTATTTCTTTCAAAAATCTTCTCCTCTGACACTACTTAACTAATTAAACCAAACTTGGTATGAATGTTCCTGGGGTATCCTGCATAGAACTAATGTGGGGATTTTTGATTCGTCAAAAAACATTGCCGCTGTTACTAAAAATAGAACATAGGGGTCAGACAGTAGTTTTTTCACATAGATCTCCAAAACCGTTAGGTTTAGCAAAATTCTTTCGATAGCTGAAATGATCCATATTATTAGGACTACAAAAGTCTTCAGGGATAAAAGTTGTCAGATGAGTTATTGCCCTTGAAAGGGGAAAAATGACTCCTTTTTTAACAGTTTTCAGTCAATATCTTGAGAACTATGATAGATTTAAAGAAACTTTCAATTGTTGAGAAGATTTTATGATAAGTCCTACCAAAGAATTCTTGAGTCAAAATTGTTGGACAACTTCTCGTTAAAATTTATATCCTTTGAAAGGCAACATTTAACCAGGTGAGCGTTTCAGGCTTATGTGAGCCTCTTGTTTCTCTCCTTTTTTCTCGGGCATTGACAGAAAGAAGAAAGAAGAATTGAGCAGAAAAAAAAACTTTAAAAAATTGATTTTTGCCTCAATGAGGTATTAAAATTTGCCAAAAAAATACAAAAATGCTTCAGTTTATCTCTTGGTGTCAAAAAGATTCGGAAATGGGAGGTATAAGGGTACCTGAAAATCATAGTTCAGTTGATTAGGGTGGGGGGTGTGCACAGCTCACGTGCATAGTTCCATGTGGGGTATAAGGGTTAGAACCACCCATTTGATAATTTTGTCTTCTTAGTCTAATAGATTTCCCTAGATTAGATCTGTTTCTTGCACCAATTGTTAGGCACATAACATTTTTTGTACTGAGGGGGAGGCTTGGTTTGTTATGGAAAAAATAAGATTACTCCAAATTTGAGCCATAAATATTTTACTCAGTCATTGATTGAAAAAAAAAATATTAATATTGTTTAATATTTCCACCATCCCTTAACAATATAGATATTCAAATACAATTTTTGACTACGGCTGCTGCTGAAAAAAAGGAAATACTTTTCGTGTGTGGGCAAAAATTAACTCCGAGCCCCTTCAAAAAGAAAATGGTCTGTGTCTTACTTTCATATTAAGCAAAAGAAATGCTTCGCAGGGCAATGTTTGATTAGAATGCAGATTTCTAATCATAAACAGTTGGGCCAAAATTTTACGCGCTTTCCAAGCTTGATACAGATCTCAATTTTAATAGCAATTAGCCAGGAAAAGAACTTGATCCCAAAGTCCCTGTTTTTCCCTTTATTGCTCAATAAGCACAACCCCCACAATCAATCAAAGCCTTTCTTTTAAGGATAGGTATGTCACCTTGAGGCTCATTTATAAGATCCATTCATCTTTACTCAAGCTATTATCTGCAAAACAGGAAAATATTTGTTTCTGATCCCTCATTCGTAATTAGTTCAAGTTGAAACCCCTAAAATCAATCCCAGGCTTTCTTTGGAGGTTTAATTTCATGAAAATCGATACACTCAATGTATACTAACATGAAAAATCTACAGACGACAACTGACGACAGCATGATACCATTATTCCACTGCAGTCAACAATGATAAAACTGACTATAGCATGATATCATTTTTCCACCGCAGTCAACAATGACGATAGCATGATGTCATTATTCCACCGCAGACAACAATGACGAAACTGAAGACAGCATGATATCATTATTCCACTACAGACGGCAATGACGAACTGATGACAAGATGATACCATAATTCAACCGCAGACGACAATGACGACACTGATGAGAGCGTAGTAACATCATCCACCACAGACAACAATGACAAAAATGACTATAGCAGGATACCATTATTCCATTGGAGACAACAATGACGAAACTGACGAGAGCATGATACCATTACTCCATCACAGACGACAATGACGACACTGATGAAAGCATAGTACCATTATTCCACCAGACAATGACGAAACTGACCATTGTTTAAACCATTATTCCACCACAGACAACAATGATGAAACTTGACGACATCATGATACCATTATTCCACCACAGACGACAGAGATACTGACGACAGTATGGTACCATTATTCCACCACAGACAACAATGATGAAACCGACTAAAGCATGATACCATTATTTCACCGCAGACGATAATGACGAAACTGACGACAGCATGATACCATTATTCCACCGCAGTCAACAATGACGATAGCAAGATACTATTATTCCACCGCAGACAACAATGACGACACAGATGAGAGCGTAGTACCATTATTCCACCACAGACAACAATGACGAAACTGACTATAGCATGATATCATTATTCCACCGCAGTCAACAATGACGATAGCATGATGTCACAATTCCATCGCAGACAACAATGACAAAACTGATTATAGCATGATACCATTATTCAACCGCAGGCGACTATGACTAAACTGACGACAGCATGCTACCATTATTTGATGGCAGACAACAATAACGAACTAACGACAGCGTGATACCATTATTCCACCGCAGTAAATTATCTGTTTCAAACTTTTCTTGTGTAAAATTTTGTTATACTAATGAAATTGAAAGGAACCCTCTTTAATAAGGCCTCCAACATGGATCTCCTTAGTAGATACAATCAGGAAGACATGACCTCTTTAGTAGATAAAATCAGGAAAGCATGAAACATATCATCATATGGTAGCGATAAATTGGACACATCTTGACAAAACATCAACAAGACCACACTTTAACAGCCCTTCCATTGACACTAGAGCTAAAGCCAAGAAGAGATAACATGGCGTCATACCATTGTGTTGGAAATGCGCAAAATTAACCCCTCATGGGAACATCTTCAGAAAATGGCCAGAGACAGGCCAGGACATTAAAACTAGCCCTTAAGGGCAAACAAAAAGAGATTTTCGTAAAGTATGTTTTATTTTTTTTTTTTACACCAGCAGTCTGAATACTATTACATGACAATTTACACAAAAAAATATCAAATTTGCTTGGATTAGAAGTAAAATTCTAGATACTTGAAAAAATTCAGGAACAATAACTCTTCTCTTCTAATATGGAGGACTGCAATGGCTTGATAATGTTTCACAGTAATTTGAATTGAAAGCATATTTAATTTACACATGATCAAAATTGACATACATGTAATATTAAGTTATTGCAATAGTAACTTTAGAACTTTAACTTCTATAGCATAAAAAAAAAAATTACAAAAAAATTAAGGGGTAAATGTTGTTAAAATATTGTAATAAAGTGTACAAAAAAGAACAAAGAAAAAAAAACAATAAAAGTCCCCACTATGAAAAAAATCTTGATGATTCAAACTCTTGTTTGTTCACAGAAACAAAATTTTACTACTGATGAATGATGGACAGCATTGACATGGAAGCAAAATGGATTATCTCCCTTAGAACTACCTGTACAATGTAATACAATATACTTAAGAATTAATATTATTGGTCTGCATCTCTGTTGATACTAAATAATTAAGTGTAAGTTTTAAATCAGGAAAAATGCATGTCCATAACCCACAAATATGACAGAATAATTTTACTCAAGGATACTTTCTTTATTTGAAAAGATTATACTTTGATCTCTACATCAATAGATTTGTTCAGAATAATTTTTTAAGAGAATGTAAGAAAAAATAAATTTTTGACAGAATTAGCTGCCCTTGAAATGTTCATTTTGTGTGCATTTCATTAAGATTATAACTCACCATACCAAAATTATATGCTTTTAAAGTGCACTGTGGTGTGGTGTTAAAATGAAAAAAACAAGTAATATTATTATTGACATATAATTTTTTTTTGCCTCTTGACAATGTTTTCCAATTTAGCCAATTACCAATAATGTTTTAAATTTGGAAATCTCTACAACTGAATGAATAATTACAAATGAACACTACATATACATGTATTTTATAAGTGTTATTAACTTCACTCTTCAACATGCTGAAGTGCAAGTTCAAACAAATAATCAAGACACAATATATAATACATGAAAAACCTTTGATAGCTTATTTCTGCATAAATGGAAGTTCTCACCAGAAAAAATAATTTCATCTTAAAAAAAGAATCTGAATAGTTTGCCTTTCATGCGATAATCCATATTGGCAGAGCACATAACTGAAGACTCCGTGAATCAGCAAAGTCTCTTGAACTATATGCAATCTTTAAATAGTTCATGTTTACTGTGTCCTGAAAATGAATACATATTCCACAGACTCTATTGGAATGTGTCACATTTTGATGGACATTAAATATTAGGTTTGTCATTAATATCCATATTGATCATGATAAAATATGTTGAATTCACCCATTATCAGAAAATCCAAATTCACTAAGTGTTTAAAACCAACTTCCACCATGCCTTGGTCATCTACATGTAGATACACGAATATTGTTCCTAGTGTATCAGAAAATAAATTCCAAATCATTCTACCATTCAATGTACATGAACATGTAATTCCATATGGCTAGGCCTCATTAGTTCTAAAATAAAAACTGGGTTTATTCATCTCAGGAAAAAGCCTTGTTAACAAGTCACTTGAGATTTCCTATTAAATTATCAGACTTAGGTGGAATTGAACTATAAATAATTGATGTAAACATATTTACAGTGGGTATCCAGGGGGTTCATGGGGTGATAGAAAACTTGTTTTACATGTATCTTTATTCGAAATATCCAATGAGCAAATAATGACCTGAGTGCTCTTGGGGGACCCCCCTTTTTTTAAATTTTTCAATCCAACTCTGGAAGTACATTGTACATACACACGAAAACGAAACATATATATTTACAAAAAAAAAATAAGAATAGAAAATAAACAAATATTGTAAATAAATAAATGTGCATTCTACTCATGCCATGTACATTTATATACTGATAAAAATAACATTTAAACATAGATGATGTACTGTACACATGGTAAGTATTGAAGAAATCTCCATGTATTTACAATTAATGAAAATAATTTTCAGTTTATTTACTTAAAAGTCAAAAATATTTCAAATTTCAAGAAAAAAAATGAATATACATGTAACTTCAGAAGGATTTATAAATGTACATTACATGTAGAAATGTATTTAAATTTAAAAAAAATAAATAAATTTGACTTGCATGTACATGTACAAGGATATCACAAGTTGTCAAAGTTGAAGGTGAAATGTCTTGTAAAACAATTCAAATCCTGGACAAAAATAAAAATAAAGTATAGTACATGTTTTTACATAACTACTTCTTTTACAGTTTCATTTTAATTTTTTGAAAGTATTGTTTTTATAAATAGTCAGTAAAAGGATACATACATGTACATGTATTCATAATATTTATAACTACAATAAGTTATAACTATTTGTTTACAGTGCCTAAAATGTTTATTGTTTTAAAGAGTCTTTTCAAAGAATATACATGTACATGTATGTATGACAAATAACAAATAAATATTTCTTAAATCATTTGAGTAAGACTAAATCAAAGATAGAAACATGAAAATGATGAATACAACTATATACATGTACAACAACAATGAAGTGAAAAGATTTTCACTGATGACACATCTAGATACATGTATTTGAAAAACTTGATGAAAAATAAAGAAATATGAAATAATTTCCAAAAAAAAATCAATCATTTTACTATATAAACTAATTTTGTATTATTTCTTTTAAAGATTTTTAATTAAGTTAATTGCAAAATGTATTACATTTATGTAAATAAAAAAGTAAAAAGTTATTAAAGATAATTAAGTCAGTAAATTAAAACATGTTTCTGAAAAACATTTCTTAGAAAAAAAAAGATAATTTCTGATATTATTATAAAGATTTCTGATAAATTAAATCATTATAGATTAAACATATTTTATTTATCTTTAAATCTGAATTTGTTTAATAAATTAATATTGTCTTAGTCCATCAAGAGAAAAAAATACCAAATCATTCTAAATGCACCATTCAAACTACATATACATGTTATAATCTTATTAGTCATAAAAATATGAACTGGCATTGTTCCTCACATGAATCATTCATTAGATTTGAACTAATTATAAAATACAGGTATAGGTGTTAACATAATTACAGTGGCAGATCCAGGGGTTCAAGGTGTACCCCCCCCCCAACACACACAAAATAATTATTGATTTTTGTATTCTATGGACCTTAATGAGCAAATAATAACCTGGCACCCCTCCCCTTTTTCATAATTTCTCCATCCGCCCCTGTTAGTGCTATATATATGAAATCAAATACACATACATGTACATATATTTTTACAACAACTGACTTAAACATCAACATTTATACATGTAGATGTACATGTACCTACATGTGAATCAATAAATTGAAGATACATGTATTTCTTTTAATTATTGAAGTTGCAAGTACATGTAATCACTGTTGTGGGTAATTTAATGTCCTTAGTAGTACCTTTCAATAATATACATGTAATTGATATTTCAAGAAAAAAAAACAATAAAAGTTCTGAAATAAATCAACCATTTAAAAAAAAATATTTTCATTTCAGTTGAAGCAATGAAGACTTATAAGGATATCACATGTTGCCAAAAAAAATTCTATTAAATTAATTCAAACCATGACTAAACAAATGCACATTACATGACTGTACTTTTTTAATTATTGTTTTAAAGAAAGTTATTTTTAAAGGCCTACATCTAAATACTGGGTATGAATAAATCACTAATACAGTACATGTACTTAATTTTTACCACATTCATATTTTGATGTTGTAACTTGTAATGGTGTTAGATATTTACACAAAGTAATACTAGTATTAAAATTTTTAATTTTAATTATTTTCAGTTTTCAAATGAGAAAATTTCATTTATTTAGAAACATGAAAATGCAAATATATACAACAAAAGGCAAAAATTATTTTCAATGATGACACATCTACATGTAGGTACATGTACATGTATTTGACAATCTTGATGAAGACCAACACTGATTGATAAAAAAATATAAATTAAATTTATTTTACACTGTACTCGATATGAAATTTCTGTACTATTTGAAAGATTTTTAATAAGTTAATAATTATCATATTTTTGTTATCTTATGCCAAGATAAAAGTAGAAAGTTCTGCCAAATATTGTTAAGATTTTTGAAAATAAAGTCCAGAAATTAAATCATGTTTCTTTTCTTTTAATCAAGTTAATTATCATATGAACAAATGCATGTTTATTTATGTCTTACAATTAAAAGAAAAGGTGGAAATGTCTGATATTATTAAAATTACTTTAGAAAAACAAACCTCATATACTCGAATTCACCTCAGCCTTTTTTTATTTTTTTAAATTATCTTATATCATATTTCTGCTATTTACATTTAAGGAAGAAAAACCCGAAGTTCCGAATGACAATGTTACAACTGGTACCTAATATATAACTTACCACATATAGTATTCAATTGGCAGGGAACCAGAAATGTGGCGGGGAAATCATGGTATTTCAGCTCTTCAATTGTGAGATTTTAGGGAACATTTCAAAATATCCATAGAAACAAGATGGCGGTTAAACAATACGCTCATTGCAAAATTCTCATAAAAAAATAAATACGGAAATATTTCGATCTCGGAGGTAAGAACGAAAAATATTTGTATGAAAGTTGTAGTACAGAACGACATGAATAAAAATGGCAATTTTTTAAAAAGAACTTATGAGTAATTTAAAAGATAATTAAAAAAAACTGCAAACAGGGTGAGGTGAATTCGAGTATACATATAAAAAATAAAGTCCAAAAATTAAATCATGTTTCTTTTCTTTTAATCAAGTTAATTATCACATATTTATTTATGTCTGACAATTAAGAAAAAGGTGGAAATGTTTTCTTACCTTGAAATTGAATTAATCTCAATAATTTGTTTATTTCAGTGTTGGTTCTCCATCAAAAGTCAATATACAGTAAATATCCTGACCACCTTCTTCTCATCAACAACAGTGAGATGATGAGTCACTTTATCATAATGTACACACCGAGGGCCATACAACCCATCATCTCCACCTTCAACTACAACTTCATGTTTATCTCCATCCCTTGAAATTAGTAATAAATTATTGTTGTTATTATCACACACAAAAATATTCTGGTGTTCATCCATTGATATTCCACAAGGCCCTGACATTGTATTGTGATCCTTGAATGTGAAGATAACTCTGAGGTCAGAATCTAAGACAGTAACTGTGTTGTTGTTGTTGTTAGGACAGGTATAACATATTCTGTTGCCATCTGTGTCTATATATGAACCACCAACAGTCTGGTCATCATGGAGTTTGTCTATTTTTTCTGTATCTATATTAATTTTTCGGATTCCTACCTGAGGTACACAGAAGTATAAATGTCCATCACTATGTGTAATTCCTCTGACTTCACTCTTTATCTGAAGTGTTTTAATGATTTTACTCCTGTCCACATCTATGATGGAGATTGTTTTATGGCGAGGAATAGAAACAGCAACATGGTTCTCATTGATGACTGTTACATCCCATGGTCTTCCTCCATTAAATCTGACTGATGATTTGTGTTGACCATTACTGTGTAGTATGTTTACTACACCATTGTCCCTATCAGTCAACACCAGGAGTCCATTAGGCAGCGTACAACAACCAAGACACTCACCTTGACGTGCTGTAAACTGTTGTTTAAGTGTCAGTTGTCTGGGGAATCTTGTCTTCACCTCTGCCTGACCCATGTTTGGTTTGTTTATGTCTATGGAGGTTGTTTGTTTTTCTCTTGATACTTTAATGTCACACAGAGTTTTTATTCCAAAAATTGTGTCGTCTGCTGTGATGTTTTCATTCATTTCTATGTCTGTATTATCCATGGCTCCTTTTTCAGATAATTTGTGTAAGATTTCTACTGATTCTTCAACTTCTCTCTCCATTTGTTTTGTTGCTATGAATGTTTGAAAATTTGATGCATGGTTCTTAATGAGTTCCTCCTGTTCCAACAATTCACCAAGTTTTCTTTTATTTGATTCTAGGATTTTTGTGGTGGCTTTGATTTCATTTACATTTTCATTTACAACTGACTCTAACTCTGATAGTGTTTTGTTTTCTAGTTTCTTAATTTGATCAATAAGTCTTTGTGTTCTTTTTTTCACCTCTGTTGATAGTTTTTCCTTCTTTTTCTGTAGTTTTTTCACATTTTCTTCCCTATCAATGATTGCATTCAAGACAGCTTGATGATTTGTTTTTATATTGGTCCACAAATCCTCGAAAACTGCAGATGATTTCACTTTACAGATGACATCTTCTATATCTAAAGTGTCTTTACACTTTTTATGGGACTCCAGTCGACATTTTTGACAAATAACACAATCGTGTGATCTACAGTAATACTGATATCTTTGCTTGTGTTCTTCACAGTCGAGTTGAATTTTTTTGTCGATGAATGATGCCATTTTTCTGCAATATAAAGTGAAAAATTTGAATTTTAATTTTATTCCAGGAGACAATTATCTTAAAATCAATTATATATTGCTTAGTATTTTTGGGATTTGGCATTGGTTATATTTTTTTGTTTTGACGGTGGAGGTCAAAGCAAAAAATTTTCTCCAGCGTCGAATCCAAAAACAGATTAAGCTTGTTACAAAATGTATTTTTTATTGACTTTTGAATGAGTTTAGACCTTTCATACAGGTTAAAATCAGTTACATATAGCTGTGCTGTGAAACGTAGCTTTAACTATTATTTTGTGATTTGGCACTGGGGATATTTTTTTCTTTTGACGGCGGTGAATTCAGCTTATTACCATTTTTTTTTATCGACTTTAGAATGAGTTTATATAAACCTTTCATCTTTCAACTACCCTGGACTTTTTATGAGCAACTCGGCGGGTGTTTCTAGTAGAGGACACTTAACCTACTTTGTATGTATTATTTTATTTACATGTACTTCATGTTCTTTTTTTTTGGTATATGTGTTTTCCATGTATTGTCTTTTTCACTGTATTACTTTCTTTTGATTTCTGCTAGGACCTTGGTTCCCTTAATTACTATTCATACAGTGGGTTAACTCTCATGGAGCGGAGTAGTCAAAACACTAAGCCTCTTGACCTGACTTTGCCGATCCGTACATCAGTCGTTTGAATTGTAGCGACAAATAGCAATATTTGACTTTTTTCTAGCAATTTGTCACTAATATTCAAATGACTGTGCGTATATGTATATTAAGCCCTTGTTTTCCGTTAAAAAAATCCAAAGTTGTGATTACACAGGTTAAACCTACTCCGGCAATGCCAGAGGCTATCTGGCAAGCTATTTTCCGACTTGGCGCCATCCTAAGAGTTGGGGTATGAGGGAACGGAATTTAAATTTCTTACGTTGTAGGAGTAAGGTTAAACCTCTCAGAAATCTCAAATTTAAGTACTGGCATGTCTAATCCGTTTCGGGATCGGTGGTGGTCAAAACAAAAATATATCTCCTCCACCGAATCCCAAAAGGTTACTGTTATGTCTTAATTTGGCACAACCGTATATATCAAGTTTGAAAATCAACACAGTTATTGAGGAACAATATGTTTGTATGACTTACAGACATGCAACACAGTCAGGGATTTAAATTAGCAGAGGTTCTGCGCCTTTCAGACAGACGCGGAGTTTCTGTTTCAACGATGACGTCAGTCTGCGAGTCTCACTAATTGACGACAAGACGTGACAAAAAGCGACAAGAAACAACAAGTGGAATAGCGCAAAGGAAATTTTGTTTTCATTTAAACAAAGACATACAATTGTTTATTTATGTGTTTGATTTAAAGCAAAAAAAAAAAAACAAAAAAACTAAACAAAACAAAACAAAACAAAAAAACAAAAAAACAAAAAAAAAAAAATAGGAAAATATTGTTTTTAAAAACCAGAAAAAGAATATTTTTCAGGTAAACATGTGAAGATAAAAGTTTGTTTGAAATATTTCCAAAATGATAGTAGCCTCATGAAGATTTTTTTCATTTAAGAAAAATAATAATAAAAAAAGAAAGAGATAAATCAATAAAGTTACCGGAAAACTGACTTTAAAATATGTTATAAAGATTCAATTCTCTCATTTTTTAGAATAAGGCATATTGCTGAACTTGGTATTATTTTTGCAGTTTTCATATCTCCCTAGATAATAACCCATTTTATCATATATTTTGAACTAATTTCTTCTATAACAATGCATTTTGCCATATTTTTTTCTTTCATTAAGGAAAATATATAAACAGCTGCGCTTTAAAGTGCATGATACGCCCGTTGCCCTTTTAACTTGTCCTTATGTTTTGATGAATCTATATGATAAACTAGAAATACAGTGAATACCCTCTCCCCAGAAAAGTAAATAAAAAAAATGCTAAAAAATTGCACTATAAAGGCTACCTCAATATTAACTAAGTTTGTTGTTTTGAAAATTAGTAATAAATTATGTTTGTCATGATCACACAAAAATATTTTGCTGTTGATCCATTGATATTTCAAAAGGCCGTGACAACTGACTTCGAAATATTTCATCAAAATTCATTGAATATAAAAAGATATAATGAAGATAACAGTGAGAGGGAATTATTTATGTAAATTTAAATGCTAACATATAAACAAGAAAATATTTAAAAAAAAAAACAAGGTTGTCAGAAATTTAACACAATGTCGAGTTACCGGTAATACTAATTACAACTATGCGCCTTGTATCAGTGGCTTGCGAAAAAATATATATGTATATATACTGTGATGCAGTAAAATTCTATATGATTCTGCAAAAAATCAAAAATAAATATAATTGCATTTTAGCTTAAGTAAATTGATAATGTCTTGATGTATTTGTAAATTTAGCCGAAAGAAAGAAATATTTGTAATATTAAATAATACATAATCTGTGATAGGAGAATAAATAGGTTTGAATTCGTTGGTACTTGCTTAATTGTCTTACTAATAAATTATGTAAGCAACTGACACTTTATAGAGATTGGTAAAATGTATTTAATTGCTTTAGGTAATAGTTTCCATTGTTTAAGGATAAATACATTAAAACAATATTAGACATGAAAGATAAAGTAAGTTTGAGTAAACGTAATCTTACAAAACCAAACGTCTCATATACTCAGGCGTTATGAATATTCATATTTGGTCATTAAATAAAATTAAGAGATTGCTTTGGTAAATAAAGACAGGTCCAACAGCACGTGATACTGGGTTTTTTAAGGGAGCTCAACCCAGTCCTGGTATCACTGTGTACGTTTAGGACAATAAAGAGTAAAAAGTTGATATCTTTATTTACCAGGTACGTGAACAATTTAAATTTGATATTTTATTTCCAACTTTTATAATTATAATTTTAAAAGTAAAGTTTTTAGTTGAAGTTCCATTTAAAGCAACTAAGTAAATATAAATAATTAAATTCTTATTTATCAAAATAAATAAACGAAAAAGTATATTAATTAAATAAATAAAAGTATAAATAGTATTACGCTTATATTATTAAAAAAATATATTTTGATCATTACATGTGTACGTTTAGGACAATAAAGAGAAAAAACTTGATATCTTCATTTATTAGGCCAGCCTCGGAAGCATGCAGTGTCCGATGGGCCACGGACACAAAACAAAAATAAACGTATGCCAGAGTCACAGCAAGAAAATACCACCACCGCTCCACCAGACTCTACCATTAACTAAATTTCCCCAAACACCAAAATGTCACTCGAAAAGAAAACTATAGTGACTGTCCATAAAAACGTGTCGGAGGGGGAGGCAGTCGACATCTCGAGGAGCCATGCCATGCCCTCGACCTCTCAGCTCCGACCACACAATTTACGACATACCAATACACCCAATCATGGTATTATTTTTTCAAGTTTTCATATCTCTCTAGATAATAACCTATTCTATAATATATTTTTAACCAAGTTCTTCTATAACAATGCATGTTGCTATATTTTTTCTTTAAAGAAAAAAAATCACCCTTTCTTTTAATCATACTACTTAATATTGTTTCCAAATAATTTCCTTTTTGTTATTTCACATAAAACATGTTTCCATACTTTAATCAATTTGAAAACACATCAAATCAAATCTAATATATATATAGATATAGTTTCTTTATGAATTGTAGTATCTAATTTGTTCAAACGGTTCATTGGTCAAATTGAAAAGATGGTTTTTTTAAATTTTAAATTTGTATCAGTTGATTTTCGTTTTTTTCTAAATTTTCCTAAAAATAATTAACTCATTTTTTCAATAATTATCTCATTTTTTCCAATGTCACTTTATTTTGCCTATAAATGAAAAAAAAATTGTCGCTTTAATTTCTCGAATTCTTGGCCTTTCTTGTCCCCACTTGACACCTCTTGTCACTAATTAACTATAAATTTCTATAGGAAACATTTTATAGTTTGCCAAACAATGCGACATTGAGTCACGGTAAGATAGCTACTTGTTGCAGTTTGTGTTAAAGCTTCCTGGTTCAATCATAATACAGAGTATCAGAAGTACCTGTAAAGTCCGAAACGAACTCAATATAACATCAAACGAAACGAAGAACGAAATCGAAAGAAATGAAATATAACAGAACCAATCAAACCAGATCCATTATTTTAATATAGAAATGCATGTCCCAATAATCATTATAATTAATAGGATTTTAGGCTATGCCAATGATGGACGGAGCACTTGTGCAATCGTCTACTTCCGTCAGAATATTTTAGCCATTCATAGTTCTGGTCTTGCATTCTACAAACATTTATATAGGTCGCTGACGCTCCGTTCAAACAATTAATTGTGTTTTGGGTAGGAGGGAAAAACTATTTGAAAATAATATACGTTGTGAAGTGGCTCAGTTAAACGTACATAAGAATAATGAATAAGTTAACAATAGCCACATTTAAAGGGAAAAAGGGTACTACATACGACTACATTCAAGTTACCTATTCATTTTTAAATGCATAATAAACCATTTGATATTTAACTAGAAATAAAAACCCAGCGAGATTGTAAATAGTCTTCAATCATAGAAAAGGAAAAATAAAAGGAATGCCGAGTACTAATTGGGAAAACTGTCTTATGCAGGCCTTGAGGCCTATATCTACCTCCTTAAATTTGAATTATTGAACAGACAGTTTCGACCTGGAGGTCGATAAACTGAATTTCGACCTGAAAATTTAAAAACTGGGAATGGTCAACTAGTAGTTTGTAGTTCAATTATGGGCTATATCGGAGTGTTCCATGTAAACCGATATCGAACCTGAACATTAGGCAAACTGGCACGCTACTATGATGCATTATAATGCATTTTAGTGTGTGTATTTTTTAATATCTTTCACAATCAGAATGGTGAATTTAAGAAAAATAAAACGATGAGTTTAATATTAACCATTTATAACAATACGCTTATGTTAAGATACGTTTGAAATCGATTCCCGTACTTCCCCTTTATTCCATATTTTTGCAATACGACGAATATTTGAGGCGATAAAACGATCGATAAAGATTGATTCAGTACATGAGTACTTTGATTCTACACCATGAATCACGTCTACCATTGACAGTGTCTGAATTCTACGTGGATTGGTACTTGAATATACATGTATTAAATACTTGTTATACATGAATTTAACGAGTGTACACTGTATGTGGCAGACCTCATTCTGTTTTGATATTTAAAAAAACAAACAAACAAACAAACAAAAAAAACAAACTAGTCTTAGTCTTAAAGTTTGACCCTTGACATATTTATCAACAATTATGAAATAATAAAATACGGACAATATAAGAAGACGGTACAATGAACTGAAGTAAATGCTGAATGGAAAAGTAAATCTTACTCTTTACTGGTCAGTATTCCCAATTAACACAAAGTTAACTTATTTGAACGTTAGCGAGGAAAACGCCCTGTTGGTTTAGTATGGAATGTTATCTTTTTACTTCCTGGTATAGTCACATATTACACACGATTAGTTATGGAAGCTCATAGGGTACACCCGATTCCTAGTTTTTTTTTTTTCAAAATAAGTCAGAATAATTGGTTATAACTCATCTTGTCGACATTTCAAAGGTCAGAATGTTGTTTTATAAACAAACATGTCGACTTTTATCATCAATTATTTCTCGTTTTTTTCCCTAGTTCAAATGATCGAAGTGTGTGCATTATGCATGTATCATGGCGGCTTGTTTTTTGTCAACTGTGTAAACCCCATGTCCACATGTTTTACTTCAATACACAATTGTGCATGCGCAATCACGAATGTCGGACGCCTGTCAGATCGTTATTTACATCGGCTAGTTCTACTTCGCATCAACAAATAATTTGCTGAAAGATAATTTGTTTGAACAAAATACAACTTACTAAGCTAATATAATATTATTTCCACAGAAAACACAATATTAATGCTACAGGCGTATGCTTTTCTCCCACAGGCGTATGCAGTCGTATTGAAGTACGACCGGATATATCTGCCAATCAAAATCGAGCTACGTAAAGAACTTCGTCGACATTAAAATGATATTTTTTAAATAATACTTCACTTGAGAAATAATTTCTTAAATTGTTTTTTAATTAAATCATTCAAACAAATACTCTTTTCAAACTATTTTAATTCAGTTTCATTTTAAATTTACGATTTTCGTCGTATCTCCAAAATGCCCGTATGTGAATACGATCAACGGCGGAATGCTTGAAATCGAAGTGCAACGAGAAAACAATGACATCTTGATACGTATCTGTCGAAGTAGAAGCGAAGTTATATACCAAGAAGAGAAACATACAATGACAATATCACGGAGTTCTGACGGAGGGGTCAACAAATTAAAACCGCACACGGTTACAGTAGGTACGAGACCACAATTATCTGCTTTTAGCTTTTCGTTGTGTACGAATATAGTTCTTATAATAATAGGGGATTTTTCAAACATTTTTTAGAAACACTTCCTTTCAGAATTTCTCATACTTTCTGTGCTCAAATGGAAGAGGAATAATGAAATATTTTAGTAGAGGTGTTGAAATGAGAAATTTGACATTTAGGTTGTGATTTTGTGAGGTCAAAAAAGGTCAAGTTTCTGACATCCGGAAAACATTTTGGGTCATTTTTTAGGGTATCTCTGTGTTTATGCATAAAATTTGAAAAAATAATGGTAATTTTTTTTATATTTTTTATATAAGTTGTTGGAAGGTTCAAATTGACATCCCTGAAAATCTGAATTGAATTGCGCCGGTGGAAAAATGTGTCCTTGGGCTAAATCATGGAGTGTTTAATTTGGACAGGGTCATGTACACCAAATGGCAAATATGGGGTCATAAATTGTAGATTTCCCGGTGCCATTGGGTGGACAGTGCCTGAAATAAGGGCTGGCCCGAAAAATTTTTTTTGGGCTAGTAAAAATTTGAAGTCACTGGCCCAAAATGATTATGACTTGCCCATTTTTTTTTGCCAAGCAATGAGTAGAGAATAAATGCATGAATAAAATTGTAAGTTTAGCCATTACAGCCTTGTTCAGGTTCTCAATACTTTTTTGGGCCTCAGTCTGTTCACCTTTGGCTAACAATGAACGACCTTTCATGACGTCAACACTACGTAAATGAGACTTGCTGCTCTCATGAGACTTCAACGTTTCAACTTCAGCTGAATTCCAACTGAATGACTCTTTTTTTGAGTCATGAATTTCTGTGCACCAAGTACAAGACATGGATTGACTATCAATCTGTAGCCAGGGTCTTCCCAGTTTCCAACTTTTTTGGAATTACGTTTTCCCCTGTTTTGTTCATACCTGAAAGCAATTACGTACATGTATTTTAAAGAGTATTTCAATAGCCTAAATTATTGAAAAACAAGAGATTTGGAAATGTAACAAATATAACCATATGTTATTGTTTAATAAAAATGCAAACAATGGACATATATCTATCACCGTCAAGCCCTCAACGTGGAATCCACACCCAAATCCAAATAAGCCACAAATTGCCCCAAAAATTATTTGATGTATGGGTCTGAATATAGATTGAACATGTTAAAACTGAAATATCAATAAATTTCACAAAAGATACAGGTTAATTGAAAAATGTGCAGGGTGTTCTCTTCTCCTCTCTCTCCCTTTTTCTCTTTTCTCTATCCCCTTTTCTTTCTCTCTCTCCTGTCCACCTCTATCCCTCCCTTCCTTCCATCTGCCTCGATGTGCTGTCCTCCCCCTCATCAGTACACGCTACAACTCCGAAAAATGTAATCATAATATGTAGGGTTCTTACTTTGCATATTTTGACTGTTTCTTTTCATCGGCTGTCGATGTTCTCTTTAAAAAAGACCACGATTTGTCCATGCTCAATGTTTTACTACTTCGACATTGCCGCATTAAGTTAGCGGTTAAGATAAACCCCGATCGCTACGATAAAATCCGAAGTATTCTGATTAATTATATCAACTGAGTTCCCATTGGTTTAAATTCTATTCTTAAACCAATCAGCGTGGCTGTTTTATCAGACGTTTGGGTATGCCATGCGAAAGGACTAAATACCAACAACTGGAAAAATAACCGCAGTAATTATTTTTTGACGATTTTTTATCAATCGCCCAGACAGTTTTTTTTGGGCCAGCTTTTCATCTACTTTTAGCACTTTTCAATCGCCCAGATAAGGTTTTAATCGCCACTGGCGAGTGGGCGAGTGGCTATTTCAGGCACTGGTGGAAATTATATGTGCACAGGCTTGCATACATGATACAGCATAGGACTGCACAGTTAGCAGCTGTTGATGTATCACACCTATGCCACAATACCAAATGCATAAATGTAGCCCATCTGGTGTTGGAACCACATGGTTTCCACAGCAGTAGGCAAACATGTCCCCTTTTCCGCCCTGTTTAGTGCACCTTAAGATGCCAGATAATAATTTAGGTGTTTAAATGGATTTAAAAGAAAATGGGCAGGGGAAAGTGTTCATTTATTCATTAAATTTCATTTTATTCGTATCAATATAAGAAATCTTTTTGAAAGATTTGGGTGGTCCTTAAAAGGACCTTTGATTTTTTTAAGCTGTCTGTCTTTTACTTAGGCATCTTCTTGCAGTATGCATTATGCATCAGCTCATCTGGTACAGGATCTAGTTGCCCTTTTATATAGTCTGGTCTCTTTTTGTGGAGCTCTTTATGAATCTTGTGTTCCTCCAATCTGACAGCTGACAGCTGTCCTTTTGTAAGTATACTCTCTGTCCATTTTATCAAAGAAGGTCTCACAGTCTTCAGACACTTTAATGTTCAACTCTTTGCTTTTCATCTTGGCTGATGTACCAGGTCTGTTGTTGGTCCTTTGTATTGCAGAATGAAGTCTGCCTTCCATGTTTTTTCCATGAGTTACATTTTTTGGTAAACTCACACTCAATGCACGATGAACTCCTTCATTTTTATTTGTTGTGTGGAACATTCTCATGCTATTGACTGCTTCCTCACTAAGTATCATTTTCAGTAGTTCTAGCAGTATAATTTCATCAATTTCATCTATTTTCAGCACAGTGATGTTGTAAGTGCTTAGGTAAAAGGATCTGGTCCACCAATTAGCACTGACTGTACCTTTGCATACCACAGACTCCTTAAGGCAAGATGAATAGTCTCCACCATAACACTGGACTGTAGTTGAAAGGATGGTAGGTCATTTTTTACATACTTTTTCTGTGTCCTTGTTATATTCATTCATTAACTGGTTCAGTATCATGGAACTGTGACATTTCAAGTCCAGGCTAAACATTTTCTTCAAGTCTTTGTTCTCTTCTTTAGTTTGTCCATGAAACATGGTCTCACTAAACTCAGCTTGCATTCCCGCTCGGAATTGATGTTGGCTTAGATGTACTGGGTCAGCCAGTCTCTGCACTTCCCACATGGGATACAGTACATGTATGGCATCTTCTACTCCTTTAGCGGAACATGCATCTCCATCTGTTGTGGCATAAGGGATAAGCATACCTTGCAGTGCAAGCTGATTTCCAATTTCTTTTCCCATGGCATATTCTGATATTGGTATAGTTCTATGAAGGGTAGCAGTACAGCCTTCATGGCCTGGGCACTCTGCATCAAATCCCTTTCCTCTGAGCCAAGCTTCCTTCCAACATAGCTGGTTTAGTGAAGATGCTGCGGCTACAAACTTCCATGGAGTATTTTGTTCAATCGCAAGCATCTGTGCCTGTGATGCATTTAACCCTGGTTTCTTCCTGCTGGACCTTGTTGCAGTTGGGTACCTGCCATCTAAGGTCACATCTATCACATTTTCTGGTTGTCCCTTCTGTTTGTTGTATGCCTTCACTTGTTCAACCTTATCTTTCTTGTCGTCCTTGTTCTGCTTTACCATAACTTCGGTCGGTGT
This sequence comes from Perna viridis, assembly GCA_037379345.1. Taxonomy (NCBI): domain Eukaryota; kingdom Metazoa; phylum Mollusca; class Bivalvia; order Mytilida; family Mytilidae; genus Perna; species Perna viridis. The sequence goes on from CM074523.1 coordinate 24,853,176, forward strand.
TTCTCTGCATACCACTCTTGCATGGAGGTGGAACACTTACACACGCTAAAATCTCCTGGGTCTTGGTGCTTCCTATTGGATTATCTGGTCTTGCTGAAACTAGTGCAATGTTAGTACCGGCTGGATTTGGCCTTGGCTTGTTGTTTTCAACTTCTGAGTACAACTTTGCTAGTGTTGGAGTCGCAAACCAACAGTTTGCACACCGAACTCTGTACATGATACAGGCACCCCATTTTCTTTGACTATGTGGCTCCATCCATGGCCTCTTGCAAGTTTATGGTGTTTCCCTGTGCTGTTGGTACACCAAGTTGAACATGTCAAACATCTTTTCACTCTCAATAATATGAGAATTATTTGATGTCACCTTTTCTTCGTCTGCTTTCAGGAACCGTGGCCGCAGGATCATACTGGATTTAATCACACCACTTCCATCTTCTTTTACCACCTGTGAGCTGTCAGTCCTGGATACGGAATCAGCTTTGATGTCGTCTTGTTGGTGATCTTGCAGATTCATTCGGATGTAAGCTTTTGACTCTTCTTCATCTGATGAAACTGCATTCTCAAAAGCGAGACCTTTCGACCATGGAGTATGACCTTTCTTGAACCGTCCAGCATTACTAACCTTGTGGCTTCCTGCTAGACCAGTTTTGCCTTTGTTGTGTGGAGTATTACCATCAGTAAACATATTTGAATCTTCTTCTTGTATGGTTCCGCAACAAAATTTGGTATGATTTTAGTCTCAGAAGGGCTACTATTTATACTTTTTGGTTCTTTTGATAGTTTAGGTGAGAATTTCTAGATGCTGACAATGTTTACTTAGTTCTAATAAGGCTCTCAGGGTGCAGTCTTTTACTCATTAGATCAGATAATTTGATCCTAATAGGATACTAGATCGCCCCCTGAGTGAGGGGGGGCTTTTCAAAGAATCATCAAAAGAAAGCCAATATGGTGGTTTAATTCCGTATTATTGATAACAAATATTTGATTTGGGATTGTTTTTGTACTTTTTAAGTAGATACTATTAAAAAAAATAAAATGCCTTTAGAGAAAAAAAAAAAGAAATTGACCATTTTTGCACGACTATGTTATAATTTTCGTTCTTTGAGACCCAAATGTGATAAATCAATTTTGTTTTCTTTAAAATGTGAAGAAAAAAACTTGCTGTGATGAAAATTTCCTAAAATACCTGTGTAATTATTCAAAAATTTTCTTATCTGAAGAACTTTATGTATGAGTATGCAACCTGAGTCTTTAGATTATTGGTCATATCGGCACCTGTAGAAAATAATTATTTACACAAATACTTTTCATCTTATCAAGAATCTGTAAATTGGGGCTGTTTTCTGAATCATTAAAGTAATTTATAATATTTTTTTTCTATTTTTTTGATGAAGTAGAAGTATTTTTAATTTTATGTTCATTTGATTCAATTCTATTTTTTTCCATATTTGGAATTTGAAAAAAAAAATTAAACCACTTTAAAACTATTTTGATAAAAGAAAATTTGTACTTCAAATACTATAATTATCCAAGAGAAAAAACACTTTAGTTTGTGAAAATATCTCAAAAAGTAAAAAAGTTATTGCAATATTGATAAAAGTGGTCATATCTAACTTTTTGAATTTTTCAGATAAGAAAGAAGAGCTGAAAACAGTTTTGGGTAGCTGTCTTTGAAGCTGGTTTGTGGACATGATAATGGACCGATTTGATCGAAACTTTGCAGAATGATTGGAAATATGATGAAATAACAGAAGATGTTTTTTTATTACAATATTTTAACTTTAGCACATCAAATAGAGAGGTATGTTTGCATACAAAAACAGCTGATATGGCTACATTTTCGTATTGGTGAGTATTTTTATGTTTCATATGTGTAGTAGAGGTACAGTACTATTGAAATATATCAAATTTACTATATTTTGAGGAAAATTTGCCTAATTTAGCCATTTTTCAAAACATAGGGGTTGGATATCTCAAATTTGGACTTTTTTTGTGGTTTTGAGGGGTACCAAATCCTCTTTTTGAGAAATATTCCTACTCAATCTTGCTTGAAAAAGTAATTTTACAAAATGGATGCCTTTTTTCAGAAGTACTATCAAAAGCTAGAGGAAAAATGTGCCCTTGGGCTTAATGGAGAGTGTTTTATTTGGACAGTGTCATGTACACCAAATGGCAAATATGGGGTCATAAATTGTAGATTTCCTGGTGCCATTGGGTGGAAATTATTATATGTGCACAGGCTTGCATACTTGATACAGCATAGGGCTGCACAGTTAGCAGCTGTTGATGTATCACACCTGGGCCACAATACCAAATGCATAAATGTAGCCCATCTGGTGTTGGAACCACATGGTTTCAACAACAGTAGGCAAACATGTGTGTCGAAAGGGGAATGTATAGGTCACATTGCCCCTTTTCCGCCCTGTTTAGTGCACTCATTAAATTTCATTTTATTCGTATCAATATAAGAAATCTTTTTGAAAGATTTGGGTGGTCCTTAAAAGGACCTTTGATTTTTTTAAGCTGTCTGTCTTTTACTTAGGCATCTTCTTGCAGTATGCATCATGCATCAGCTCATCTGGTACAGGATCTAGTTGCCCTTTTATATAGTCTGGTCTCTTTTTGTGGAGCTCTTTATGAATCTTGTGTTCCTCCAGTCTGACAGCTGCCTGTTATAACCTCCTTGTCTTTACTTCAGGTTTCTGCTCATGAGTCCTTTTGTTAATATACTCTCTGTTCATTTTATCAAAGAAGGTCTCACAGTCTTCAGACACTTTAATGTTCAACTCTTTGCTTTTCATCATGGCTGATGTACCAGGTCTGTTGTTGGTCATTTGTATTGCAGAATGAAGTCTGCCTTCCATGTTTTTTCCATGAGTTACCTTTTTTGGTAAACTCACACTCAATGCACGATGAACTTCATTTTTATTTGTTGTGTGGAACACTCTCATGCTATTGACTGCTTCCTCACTAAGTATCATTTTCAGTAGTTCTAGCAGTATAATTTCATCAATTTCATCTATTTTCAGCACAGTGATGTTGTAAGTGCTTAGGTAAAAGGATCTGGTCCACCAGTTATCACTGACTGTACCTTTGCATACCACAGACTCCTTAAGGCAAGATGGCTAAAGAATTGAGGTTTATGTGGTTATTTGTTTGTCTGAACAGGAATTATGAGCTTCCCAGGGATTATGAGCTAAGCTCATAAATCTTGCAAAATGATTTGTCCAGACAATGCCTAGGTGGTTACTTGAACTGTGTCAAAAAAAACTCTTAAGTCGAAAGACTATATTATGTCCATTGACCATGGACTTGCATAGACTGTTCAAATTGAATAGTCTCCCTTTCACCATAATTCAATTAGGAGCAACTCAGAAAGGATTAACTCGGAATTCCTCTTGTCTTTACCATCAGAAGACTCCAGGTTGGCAGAAGTTTTTATAAAAGGCAAGAAAATCCATGATGAACATCAATTAAGAAAATGTAAGTATGAACTAATTAATTTTTAAGATATGTCCTGGACTTTAGTTGTTATAGCTTAAACCTTAGGTAGTTAAGGGTCCCAAAATTAACAGCTTAACTACATATGTACACAGGAAATAACTCTTTACTTTAATGTACACAATGGAGGAGACATGTGAATGTGAACCTACATATTCATATTGCTTATCTTAATACTATGTTATATTGTTAAACACTACAGTAGTAATAATAACTTGCCATTTCATTCAGTATTTAGAGTGGACACAATTATTTCAATTAAGAGTAAGTTTTTTTATTAACAAAAACTGAAAATGTTGTGTCCATTAATTTGACCACATAATTTACTTCTTTCAACCTCACATATCATTGGGAAGCATTTGAGTAATAATGTGCTTTTGGACAGGACAGGAAATGTGACATAATTTTAATTATGTTACTCAAGTGGCAGGTCTATTTTCAGTCACATCAGGCTTTTATCCAAGTTTTGTCTTTCCTGTTGTGTAAAAACATCACTGGCAAACTGTTGATGGAAATGAGAGATTATCGAGACTATTTTGGAGTTAAATTTGAAAAACTTGAAGATGTGGTTTCTGTGACATCATTTTGTTGTCTAAATGGAATTCATTTGCGATCAGGTAAATAACATATTTTCTTTGCAAATAGAATGATGGAAAGCTATAGCAAAAAGATTATTACTTTAAGATATACATACATATATATATATATATATATGTACAATATTAGGTCTATATCAGAAAATATAAGGTTTTTTTGTATGAGGCTTAGAATCTTGGAAATGGCCTGTTTCATGCTGAATACAGAAAGCATATTTCAAGTCTTTGATCTTACATTGACTATACAATGACAGCTAATTTCAAAGTATTAAACTTTCAAAAAAGTAATTCATGATGAAACTGACAATACACATACTATCTTTTTTCACTGTATCTTCAGGAAATAAAAATTACTAGTTGCAATATAAAAACTTGTTGCAATCAACTGTTTTATCATACCAATACAGTTGTCAAATATATTAAAGCTTTATTCATATAATAGACGAATAACTTGTCCTGTTATCCTAATGCATTAAGATCAGGCCGATAATAAAGCTTCGGCAAAAAAAATTGGAAAGGTGTCTCCAAATACATTGGTGTTTTTCAAGAAACTCAATTCTTCGAACTTTTGTAACAATTTGAATTTAAATTGATCATATACGCATCATTAAGGAATTGTAGGATAAAAACAATACATGTACACATGTACAATGTATATTGCTGGAAAATAGCAAATTCATTTGTACTTGTTGCAAAACTGGTAATTGCACTCTGCAGAGCCTTGCTATTATACTGTTTTCTAAAGTTTGTACAAATAAATTTGATATTTTTTCACAATATGAAAATGAAAAGATATGGGGTAAGTGTCAGAGAGACCACACTCCATCCATGAGGAAAACAGGAAATTTAAAAATCTATCTAGGTCTTCATGTGCATGTATTAATATCGTAATGGAAACCGAGTAAGAGTCATTGTTTTATGAGGTCTGATGTCCATTGACTATGAGTTTACTTGTCCATATTATATGAAGTTCTATGATGTCCATAGATTGTGAGTTAAGAGTTGAATGGTAATTTGAGAGTAAGCATCCGTGTCCATTGACTGTGAGTTTACTTGTCAATGATTTCCAAAGTTTTATGTTGTCCATATATATGCTTTTAGCTCAGATACTTAAAAAGCAATTTTCCCAGCCTTATTTTAGGGCCAAATATGGGCCCCTGTCCCAATGGTAAAAGGTTAGAAAATTTTCCAATTGCAGTCATGATTTTCCTAACTATGACAGCTGAAGTAAAATCTTTATTTGCCTTTTTTCGTTAACCTTATTTGTTGAAAGATGCTCTGATTTTATAGTCACAAATTAGAATTATCCTTCTTAGGGATATGGAAAATGAAAACTTCATAGTAAATTGATGATATAATTTCAATTATCACTAAAACTTTAAGTAAAAGATTCTTGAAAGTAGTGTTTTGATTCCCCAGTCAAATGTTACGGGACATTTTTCCAAATTCAAAAGGGTAGGAAAATCACATAGGTACAGTTGAATTGTAATTGAAACAGATTAAATGTCCACGTTTTGTGTCCATTGACTGAGTTTAACGGTGTCAGAAGATTGTGCATGCAGATACTTTTACATACAGTTGATTTGTAATGACACAGAGTAAATGTCCATGATTTATGAGGTCTGTATCCATAGACTGTGAGTATTGCCGATTGCATTTTCGGCAAGATATACGCATTTTGATTGGCCAATTGAAATAAATTCTCCTAAAAGAAGACAAATGAACTATATTTAGATGTAAGGGAAATCGACGATCTGACAAATTAGGTAAACGAACAATCATTGATAATTTGTAATTAATGGAGGATGCGTAGAACTAGATGAACATACTTCAATTGGAAATTTATTTATCGACATTTCACAAATTTTTTATTTCAAGTAGCCAGTGCTAGTTGAGCATGTTGTTGGCCAATTTCACCGGTTGCTGCCTTCTAATGACATCCCTGACTAGATATACATAAATTTTTATTGCTAGATACACATGCATTTGTATTGTAAAGTGAACATAATGAAGTGTCCATGATATGTGAGGTATTGTGTCCATAGACTGTGAGTTCATCTGTCCATGAACTGTGAGTTCAGATACTACTAGATATACATACATTTATATTGTAATGTGAACATAAGGAAGTGTCCATGATATATGAGGTATTGTGTCCATAGACTGTGAGTTCACCTGTCCATGAACTGCAAGTTCAGATACTACTAGATATACATACATTTATATTGTAAAGTGAACATAAGGAAGTGTCCATGATTTGTGAGGTATTGTGTCCATAGACTGTGAGTTTTACTTGTCATGTTTTATGTGGAAATTGACATCCATGCAATGGTTAAATTCTAAATTTTATGAACTAAGGTAATTTGTTACTGAAGTGAAAGTTCATTTAATGTTGGCTTTTTTTAATGCAACCACTTCTCATAATGTTATATCAATTAAGCAAATAAAAATAAGGTGACACAAGGTGTCTATTGACTTTGAAAATTGAATGTTAACGTTAAGTTTACTGATTAGGTCAGTTTAACATGAAGGTCAATGATATTTTTAAAGATTAAAGTTATTGTATTATTTATTCAATTTAGGGCAAATTAAAATCAAAATTGCTAGAAATAATTTTAAAACTTATATCGACCAAGAGGGAAAGCGATATATAATTCTGTGATAACAGTTTATTTTTTTATGATACAGTGCTTTCATTAAGAGCCAGTACCCTCTACTTTTACCTGTCTACGTTAGCGTCTGGTACCGGCAAAATAAAATAAAAGCAAAAAAAATCATGAGGAAAATTCTAGTAAATAGGTATCTAAGATTGTTCCGTCTGTAGGCTACGGGTATGTCTCCAAAATTGTGATCTTTAGTCTTTATTATTGTTTATATCTATTGGTGTCTTCGTCGAGATCCGTGTGAGAATCTAATCGCTAAGGGTGCACTATACAGTTACATTAAGGCGCACTGGGTTGCACACCAAGTTACCCCGGTCAAATTTTGTAAAACTTAAAATTAAAAGTTGAAATTTGGTGGATATATTGTTTAAATGTAGATAAGCATTTATACATAGACAGATGTAATATATGTTATGGTAAACAGATGTAATTTAAATGAAAAATGGTATCCGGAATGTTTCAGTCTCCTGCCGTATTAGGTTCTCTCCTAAGCATCAGATGGCTGATTTCGCACGAACTTTTGGGACTAAAATTATGAGAGAATGAATCAAAAAGGGTCTTATTATTTTATCTTTTTTCACCTACTCCATGCATGCTTCCATCCTGTGGTAGTGTCTAAGTGCCTGATATTTTATAAAACATAGTATTTGGCTGTTAGTTTTGGAAAGGTGCCCCTGATTTGTACTAAAACCAGGTAATATTTTTTTCAATATGTTACCATGGCTACTGGATTTTATAAGAATAATCACTAAATTATTTATAAATGACTTGAACCTCCACACACCAAGGATTTAAAAAATATGCACTTTTTTTTATGACAAAGCACTAGAAATTTCTGTGTGGGCTGCCTCAAAACAGCTTTATTTCAACAAAATGAGACCATATTTCAGAAATGACCTAACTGTATTGTACTACCTTATATAGTCTGAATTTCCGCTGACCCTGCAACCCTCCTCTTTTTTATTTGGATATTGATATGTCGGGTTGGGGTCAGAACGTTGTGCCATACAAAAAGTTGGAGATTTAGCGGTACCGCGGAGTATCGCCCTTCGACCGCTTGTAACGACTTTCAAGTTGAATTTCTGCATGTCACACCTACCTAGTTCGATTCCGGAATCATTTTCCTGTATGCTGATACCAAATTTTCTCCAAAAATTACATTTATTATTGAATTTTCGATAATTTTCCACGAGAGACCCTGTTTTGTTGACATTTTGAACTGTAATAGAGAGTAGGCAGAGCTTGTTACTTTTGGAATGGTAGCGGGCACGTAATTTTTCAGCGGAATTTTGAAATATTCTGTTAGATTCTAGTTTTAAAAATTGTTCCTGCTCCGTTCTATTACAAATATTAAAAAATGATCATTTAATGTTAGAAATTGATTTTCTAGTATTACAAAATGGATTTGATGTATTCAATTACATGTACCATTTTTTGATATTAGAAAATCATTTTGTAATATTAAAAAATGTGACTGATTTTGCAATATTACAAAGTGATTTTCTAATATTACAAATTAATTTTCTAATATTACAAACTCATTTTCTAATATTACATATTCAATTTGTAATATTACAAACTGTGTGATGTTTTCTAATATTAAAAAATCTTTTGTAATAATATTAAAAAAATGATTTTGTAATATTAAAAATTCATTTTCTAATATTACAAAATATTGATTTTTGTCCACTTTGGCTTGCCATACACATGCAGTTGCTCTACATGTCACAGTAATAATTAGGCAATAAACAACAACAAAGTTTCATTATGATAATTATTTAATCAGCACTAGGAACCACCACATGTTATGGAATTTCATTTAATAAATGTTCAGTTTTGTTCTTATGCTTTCATTTCCATGTGTTAGTGTTCAAATTTTGTAACAAGTAAATAAAAGCCTAAGAACAAAATATGACATTTATCAAAATAAAAAAATAAACAGTCAACAAAGTTTAACAGCATTAGTCTGGAAATGGATCTGGTGGGAATCAAGGGGAGCTCCTAGATTTCAGGGTTTTGAGACTAAATCAGTTATGATTCATCATATATGATATATCTTGATTTCAAATTCATATATTGAAGCAAATATTGCAGACTTAATCCCATATTTTCAAGTCAAAATTTAAATCTCAAAATGGCTAATATCCAGGAGCTTCCAGGGGGCTTGGTCCCCGGACCCCCCACCAAGGCATTGTCCTGAATCCACTAGGGGCCTTCAGTGGCCCCAAGACTCCTTGCCAAATTTATATGGTACATCTTACTTTCTGTTAAATTTGTTACCATTTTTAAAAATTGCCCTCTCCCTTTTTATTGGGAAATTTAGTGACAATTTTACATTACACATATTGTGAGTATTTTTATGTTTCATATGTGTAGTAGAGGTACAGTACTATTGAAATATATCAAATTTACTATATTTTGAGAAAATTTTGCATAATTTAGCCATTTTTCAAAAGATAGGGGTTGTATATCTCAAATTTGGACTTTTTTTGTGGTTTTGAGGGGTACCAAATCCTCTTTTTGAGAAATATTCCTACTCAATCTTGCTTGAAAAAGTAACTTTACAAAATGGATGCCTTTTTTCAGAAGTACCATCAAAAGCTAGAGGAAAAATGTGCCCTTGGGCTAAATGGAGAGTGTTTTATTTGGACAGGGTCATGTACACCAAATGGCAATTATGGGGTCATAAATTGTAGATTTCCTGGTGCCATTGGGTGGAAATTATTATATGTGCACAGGCTTGCATACATGATGCAGCATAGGACTGCACAGTTAGCAGCTGTTGATGTATCACACCTGTGCCACAATACCAAATGCATAAATGTAGCCCATCTGGTGTTGGAACCACATTGCCCTTTTTCCGCCCTGTTTAGTGCACCTTAAGATGCCAGATAATAATTTAGGTATTTTAATGGATTTAAAAGAAAATGGGCAGGGGAAAGTGTTCATTTATTCATTAAATTTCATTTTATTCGTATCAATATAAGAAATCTTTTTGAAAGATTTGGGTGGTCCTTAAAAGGACCTTTGATTTTTTTAAGCTGTCTGTCTTTTACTTAGGCATCTTCTTCTTGCAGTATACATCATGCATCAGCTCATCTGGTACAGGATCTAGTTGCCCTTTTACATAGTCTGGTCTCTTTTTGTGGAGCTCTTTATGAATCTTGTGTTCCTCCAGTCTGACAGCTGCCTGTTGTAACCTCCTTGTCTTTACTTCAGGTTTCTGCTCATAAGTCCTTTTGTAAGTATACTCTCTGTCCATTTTATCAAAGAAGTTCTCACAGTCTTCAGACACTTTAATGTTCAACTCTTTGCTTTTCATCTTGGCTGATGTACCAGGTCTGTTGTTGGTCCTGTGTATTGCAGAATGAAGTCTGCCTTCCATGTTTTTTCCATGAGTTACATTTTTTGGTAAACTCACCCTCAATGCACGATGAACTCCTTCATTTTTATTTGTTGTGTGGAACACTCTCATGCTATTGACTGCTTCCTCACTAAGTATCATTTTCAGTAGTTCTACCAGTATAATATCATCAATTTCATCTATTTTCAGCACAGTGATGTTGTAAGTGCTTAGGTAAAAGGATCTGGTCCACCAGTTATCACTGACTGTACCTTTGCATACCACAGACTCCTTAAGGCAAGATGAACAGTCTCCACCATAACACTTGACTGTAGTTGAAAGGATGGTAGGTAATTTTTTACATACTTTTTCTGTGTCCTTGTTAAATTCATTCATTAACTGGTTCAGTATCATGGAACTGCGACACTTCAGGTCTAGGCTAAACATTTTCCTCAAGTCTTTGTTCTCTTCTTTAGTTTGTCCATGAAACATGGTCTCACTAAACTCAGCTTGCATTCCCGCTCGGAATTGATGTTGGCTTAGATGTACTGGGTCAGCCAGTCTCTGCACTTCCCACATAGGATGCAGTACATGTATGGCATCTTCTACTCCTTTAGCGGAACGTGCATCTCCATCTGTTGTGGCATAACGGATAAGCATACCTTGCAGTGCAAGCTGATTTCCAATTTCTTTTCCCATGGCATATTCTGATATTGGTATAGTTCTATGAAGGGTAGCAGTACATCCTTCATGGCCTGGGCACTCTGCATCAAATCCCTTTCCTCTGAGCCAAGCTCCCTTCCAACATAGCTGGTTTCGTGAAAATGCTGCAACTACAAACTTCCATGGAGTATTTTGTTCAATCGCAAGCATCTGTGCCTGTGATGCGTTTAACCCTGGTTTCTTCCTGCTGGACCTTGTTGCAGTTGGGTACCTGCCATATAAGGTCACATCTATCACATTTTCTGGTTGTCCCTTCTTTTTGTTGTATGCCTTCACTTGTTCAACCTTATCTTTCATGTCGTCCTTGTTCTGCTGTACCATAACTTCGGTCGGTGTTTCTCTGCATACCACTCTTGCATGGAGGTGGAAGACTTACACGCGCTAAAATCTCCTGGGTCTTGGTGCTTCCTATTGGACTATCTAGTCCTGCTGAAACTAGTGCAATGTTAGTACCGGCTGGATTTGGCCCTGGCTTGTTGTTTTCAACTTCTGAGTACAACTTTGCTAGTGTTGGAGTCGCAAACCAACAGTTTGCACACCGAACTCTGTACATGATACAGGCACCCCATTTTCTTTGACTATGTGGCTCCATCCATGGCCTCTTGCAAGTTTATGGTGTTTCCCTGTGCTGTTGGTACGCCAAGTTGAACATGTCAAACATCTTTTCACTCTCAATAATATGAGAACTATTTGATGTCACCTTTTCTTTGTCTGCTTTCAGGAACTGTGGCCGCAGGATCATACTGGATTTAATCACACCACTTCCATCTTCTTTTACCACCTGTGAGCTGTCAGTCCTGGATACGGAATCAGCTTTGATGTCGTCTTGTTGGTGATCTTACAGATTCATTCGGATGTAAGCTTTTGACTCTTCTTCATCTGATGAAACTGCATTCTCAAGAACGAGACCTTTCGACCATGGAGTATGACCTTTCTTGAACCTTCCAGCATTACTAACCTTGTGGCTTCCTGCTAGACCAGTTTTGCCTTTGTTGTGTGGAGTATTACCATCAGTAAACATATTTGAATCTTCTTCTTGTATGGTTCTGCAACAAAATTTGGTATGACTTTAGTCTCAAAAGGGCTACTATTTATCCTTTTTGGTTCTTTTGATAGTTTAGGTGAGAATTTCTAGATGCTGACAATGTTTACTTAGTTCTAATAAGGCTCAGGGTGCAGTCTTTTACTCATTAGATCAGATAATTTGATCCTAATAGGATACTAGATCGCCCCCTAAGTGATGGGGGGTTTTCAAAGAATCATCAAAAGAAAGCCAATATGGTTGTTTAATTCCGTATTATTGATAACAAATATTTGATTTGGGATTGTTTTTGTACTTTTTAAGTCGATACTAGTAAAAAAAATAAAATGCCTTTAGAAAAACAAAAAAATGAAATTGACCATTTTTGCACCACTATATTATAATTTTCGTTCTTTGAGACCCAAATGTGATAAATCAATTTTGTTTTCTTTAAAATGTGAAGAAAAAAACTTGCTGTGATGAAAATTTTCTAAAATACCTGTGTAATTATTCAAAAATTTTCTTATCTAAAGAACTTTATGTATGAGTATGCAACCCTGAGCCTTTAGATTATTGGTCATATCGGCACCTGTAGAAAATAATTATTTACACAAATACTTTTCATCTTATCAAGAATCTGTAAATTGGGGCTGTTTTCTGAATCATTAAAGTAATTTATAATATTTTTTTCTATTTTTTTGATGAAGTAGAAGTATTTTTAATTTTATGTTCATTTGATTCAATTCTATTTTTTTCCATATTTGGAATTTGAAAAAAAAAAATTAAACCACTTTAAAACTATTTTGATAAAAGAAAATTTGTAATTCAAATACTATAATTATCCAAGAAAAAAAAACACTTTAGTTTGTGAAAATATCTCAAAAAGTAAAAAAGTTATTGCAATATTGATAAAAGTGGTCATATCTAACTTTTTGAATTTTTCAGATAAGAAAGAAGAGCTGAAAACAGTTTTGGGTAGCTGTCTTTGAAGCTGGTTTGTGGACATGATAATGGACCGATTTGATCGAAACTTTGCAGAATGATTGGAAATATGATGAAATAACAGAAGATGGTTTTTTATTACAATATTTTAACTTTAGCGCATCTAATAGAGAGGTATGTTCATACAAAACAGCTGATATGGCTACATTTTCGTATTGGTGAGTATTTTTATGTTTCATATGTGTAGTAGAGGTACAGTACTATTGAAATATATCAAATTTACTATATTTTGAGGAAATTTTGCATAATTTAGCCATTTTTCAAAAGATAGGGGTTGGATATCTCAAATTTGGACTTTTTTTTGTGGTTTTGAGGGGTACCAAATCCTCTTTTTGAGAAATATTCCTACTCAATCTTGCTTGAAAAAGTAACTTTACAAAATGGATGCCTTTTTTTCAGAAGTACCATCAAAAGCTAGAGGAAAAATGTGCCCTTGGGCTAAATGGAGAGTGTTTTATTTGGAAAGGGTTATGTACACCAAATGGCAAATATGGGGTCATAAATTGTAGATTTCCTGGTGCCATTGGGTGGAAATTATTATATGTGCGCAAGCTTGCATACATGATACAGCATAGGGCTGCACAGTTAGCAGCTGTTGATGTATCACACCTGTGCCACAATACCAAATGCATAAATGTAGCCCATCTGGTGTTGGAACCACATGGTTTCAACAACAGTAGGCAAACATGTGTGTCGAAAGGGGAATGTATAGGTCACATTGCCCCTTTTCCGCCCTGTTTAGTGCACCTTAAGATGCCAGATAATAATTTAGGTATTTTAATGGATTTAAAAGAAAATGGGCAGGGGAAAGTGTTCATTTATTCATTAAATTTCATTTTATTCGTATCAATATAAGAAATCTTTTTGAAAGATTTGGGTGGTCCTTAAAAGGACCTTTGATTTTTTTAAGCTGTCTGTCTTTTACTTAGGCATCTTCTTCTTGCAGTATGCATCATGCATCAGCTCATCTGGTACAGGATCTAGTTGCCCTTTTACATAGTCTGGTCTCTTTTTGTGGAGCTCTTTATGAATCTTGTGTTCCTCCAGTCTGACAGCTGCCTGTTGTAACCTCCTTGTCTTTACTTCAGGTTTCTGCTCATAAGTCCTTTTGTAAGTATACTCTCTGTCCATTTGATCAAAGAAGTTCTCACAGTCTTCAGACACTTTAATGTTCAACTCTTTGCTTTTCATCTTGGCTGATGTACCAGGTTTGTTGTTGGTCCTGTGTATTGCAGAATGAAGTCTGCCTTCCATGTTTTTTCCATGAGTTACATTTTTTGGTAAACTCACACTCAATGCACGATGAACTCCTTCATTTTTATTTGTTGTGTGGAACATTCTCATGCTATTGACTGCTTCCTCACTAAGTATCATTTTCAGTAGTTCTAGCAGTATAATTTCATCAATTTCATCTATTTTCAGCACAGTGATGTTGTAAGTGCTTAGGTAAAAGGATCTGGTCCACCAGTTATCACTGACTGTACCTTTGCATACCACAGACTCCTTAAGGCAAGATGAACAGTCTCAACCAAAACACTTGACTGTAGTTGAAAGGATGGTAGGTAATTTTTTACATACTTTTTCTGTGTCCTTGTTATATTCATTCATTACATGGTTCAGTATCATGGAACTGCGACACTTCAAGTCCAGGCTAAACATTTTCCTCAAGTCTTTGTTCTCTTCTTTAGTTTGTCCATGAAACATGGTCTCACTAAACTCAGCTTGCATTCTCGCTCGGAATTGATGTTGGCTTAGATGTACTGGGTCAGCCAGTCTCTGCACTTCCCACATAGGATACAGTACATGTATGGCATCTTCTACTCCTTTAGCAGAACGTTCATCTCCATCTGTTGTGGCATAACGGATAAGCATACCTTGCAGTGCAAGCTGTTTCCAATTTCTTTTCCCATGGCATATTCTGATATTGGTATAGTTCTATGAAGGGTAGCAGTACATCCTTCATGGCCTGGGCACTCTGCATCAAATCCCTTTCCTCTGAGCCAAGCTCCCTTCCAACATAGCTGGTTTCGTGAAAATGCTGCAACTACAAACTTCCATGGAGTATTTTGTTCAATCGCAAGCATCTGTGCCTGTGATGCGTTTAACCCTGGTTTCTTCCTGCTGGACCTTGTTGCAGTTGGGTACCTGCCATATAAGGTCACATCTATCACATTTTCTGGTTGTCCCTTCTTTTTGTTGTATGCCTTCACTTGTTCAACCTTATCTTTCATGTCGTCCTTGTTCTGCTGTACCATAACTTCGGTCGGTGTTTCTCTGCATACCACTCTTGCATGGAGGTGGAAGACTTACACGCGCTAAAATCTCCTGGGTCTTGGTGCTTCCTATTGGACTATCTAGTCCTGCTGAAACTAGTGCAATGTTAGTACCGGCTGGATTTGGCCCTGGCTTGTTGTTTTCAACTTCTGAGTACAACTTTGCTAGTGTTGGAGTCGCAAACCAACAGTTTGCACACCGAACTCTGTACATGATACAGGCACCCCATTTTCTTTGACTATGTGGCTCCATCCATGGCCTCTTGCAAGTTTATGGTGTTTCCCTGTGCTGTTGGTACGCCAAGTTGAACATGTCAAACATCTTTTCACTCTCAATAATATGAGAACTATTTGATGTCACCTTTTCTTTGTCTGCTTTCAGGAACTGTGGCCGCAGGATCATACTGGATTTAATCACACCACTTCCATCTTCTTTTACCACCTGTGAGCTGTCAGTCCTGGATAGGGAATCAGCTTTGATGTCGTCTTGTTGGTGATCTTGCAGATTCATTCGGATGTAAGCTTTTGACTCTTCTTCATCTGATGAAACTGCATTCTCAAGAACGAGACCTTTCGACCATGGAGTATGACCTTTCTTGAACCTTCCAGCATTACTAACCTTGTGGCTTCCTGTTAGACCAGTTTTGCCTTTGTTGTGTGGAGTATTACCATCAGTAAACATATTTGAATCTTCTTCTTGTATGGTTCTGCAACAAAATTTGGTGTGATTTTAGTCTCAAAAGGGCTACTATTTATCCTTTTTGGTTCTTTTGATAGTTTAGGTGAGAATTTCTAGATGCTGACAATGTTTACTTAGTTCTAATAAGGCTCAGGGTGCAGTCTTTTACTCATTAGATCAGATAATTTGATCCTAATAGGATACTAGATCGCCCCCTGAGTGATGGGGGGTTTTCAAAGAATCATCAAAAGAAAGCCAATATGGTGGTTTAATTCCGTATTATTGATAACAAATATTTGATTTGGGATTGTTTTTGTACTTTTTAAGTCGATACTAGTAAAAGAAATAAAATGCCTTTAAAAAAAAATAAAAATGAAATTGACCATTTTTGCACCACTATATTATAATTTTCGTTCTTTGAGACCCAAATGTGAAAAATCAATTTTGTTTTCTTTAAAATGTGAAGAAAAAAAACTTGCTGTAATGAAAATTTCCTAAAATACCTGTGTAATTATTGAAAAATTTTCATAAATCACTTTTATCATGTTTCTTGATGTGTTCATGTGCTCTTAACTTAAACAACAAACAAAAGACAGAAGCCAACAAACAAACAAAGAGACAAACCATTCTTCATTCTTAAATTAAATTTTATATTATTTTGAGAACTAAAAAAAGAATGTTTCTTTTTTCGTTTTTGTGTGGTTTTTTTTACCATATTATACACTATTATGCCATTTTAACTTTAAAATATTGTTAGATTATGTTTTACAATGTAAAAATGCATAAATATGAGTAATTATATCAGACATCGTAATTAAAACACTTAAGACAGAGTACAAGGTTAGTTTATTGACACATTTGCATGGTAACTTAGTCTTTAGTGATTCCAATAAAGGTATTAAGATAATAAACATGGGTACTGGGAAAATCGATAAAGTACGTGATAATGAACCTGTTGACGATCTTTCACGTATAGACACAGATGAAACAAAATGTGCTATACAAGTTATGAAAATGACAATATAGCTGTCCTAGATCATACTACAAAATTATCTTTACATATACGTATAGAAATCTATCAGCCTTACTAGGCATTTCAATGGACGAATACTAGAATATGTTTGTTTTGAGATAAATGTGAAACTCTCTTATGTGTTGATGATAGGTTGATCCTAATGCTGTACATTATGATAAAGAAAACAAGGAAGTAATGGTAGTAAATTCGAAAGAAATTTTCTGTGACCTGAATTTAAAAATCCATTATAAGCCAAAAAGCCACTTCTGTTTACTTTGACTTTTCGCCACTATATACGTCATCTAAGTAACATGATATTACCATAGATGGTATCCTCCCTTTCAGACAAAAACCTCTTGGACTTCATCCCACTCGAACCAAACACTATTCTATATTTCTTACTCTTCTACACTCCTTTTACAAAACAATTCTTGACGCTCCTGTTTCTGACCCTTCCTCATAATTATACAAACGTGTTGCCAACATTTTGGATATTGGTTTCCACATACTCTTTAAACCAGTTTGTGTGAAAATTCAAGATGAAGAAAAACGATCATGTCTGCCACATTTCGCTAACATCCTCCACCACAAAAACGTTACCAATGAAATTACCTCATATTTCAAAGACAAATCAACACCGATTATTTCATATTCTTATATTTCACCCAGTGAATCCAAAATTTCTCTGCGTAATATCTAAAGGTCCCAAGTACCGTGAACCACGCTTCATAATTTGGAATTGTAACTTTAAAGTTCTTATGGATGCCGTAGAGGACTACGCAAGAAAATGGATGAACGAGAACATGAAAGCATTGATTCTCGGTCAAACCTTTAAGTAGTTCAATGAGTGCAAACACATAAGTTTTCAAAAGACCCCGATGTAGCAAACACATTGTCTACTATATAAATTACAAATATGTTGTCGTACTAGCGGACAAAGCCCAAAACAATATTGTTTTTTGTCTGCAAAACTTTTTCTTCCAATGTTTATTATCAGAGGTTGACATATACTACTACCACACTCTCCGTAGAAGATATTGTGGAAAACCATAAATCTGTGCTATCCTCTTTTGGTCTCTCTACCAAAGAAGATAATTGTAATTAACCGTCTATGTACTGGATTCCTAAACGCCACAAGAATCCATGAAAACAACGTTACATAGCTGGATCTGCAAAATGTGCCACCAGACCTATTATAAAACTTTTAACTTCTATACTCAAGCTGTCAAAGATGGTCTGCAGTCCTACCCCAATACTTGTTACTCCAGTAAAGGTATTAATTTAATGTGGATCCTACAGACACTGTAAAGTCAGCTTCATATCTTGATCTACACTTAGAGGTCAATAGTAAAGGAAAATTATTCACCATACTTTACGACAAACTTGGTGACTTTTCTTTCAGAACCGTCAACTTTTATTTCATCTGTGGCAACACCCCTTCAGCGCCTGCGTATGGAGTGTTCATATCACATCCCATACGTTATGTTAGGGCTTGCCGAAACTACGCAGACTTTTTGTATCGCGCTAGACTTCTAACAAGTAGGTTTATGGAACAGGGTTATGTTGCTACAAAGTTGAAGTCATCATTACAGGAGTGTTATGGTTGTCATCTCGTGGATCGTTACGGTGTATCCATCTACGCCATGAAAACTGATCTGTGCAACGTGTCATAGTTTTCCTTTTCTCTTTCGTCTTCCCCGGACCTGACTTTTGATGATCATCTCGACAGGTGTTTCTAGAAAAGCAGACAACGCATACTCTACCGGTACACTTTGTCCATGCTTCCAGCTTTAAGTGAAGTTCGAGTAGCTAATTTGCTTTTGTTACTTTGTATGTATTATTTTAGTTACTTTATGTTCTTTGTTGTGTATGTCTGTTTTCCATGTCTGGCCTTTGTCCCTGGATTACATTTTTTTTTGGTTACCGCTAGAACCTTGGTTCCCTAGTTTACTTTTACATATTTTAACATTAAAATTAAATTCAACAAGACGCTCCATTTAGACAGGAGCTCTTTAACACAAAATATGCAATGCTTAAGGTCATTGTCTTATTGGCTTTTGTTCTGAAATGATTTTCTTCTAAATTTTTTTTTTTGCGGGATTCCATTTAAACATATCTTTGATTTTTTATATCTTTGATAGACAGTAAAATGTTCGTTTAAGAAACCATTACAGTATAATGCTTTCAAAAAGGGTAATGTATAATGGCAACTGTAACTATAAATGTAATCAATACATGTATAATGACAACCGTTACTAGAAATGTAATCAATACATGTATACTGACAATTATACCTAAAATGTAGTCGATATATATTTAATGCATACTATTACAATAGATGTGTAAAATGTTGAATGTTAAATAAATTTTTTTCGCTCTCTTTGGAATTTTTTAATCATTAATTTTGAAATCATTAAACACAGTTTATATTTTAATGCTTGTAGTATTTATATCTAGATGAACTTCAACAAATCATCCATGTCTTTCCATTCGTATCTTTTCAGTCATACAACAGCAGTACTTATTAACATTATAACATTTTATCCTTATGGTTTAATATTTAACCATATATTTTTCGTTTTAAATGAATAACTTATTGGGCGAAGGATGTCCAATTTTACAATTCATTGCTATATATAAAGAGAACATGATAGAGTTAAGCGCCCAAGGTGTATCGGCTATCACACACAGCAAGTGTGGTGATATTTTGGTGATTCCTGACAATCTTCTGATTATAGATGTACATGTCTCATTACTATTGTTGTCTTGTCTCATATGGTATTCATTTTATATTTGTTTTTACTAACATTTTGTATTTGTTCAGTAATTTGTATAGTAAAACGAATTTTTCAATTTTTTATTATTTATATTGTTAAATGCCTTGGTTTTACCTCTGGTGTATGAATTTCCTTATTCAGCAGTTTCGTCAAGTTACATTTATACAAACAGAATAACACTGTGACTTCCGGCTCAAAAAAAGAAATGAACATTAGCAATTTTTTCAAGGACAATTTGTTGTGCATCAAGGTAACAATTCCCAGGATACAGAAACAAGCTATTGGAATAAAAACGGTTCTAGGGGAAAACCTCGTCATTATCAAAGACTTAACCAATATAAGAATTTTCATAAACTGAATTCAAATCATGCAATACTTTGGTATTTTGTGCGAAACCGGATCTCACATACTGTGACCTGTATTTAAATTCAATCGAAATGTTGTAGATCTATTTCATAAGTTTGTTGCTTGTGTATATAGTGTCTGTCTGATTTTAGTCTATTCGTTTGATGATCCTAATGATCAATTACCCGCTTAAGTTGATAAAATTTACTTTCATTGATCTAAATATTGTGTATTGTCTATTGAATACATTGTAAATATGAAAATATTTTAAAAAAGTGCTTTTTCAATTTTTTTAGTTTTTTTTCTATCATATTTGTCAGTTTCATTCAAGGTAATGAAAAGAGCTTTTAATTTGAATAATGTTTAATTAGAAATTATTGCGATATATTATGTTTTGCAAACAAATGACTAACCTAAAATTGCAATAATAAGATAACTCAACTTGCGGAATTTTAACATTTCCCATGATGGATTGATCTCAATATCACAAGAAATAAAAATGTTTTTTTACTAAAATGATACTTCTAATGATCGGTGCACGCAATAATTTCTGATTTAGATTGAAGGTAATGTATATGATAATCTTATTTCCATCACATTTTTTCTTTGAATTACCTCCCTTAGATTGAACAAATAATCACAATCTACAATTATAACTTGATTTTCCTTCGTTCACTATTGTACCATATTTGTAGTAGCATTACTGTGAAATTCATGACTATTGTATATATAATTCACATATATTTTGACAAATTTTAGTTTTGTGCTGCCTTTGTGTTTCCCATTATTCACTCAGTTTGTATTTTTAACACATTACCTGATTAATCTTTGTCGAAGTATTTGTATATGTGTATTTGGTCGTTCCCTCCGCGGGACTCGAACTCGTGCCGCTGTGACATATATGGCAACACAGCCTGCACAAAGTCCAGCGCCCTAGACCACTCGGCCAGCTAGAGATAAAAAGTTATATAAATATAATTCTAATCAGGAGATTCTTCATGCTTATTGTTGTTTTTGATGGGTCGAGAACATCTTTCCCAGAAAGTTTAAACTTGCATGTACTTCTTCAGATTGAAAACAATATGGCGATCGTGTAGTTCGATAGAGTGTGGCAACGAACTAAACGGCATTATATAGCCATAAGAATAGTTTATTGCATCCACATTGATTTTACCGCTCGGGGACAGAAACTTATAAATGCTTAAAATGTAATTACAAGTAAATTAAATCTTCAATTGTATATTCAAAAGTCAATTTCAATAAAGCATGCATTGAATAAATTTTGAATTTACAGTTTATGATTGTTATGTTTATTTGTATATATATAAGTCATATATTCAAATTGACGTTTCTCTTGGAATTTGCTTCCGTAGATTAAACAAACAGTGGTGAAATTAAAGATGGCTAAACACATATTTGTAGACTTGCCTTTCATTTCTGATTAATTACATTTGTAGTACAGCTCTTGACTGTCAAAAACCTCCCATTTATAGCATTTACCTTCTCCCCATTTCAAATTTCCCATTGTCCTCATCCCAATTTATCATTGTATATTCCCCATTCCCGATATAAAATATCAAAACCCCTATAGAATCACCATTTATTATTTGATCAGATATATTTGATAATATTTCATATTATTTGACATGTAAACTGTTGTTTCTGATTATTATTATTATTTGTATCGATTTCTCTGTTAAAACTTCCTTCCAAGTCCCCCGTATATGAAGCTTATAGAACTACTGCAAAGTACTGTAGCATGACAATGTAATTTATGGCTGAAACAAACACCTATTCGATGGCCGGATTGCCATAAACCAGTAAAATCAGATTAGAACAAATGTAAATTTTTGTTAGTCTAAATACCCCATTAGAATGGTAATTTATGATTTGACCCACTTATGCCTAATTATTTTGGAAACAAAGTTGTAATTTCATATGAAATCTTTATGCATAGAAGTAGAGCAAAACATCATCTGATTAACCGCTGTTATAATGTTATGTTTTACACGATTTTATCTGTATCTTAGAAGTGAATTATTGTTATGACTTGCCCTCTTGCGGGATCGAGATTTAAAAATAAAACATATCTAATCTTATGTTGTTTTATGTTATATTCGTTTCACACGCTTGTCAATGCAGACCATACCTTTTTCTATTTTTTTTTGCACGAATAAACACTAAATGCTGCCACTTACAAATCCTTGCATCCATGACCACAATTTTTGAGTTCTTTATTGATATTGATGCTGGCCCAACGTACATTTTTATAATTTTCGGACTTTTCCATCTAGGGTCATGGGATTTCTCAAATACAAAAGGAATTTGGCAGTCTCCTTACTGTACTAAAAAGTGGCTGCATTCATTTTCATGGCACTATTCGACACACTTTCACATAACGTTTTGCAATTCAATATTGTACAACTGGTTTTGACGAAATATAGCATGCAATATAATATTCAATTGAAGTTGATGAAACGGTTCTATTGAAACAAACACACATTTTAGTCTTTGATCACCATACCCCAAAATATCATCAAAATCAGACCACTGTCTCATTTACTCAGATGAGTGGAACACGCTCTTAAAAGGTACATGTACCAGCGGGCAAGAGTATTTGTAAATCTCTGAACATTGGAAGAAATAAAAACAAAAATCAAAACCAGAAAACTAGATAAAGAATGCCATGATTGGTAATAAAAAAAAATAACACAACCAAGGGAACGACTATACAATACGACTCGTACAAAGTCAAGTCCGGGGTAGACGAAAGAGGAAAGGAAAACTATAACACGTTGAACAAATCAGTTTTATATACCGTAACGAAGTACGAGTTCATGATAACCATAAAACGTCTGTAGTGATGACTTCAATCTTGTAGCAATATAACACTGTTCCAGAAGCCTATTTTTTAGAAATCTAGCGCGATACAAAACGTCTGAGTAGTTTCAGCAAGCTCTGGCATAACGTCAGAGTTGTTATATGAACGATCCATAGGCATGTACAGAAGGGTTTTTGCCACAAATGAAAAGAACGTTGACAATTCTTAATGGAAAGGTCAAGATATGAGACTTCACAGTGTCTGTAGTATTCTCAAGTTTTTCGGATAGATGCGATGTATCAAATCAGGATTGTTTAAAGATAATACCTCATCTATATAGCGGAAACTGAGATTTAATTATCTAGCTGAATGATATTCCTTCTTTCGGATCAGATCAGCTATAAAATCAGCCTCATAAGATTGAAGGAATAGGTCAGCAGAGGAACACAATTTTTCCCACTGGAATGCGTACCGTTTGTTGAAAAACGCGTCCACCACACAGGACAAATATGTTGCCAATTACGAATTTCAGCATTCTGTAAACATCTTCCTCTGGAAGATGATTCGAAATTATTTTCATAACGCATGAGGAATCTCTAACTATATATTTGTACCTAGGTGTAGCATTTTATTTTAGAAAAACAACGATGTATAATGTTTTTAAGTCTGGATTTAAACTGAGTATAGGAATAGAAAATACAGTGTTGAAAATCATAGGTTTTAATGCTATTATATTCTGATAATAGCCTTGAACTGATTGTCTCCAAAAGAATCTTTCGAATTTTTCAAGATCCACATTGAATTAATACCACTACGGAAGTATTATGGTAGGACTGCAGACCCTCTTTGACAGCTGTTAGTATAGAACTTAAAAGTCTTGAGAGAGGTTTGGTGGTAAATTTTTCAGATCCAGATATGTGATGTTGTTTGTATGGATTCGTGTGGAGTTTAGTAAAGAGACGGTAAATCACAATCATTGTCCTTTGTAGAGAGACCAAAAGAGGAGAGCGCATATTTATGGTTTTTCACCACCTCTTCTTTGGAGAGTGTGGTAGCAGTATAGGAATTATCACTGCTATTAGTTTCTACGTCGATCTCTGATATTAAACATTGGATGTAAAACGTTTCGCAGACAAAAACAATATTGTTTTTGGCTTTGTCTGCTGGTACGACACCATATTTATCATAGTAGAAAATGTTTTTGCTACATCGGGGTCTTTGAAAAGAGTAATCAAGGGAACCAAGGTTATAGCGGTAATCAAAAGAATGTAATCCAGGGATAAAGACCAGACATGGAAAACAGACATATACAACAAAGAACATACAGCTACTAGAATCATACATACAAAGTAACAAAAGAAAATGAGCAACTCGGACTCCTCTAAAAACTGGGAGCACAGACCAGGTGCATCGGTAGGGTAAGTGTCCTCTGCCTTTCTTTCTAGAAACACCCATCGAGTTCCTCATAAAAGTCAAGTCCGGGGTAGACGAAAGGAGAAAGGAAAACGTTGAACAAATCAGTTTTCATGGCGCAGATGCATACACCATAACGATCCATATTTGTTAGAATTCTAGCGCGATACAAAACATCTGCGTAGTTTCGGCAAGCTCTGGCATAATGTATGAGTTGTGATATGTACATTCCATACGCAGGTGCTGAAGGGATGTTGCCACATATGAAAAGAAAGTTGACAATTTAGAATAAAAGTCATCACGTTTGTCATAAAGTTTGGTCAATAGTTTTCTTTACCATCGATTTCTAAGTGGATCGCAAGTAGATGCGATGTATCAAATCCCCAAAACTAGGATTGTTTAAATATAATACGTATCTATATAGCGGAAAGTGGGATAAAAGAATCTAGCCAAAAACAATATTCTTCCTTCCGGATCAGATCAGCTATAAAAACTGAAAACTGATGTAGCTTTTGCACTCATTGACCAACTTAAAACTTTCATTCGTTTCAAAAGTAAAGACCTCACGGCCTTTAACCGCTCTGATAGAGAAATATACCCATATAACCAAGAAATAACAAGTAATGGAAACAATAGTATGTATGCAATACGGACTCATGATCAACTCTAATCACATTGACCACATGTTACGGTAAGGCAATGTACTTTTATATCAACAACCACTTAGTTGTCCTTATTTGACACGTGTGACCAGTTTGTGCTCTGGATGCAGAGTGCTATTCCATAACGATTCATGGGTTCATGATGACGACATTTAAAGTGGGTGCTGAAGCGATGTCGCCAGAGGTGCAAGAACCGTCGACGATAAAACCTTGAAAATTCAGTCATAAGTTTTATCTTTCCATTGATTTCTATGTACATTATTAAAGATAGATTACACTGCCTTCATAGTATCCATTTTGGATCCTTTAACTTAAGTCGATGCAACGTATAAAATCTTCAAATCTAGGGTTATTTAATTACACAAGTCATCTATATGGCACAATGTAAGGTCAAAGAGTAATCAAGGGCACGCAATCCAAGGACAAAGACCAGACATGGAAAACATACGTACTCAACAAAAAACAAGTAACTAAAATCATACATACAAAGTAACAAAAGTAAATGAGCAATTCGGACTAAAAACTGGGAGCATGGATCAGGTGCACCGGTAGGGTAAGTGTCCTCTGCTTTTCTAGAAACACCCGCCGAATTGCTCATAAAAAGTCAAGTCCGGGGTAGACAAATAAGGAAAGGAAAACTATGAACTATGATCAAAAGACCTCAGTTAACGAAGATGAATTATGTTGATGATTGAAGATGTTAACAGACGTGAATTGAGAAAAGGATATTAAATATAAAATAGTCAAAAGTACAGAAACATTGTTCATAAATCAAACTAGGTAGGTCGGAGGTCCACGGTTTCAGCATGCATGTAGTTAGAAGCAACTGGACTTCGGTTCACAGACGCATTGCTAAAACAACGTTCTGTATGGCAAATAGATATGACCAAGAACCTGATATATCAATATTTATCATGTACATAACTGTTTTGAATTAGGTTAGGATAATAAAAAGCTCCGAGTCAATGTACTGCAATATAAAACACTCTGATGTATATAGCTTGGTACGATGTTCTACATTTAGTCGAGGTAAAAACATGGTGCATTTGTAAGTATTATATGTAGTAAGGGGTGCTGGATAATGTATTGAAAATAAATTATGATATGACATCTTACTTTTTAGCATGGTGAACTAGTTTCAGCAGAATTGTGATTTGAAAATTATAAACCTAAACTGGCTTTTTTTATTTATAATGTCTATAATTTGATATCTGAAAAATTGCCAATTTTAATTATGTGCTTTTTAACAGATTTATCTGTTCATCGAAGGAGTATTACAGATCCATTTTAATAAACCCATTATGAGAGATACGTTAAATCTGGTTTATCGATTTATTCTGATTGTATAAAGAATTAATAGACCCGTTTATTTAAAGTGCATTGTTCTATATATCGGGTTTTGGCTCACTTCCATACTTGCACAGATTGGAGGATAAACCATACCGTTTGTTGCATTTCCAATGCACTTGTTGTAATGTTCATAATTAACAGCGCCATAGTCCCTTAGAAATTATTTGTCGATGTAATCACGTTATGATAAAAAAAAATCTTTTGATCAGTTATTGCGAGTTATTCTTATATTTTACATCCCGTCGGAACTTAATAGCTTTTTCTTTTACTTAGCTTTGTAAAACTACAGGTCATTACGTGAAGAATGACAGATGGTCAGACATTAAATGTGATTTTTACAGTTCTATGTTTTCTTCATTTTGGCATCTACTCTAGACATATGACTTAAATGTTAATCGTAAAGTTGGCATTTAGTTAAAAGAATAAAATACGTTAACAAATTTCAATAACAAATAGCGAGAATGATCACACATTTTTTGTAACTGCTCTTTGGACACTGTAAACAAACTTTGTTATGATTTATTTAAATTAATACATTACAGTCTGAAGCGCACATAACACATGTAACCTTTTCAACTTTTGGCATATTGGTTATCTTGTTCTAAATGACAAAACAATAAAGAAACACACGATATTCAGATGTTACATCCATTTAACAAAGGCAATTAAAAGACATTCGTCCATTTAAATAAAAACAAAACTACACAATGGTTTAATTGTGACGATAACAGAATTATGAATATTCTAGTGCAGAATAACGTAAGTATCGGGGCTAATCAACACAGTGTAAATTGCAGTTTATCGTAGTAACATTTTAATGCATGCATTCGATTCTTTTCAGGAAGACTTTCTATGTTACATAAGTCATACCTCAAAGATAAGATCGTGGGAGTTGATTTGAAAACAAATTTAAGTTAATCTGCATCTTGGTTTAAACCCATACAACATTAATTTTTTTATCACTCTGTTCAAAACATATACAACATTATAATTCACTGTAATTTTTTTTTTATTAAGGAATCATTTGTTTACATTGCTCATGTTTTTTCTTCATTTTTTTACTGGGAAATTTGGGAATTCATAGTACAGTAACTCTCTAGTCATTTCGTTTCTTTATTAAAGGTTTTCCCACGTGGTTTTTGTGCATTTTAACTTATAAAATAAGTCGTAATGTTATGTTTGCAATACTGCCCGTGTATTAAATGGACATACAGTTCAAATTCAATAAAGCATGTTAAAGTTCTTCAAATTATGTATTGGTGGCAGGTGTTAGTTATTAAAGCTGTATTTAAGGGACATAGTGATAACTTTGCTTGGGAATATTGGTAAGTTAAAGTTGGTTTGTTTCCATTCCCTTTCCTTGTTTATTATTATTATTTTTTTTAATAATTCAATGTAACAAATGTCATTGATAGACTTAATAAAGTACGAGCGATGATGTATATAACATATATTGCCCTTTCATCTATACTGCCCCAAATATGTTAAGTTCAATTGTTATTGTAATAATTGTAAAAATGCTTGTGAAACTCAAACGATCCTGAACATAATAACTATAATAACATAATAACACTAGCATCAGGCGAAAAGAAATATCCGAAAATCATAGCTTTAAATCCGTACTTGCGAATTATGTTGTGTGCATCAAATGCTTCAGATTTGTTCCATAGACCGATATATAGTTAAATTATGCATTAGATTATACAAATATTTTCAGAATTTATTCAAAATTATTTCTTATATAATAAAAACATGCATTTCGTAAGATTGTTTTCACATTTCTGCAGTACTGTTAAAACTATGTGATTCATGATGAGGACCATTAAACTTCTGTAGTGATGACTTCACCTTTGAAGCAATATAATATTGTTCCAGACGCCAAATTGTACGCAAGGTTAGCGTAACACAAAAAGTCTGCGTAATAACGGCAAGGTCTATCATAAAGTATGAGTTGTGATATGAAAACTGCATACACAGGTGCTGAAGGGATGTTTCCACAGATGAAAGGAAAGTTGACAATTCTGAATGAAACGTCCGTCACATTTGTCGTAAAGTTTACCGATAGTTTTCATTTACCATCGATGTTTAAGTGTAGGTCAAATAATGTTCTTTCTATTGGATCAATTCAGCCTCATAAGTGTGAAAAGGTCAGCAAGTAGAGGAGCACAATTTGTTTCCATGGAATGCCGACCGTTTGTTGAAAAACGCGTCCGCTTCACAGGACAAATATTTTTCGATCCATCATTATGAAAAAAAACACATTTGTTTTTGGAGAAACAACGATGTATAGTGTTTTTTGAGTCTGGATTTTAAATGAGTATGGGGAATAGAAGTATACAGTTTTAAAAAATCATAGGTTTTAATGTAATTATATTCTGATAATAATCTTGAATTGAGGGTTTCCAAAGGATCTTTTGAATTTTTCACCATCCACATTGAATTAATACCACTACCGGATTAAATAGTGTTTTGGTATGACTATAGACCCTCTTTGACAGCTGTTAGTATTTAAGTAAAAGTTCTTAAAGAGGTGTGGTGGTACATTTTGCAGATCCAGCTATGTAACGTTGTTTGTATAGATTCTTGTGGAGTTTAGGAATCCAGTACATAAAAGGTAAATCAAAATCATTGTTTTGGTAGAGTGACCAAAAGAGGATTACACAGATTTATGGTTATCCACTATTTCGCCTTTGGAGAGTGTAGTGGCCACACAGGTTTTATCACTCCCACTATCCTCTATGTCCACCTATGATAACAAACAATGAATGTAATACGTTTAGCAGACAAAACAATGCTTTTGGGTCGATTCTGCTGGTACGACAACATATTTTCATAAATAGTAGACAATGTTTTTGCAATATCGGGGTCTTTGAAAACTGGTGTTTCAAATAATCGGTATTGATTTGTCCTTGAAATATGGGCGAATGTGTTGGTTACGTTTTTGTGATGGATGATGTTAGCCAAACTAATTGCATCTTTACCTTTGTTAAAAAAAACGGTAGTGGCAGAAATGGTCGTTTTCTTCATCTTGACCTCATTACACAAACTGGTTTAAAAGTCTGTTGAAACCAATATCCAAATTCATGGCAAAAAGTCTGTGTAATGATGATGTAGGTTCAAAAACAGGAGTGTCAAGAGTTGTTTTGTAAAGAGAGTGTAGTAGAGTGAGATGGTATGGAAACAAACGACATTAAATCATAAAATGCTTTAAACAGTTAAAATTCAATTGTATTGTCATTTATTAGCAATTAATCACAAAAACGTTACCAACAAAATGCCCTCATATTTCAAAGACAAATCCATACCAATTATTTCATATTCCTATACTTCACCCATTGCATCCAAAATTTTCAATTATAAAAGGCTATTGCAGAACCTCGAGATTGAGGACTTCAAGGCTAAACCAACTGACTGTTCTTGCAAAACCTCTCCA
Organism: Perna viridis; assembly: GCA_037379345.1. Classification (NCBI taxonomy): domain Eukaryota; kingdom Metazoa; phylum Mollusca; class Bivalvia; order Mytilida; family Mytilidae; genus Perna; species Perna viridis. The sequence continues at coordinate 24,882,793 of CM074523.1, forward strand.
TTCAAATATGGTCCTTCTGGTCACGTCGTTACGCAAGAAAATGGATAAAACGAGAACAAGAAGACATTGATTCTCTGTCAGAGTGGTTAAAGGCCGTGAGGTCTTTTTTGAAACGAATGAAAGTTTTAAGTACGTCAATAAGTGCCAAAACTACATCAGTTTTCAAAGACCCCGATGTAGCAAAAACATTGTCTACTATGCATGACAAATATGTTGTCGTACCAACAGACAAAGCCCAAAACATCATTGTTTTTGTCTGCAAAACGTTTTACATCCAATGTTTATTATCAGAGGTAGACGTAGAAAATAATAGCAGTGATAAGACCTATACTACTACCACACTCTCCAAAGAAGAGATTGTGGAAAAACCATAAATCTGTGCTATCCTCTATTGGTCTTCCTACCAAGGACGATGATTGTGATTTACTGTCTATGTACTGGATTCCTAAACGCCACAAGAATCCATACAAACAACGTTCCATAGCTGGATCTGCAAAATGTACCACCAAACCTCTTTCAAAACTTTTAACTTCTATACACACAACTGTCAAAGGGGGTCTGCAGTCCTACCACAACAATTGTTACTCCCGTAGTGGTATCAAGCGCAACATATTAACAGCGTAAATTAAACTGTATTTTTAAAATGTTTAAAAGTATTCAATACTTCAAAAAAAAAACTTTTTGTTGTATACTCTTCATACGACAGATATAGGATCGTGGCGAAAAAAATTAAAGGATTTAGAAAGTAGTTTTTACGTCTACGAAAATGTATAGACCACTAGTTTTTCTCTATCTTGGTCTCCAAAACATGTGTCAGGTATTTTGCGCTATCATATATTTAAATTGATTTTGCAAAAAAAGTCCACAATATATTTTTGATTCTTTCTATGTTCATATTAGAAAACGAATGCAGGGAACTAATGTTTTGCAGTATGTTTATAATTGTCTTTTAAAAGGTATACTCGAATTAAAGGGTTTTTTTTTTCATATTAAGTGACCTGACTTCACATAGATAAAATATCGATCGTGCATAATCTTGTTACAGTGTATGGCTTGGGTACAAAAACCATGGATTTATTTCATTTCTATAACAGCTTTTATCATAACAATAAATATATAAGGCTGATTTTGTTGGCTATGTTATCAGAAAGGGGTTATGATGTTAGAAGAGAGAATTTGTGTTTGATTCCTAAGAAGGTTTGTGTCATAAATCAATGTTACGGTCTTTTATTATATACTAATTTCAGGATTAACGTTTATAATATCAACTTTGGAGTGAAAAATATAACTCTTCCTAACATATTAGCATACAGTTAAAACTGTTCTAAACTGAAATACATTTTTTTAAATCCCGCATTGTTAATTGTCCCTGACAAGTTCTAACATTTCGATTTTCGATATCTTAATATCATTGATTGTATTTTGAACCCGTATAAAATGATTAAAGTAAAATTCATCAAATCAATATCTTTTTAGAGGCAACAGTTGAATGAGTACTATATGAAAAATGACGTTTTTGACAGAGTTATCTGTTCTTTGAATGTTCGTTTACAGTGCAGTATAATGAAATTATTCTCAATGCAGCAACATGATATGAAAACCTTTATTTTTTCTTGATTCTGAACGTTCAAAAAGTTAAATTACACTATCAAAATGATAAGTTTTTTTCATACCATATTTCCATGTAACACTGCCTCATTCTTATAAAGACTGACACTGAAGAATCTAGCACCTGTACGAGTGCAAGATAGGGAAATATCAGACACCCACAGGGACGATTTAAAGTTTTCTAACTAGGCCAGTCATGTCGAGTTAGAAAACGTGTACATCTTAACCAAGAGTGTACATTTTTTTTTCCTATCTTTCACGAGAAAAGAGGACAAGAACACGTGTTCTGTCTCAATCCATGGGTGAGACAAGGAAATCTCGCAAAGCTCAGATTTAACTCTTGTATAGGGTTTAAATAGTAAATTTTACCGTTTGACCTCGTTCGTTTATGATTTTTGGCCAGTCTAGAGCATGTAAGTTCTAACTGGGAATCAAATGAATATCAAAGGTTTTGCTTTTCTGTTCAGTATTTGTTACACATTCGTTTCCGGGTAATATTTTAAATTGAGAACGGATATTAATATCAAATTGAATTACAAACAATATTTTTATCTGTTCGTTAATTTTTTTGTGTTTATTTCCAAGTGATATACTGAATGTAGAACTGATTTGATTATCAAATTGAATATTAAACTGATATTTTTAGTCCGTTCCATATTCGTTTGATATTCGTCTCCGGGTTTTATACCGAATATTACATTCCAAAATCTGAATCATATGCTGTATCAACCTGAAACTCCTATATCACCCCAAGGTAACCGGCCCGCGGGGTGATATAGGTTGGTTAATTAAGATTATGGCACAGTCATTGTCGTCCACTTGGGGCACTTTGTTTCCTTCTGATGGCTTAAGTTGTGGTTGACCAATTGTTCTGATATAGATGTCCGTATCATATATGTTAACCATACTTCAAGTAGTGGTCTATGAAGGGGTGTGATATAAGACGTGCGATATAGGTCTAGGTGTGTGATAAACGGTATGCGATATAGGTCTAGGGGTGTGATATAAGGAACGCCATATAAGTTTAGGTGTGTGATATAGGGTATGCGATATAGGGTCGATAATAAAAGTTTTAAACAAACACTTATGATGCATATACAAAAAAGGTATATTTTAATCTAAATATATGATATTTATTGAATATAAAACGGATTTGGATATCAAATTGAATACCAAAGAGTATCTTTTATTTTCTATTCTTTATTCGTTTATCATTTGTTTTCGTGTTTAATTATATATTGAACAGATTTGAATATCAAATGTGATATTAAACAGTATTTTTGTTTCGTTTACGGGTCATATAATGAATGAAGGACAGATTATCAATGTCAAATTGAATACCAAACTAGTATTCTTTTTTTTTTTGTTCGATTTTGTTTGACATTCGTATATATTGAATATAAAATGGATTTTATAATATTATTAAATATTAAACAGGAGCCTTGTTATAAATTGAATATAGAATCGGTTTAAATATCAAATTGAATATCAAAGTAGAAATACCAGAGTATATTCAATTTTATGTTCAAATTCGGACATAACACGGACACGAATGTCAAATGAATTTCGTACAGAACTAAAATCTTGTTCGATATTAAATTTGATATCTAAATCTAATGGCTGCATGATACACTTTCTCTTTAGGGGACACAGGTCATTGCAAATATACACATCTTTTGTCGAAACGGCCCTGACTGCCAAATGTTGAGCCCCGTTTTGCGATTTCAATCTCTGGGAATCGAGCTCTGATTTGATGTAGATTGTTACTCTTCCCAAGTACTCCAACTCCTATATAGTGGTTGCTTGATACAAATCCAGTTAAGGGGGGGGGGGTCAAAAGTCATTCAAATATACAATTCTTATGTCAAAACGGTCCTGATGAGCGATATCAGGGTATCGATCTTCAAACTTTTAAAATTCCTATTCATATTATAAAAATACAAATAATGTAGCAGTGGGAAGTTGGTTACTTATTAGATATTCAATTATTTAAGGTATTTCCGTGCATCATCCACTGTAAAAGTTATCACCCCTTTATTGTCGTTTCTTTCAATATGGTCCCCTGACTCATTTTTCAGGATATCATGATCATACTAGGTGAACATAAAGATGCAATCATGTTCTATAAGACAATGACCCTGATAAGGATTACATTATCATCTTTAACAGTTATTTCCCCTTCAAACCATTTCTTTCAATCGTTCATATCTTGAAAATCATCATGGATAGAATCAATCTGGAAACTGTCTCATATACATTAGCAGAAGACTTAATGAATAAACATTAACATGTATTTTTTTATCAAACCATTCACGAGTAATTATTATTATACTTATATGTATTTCGAGAACCGGAAGTTGTAGAGAAATGGGACTTTATGATGTCCAAACAAAATAAAGTCGAATGTCAAATAGCAAATTTAACAAAAGTCGAAGACCGATTCTGCTGACATATTTTTACCGCTTGTTTTCTCACATGTTTTTAACGTTTGTTCGTGTAACAAAACTGTTGTATAATTTTCTCCTGAATGAATACTTTATAATTCATCAATTTCACTACTTAAATTAATGTTTTTTATATCAATGAAGCGATAGTTATATAGAGGGTCACAAAAAAAACTAAGATACTACGTAACTGGATTCATTTAATTAACATTACTTAAAAACACATTTGGCAAAAACGGTGTTAGATTTGGTAATAAAATGCTGTATTGACACAAAAGCCTTTTTTGTTCGTTCAGACAAATAATATTGATGTATTATTTTTATTTTTCACTATATATTTGTTGTATTGTCCGCTCATTCGCTTTAAACAAGTAAAAAATGCCGTTCATTTAATTTGTACGATAAATTACGTAGTTGCAAAGGTTCAAATGGAAATGAAGCATATTTTTTTAAATATTAGGTACAGATGGCATCACAAAACTGCAGTGTCTGTGAATTACAGCAACAAGAATGTGCACCAACGGTATGGTGTCCTCTGTGTGAAGAGTGTCTCTGTTTATCCTGCAGCAAACAACATGAAGTGCAAACAGCAACAAGGAACCATACCACAATTTCATATGACGATTACCGCAAGCTACCGCCCTTTATACTTAATATTAAACTCATCTGTGAAAAGCATCAGGAAAAATACCAATATTATTGTAAGTCATGCGATTGTCCTATTTGTAGGAAATGTCTATTTGAATCACATAAAAAGTGTGAAGACACACTTGATATTAATGACGCTGTCCATAATATCAAAACATCAGTTGTTTTTGAAGATAAATGGAGAGATTTGGAAGCAGTACGTCAAATCTTCTTGAAGGCTGTTCAGGATAAAGAAGAAAACATGAATGAATTTAAGAGAAAAAGAGAAGATATCGCCTCAAATGTAAAAGAATACATAGGAAGACTAATCGACCAGTTGAAAAAGTTTGAAAACGAAACACTTTTTGAATTAGATTCTGTAACTAGTAAATATTTTAATGAATTTAAAGACACCATTAAAATCCTAGAAATAAAAGAACAAAATCTTGCAGAAATTTTAGAACAAAAAGAGTTAATTGAAAAACATGCATCAAATTTCCAAACATTCATAGGCACCAGACAAATGGAGCAAGAAGTTAAAGATTCAAAAGACACACTTAAACAATTATCCGACATTGGAGCAATGAACCATACAGACATACAAATTGAGGAGCAAGAAGATATAGTTTTCGGAATGAAACCGTTCGGTAAAATTAAGACATCAACCGAAAAGAAGACAATATCTTTCGACAAAGACAAACCAATCACAACACAGAAGTTGGTACAGAATCCTAAACACCTTATACTGAAACAAGAGTTTAAATTGAGTAAAGGTGAGTATCTCGGTTGTTGTACAATGTCGAATGGAATTATGGTGTTTGCTGATTGGGACAACCAAGTAGTAAAAATAGTAAAACCTGATGGCTCATTAAAATCATTTGTAAAACTTGAAAAATATGTCACTAATATAACACCAATTAAATACAAACATGTTGCTGTTTCTGTTGTTTCTTTAGACAGTATCTCCATCATAGACATCAACAGTAGTAGAGTCATTAAAACACTGAAGACAGAAAACAATGTTAGTGGATTGACGCATCACCATGGTAACATTGTCTTCTGTGTACCTGGTAAAGGCATAATGCTAACAAACATAGACTCTGGGAAAATTGATAAAGCATATGACGATAAGTCGGTTGGTGGTCGATCACATATAGACACAGATGGGAATAGAATATGCTATACATGCTATATTGAATCCTCAGTAACTGTCCTTGATTCCGACTACAAGGTTTTCCTTGTAATTAAGAATGAAAATCTGTCAGGCCCAATATCAATGGACCAACATCAGAACATGTTTGCGCTTAGTGATAACAAGGATGAAATATTTTTTATTTCAAAAGATGGAGATAAGTGTATTGTAATTCTCCCAACTAAAGATGATGGGTTGCATTGTCCTAAGGCTGTACATTATGACAGAGAAAGCAAGGAAATTATGGTAGTTGACAGATACAGTGCGGTTAGAAAATATAATGTTATTTAATGAATGTATTCAATTTCTGATTAGTTTATACGCTATAACCGAATTTGGGTCCGTTTACGCTGAATAATTGTAATTTTCCCGCCGTGTAGTAACTCTGGTAACCAATTTGGCCGCCATTTTAAAATCAGCGGCAAGACACTGTCATTTCATCACTGAGAAATGTTCAGTTATTTTCCAAAATTGAAGAGACAGTTATTAAAGCAGGAATTTGACATAAACCCGGCGGACATAAAGTTAGTTAATAATTTATTGTCACAAAAACGTTTCAACGTTACAATGTGACTGAAAACGTTGTTTCGGATGTTGACAAACAAAAAGTAGTTCCGTAAAAGGTGGGCGTGGCCTAAATAGCAAGTTAGCAAGTCAACAAATTAATCAAATGGCAGGATTCTCATCAAATTAAAATATATAAATTTCAAAATATGTTGTAAACCAAGCATTTAAGCATAAATGTACATTAGAAATTAAGTAAAACCGGGGCATATATCCCCCCCCCCTGATTAGACCTTGTAAAATGCAACATTTCTTGGCATCTGTTTTCCTTTTTACTAGTTGAAATGATTTTTTTTTAAATTTAACTATTCTGAACATGTACCTTGTGTATAGGTATATCGAGAGAGGTTCAATTTAAGCTTATTATGTACGCATATTGGTATCATTACAAACTTGTTGTTTGGAAAAAAATAGTAATAATACTTTGAAAATCATGTTATTAATGTGACAATTGAAAACAGATTGTAATTTATTTTCATTTATTTAAACAAATTCTGCATTCAAGTTCTTTTTAAAAATTGCAATCTTTTTTTACTTTTAAGCATTTTATAAGTTGTATCTGTTTTATTAGAAGAATCACTAAAGTCGCATTAGCTGTCAAATTTGTTCAGTTTTGATTCTACTGAATTTTGCTGATTCAATGCAATAAGTTGTGAAAATAACATTTTTTTTAATCAGAGAAGATCGACAGCTCTGATCTAATTATTTTTCGCCATTACCTCCGAAGATTGCCTACAGGACATACACGTGGGTTAACAATACTTTGACCTTGGTAAAAAAAAAATAACAATCACGGATACACAGGTAAGGACGTGTTTTGTTTTCATATCATTTCATCTATGTCTTGATTAGTTTTCAAATGAATAATGACCATATTTGAGCCACATTATATCACAATACATAAATTTCAAAAAGATCCTTGCTTTCTATTCGAATTTTTTTTTCTTTTACGGCTTGATTCAGTCAGTCTTCCTTGTCGTTGAGGTTACAGACCACCAATTCAACCAATCAGCATTTGGAACGTACGCAAAAATAGTCCTACGCAGAAATTACCCCTGCTCCTCATAGTGCTGTGAAAAAAGTTCTCATCTTATTTAAAAAATTTAAACAGTTTCTGAAAGGAAAAACATTTCTGTACATTTTATAGGTGCATTTTGCTTCTTGTGATGTGAAGCCTAATCTCCATAATGATTTTTAAATATACCGCTATCTTGTGAAAATACTGGGATTTCCCATGCTATTTATAGACCCTTCACTTCCGGTGACCAGTACTGCACTGCAAGTCTGCTAACCCCACATGCCATTCTGAGGATTGTGAGCTGACATATGTAGAATCATGCTGATATATAGACCTCTGCAGGTTAAAGTTAAGGTAAAGTCCAGAGAAGCCATTGAATATTGTGAAATTAGCATAGAAGCCTATGGGAAGTGGAATTAGTGGTTTTTAGCCTTGAATAACCACGTTCGCTTTGCGATTAGATTTGTTACTAAAGTAGCGACCTTTACAGCGCATGCGCGGATTAAGGTCACCAGAAGTCACATGCATACGAAGTTATCTAGGTCGATTTTTTGTCTTGCAAGACAATAAATATAAAGACAGCTATTGCATGTATTTAATGCATTTTAAGTGTGGATATCAAATGAAATTATACAGGAATAGTACAAATTAGTAGAAATAAGTCGAAGTAAAGGTATATTTCAACAGAAAAAAAATTCAAATTTGACAGTTAATGCAGCTTTAAGTATAAATTACAGTTTGATAGATTAACAATTAGAAAAAAATACTTACTTGAGATCCAAAATACATATCACTGGAGATTACATTGTAAACTTATTGGAATTATTTAATTAAGTATTTACAAATACATGATTTCTTATCTCACAAATAAATTCCAGATTACAAATTTATGTTCACAAATTGTTTCTACCATCACACTCAGTACACGTCACGTGATTCGTGACTACTAACTGACAGTGTTTATATACTAAATATTGTATCAATATACTTTGTATATAAATATTTTCCGCTAATTTTTTTTTCAGATAGTGTTGTTATCACATTTTGATTATTTATGAATACAAACTGATTTTTGTTTTTGATATTTTTTTTTTGTTAATGTTTGTCTTGTTTTGCTAATGGATATGAGATGTCTGGTTTTATTTTTAATTGATAACGATTTAATTTTGTCTGTTTTTATTTCTTCTGCGAATGGGATTAAGATATCTGTATTTGTAGTTTATTAGTTATATCGATTCATTTATATAAGTTATGAAAATCGATATTTTTGGAACTATAAAATCGATAAGTGAATCAAAACCAAAAAAAAACTCCATAGTGAAATGTAAAATTGCATTCAACTGTAAAATATGATAAGTGTAACTTGTGTCTTGGTGACATATACAATGAGCGCCAATGAAAACGCATCGCTAATTTGTTTTTTCTTTTAAATATTTTCTCCAAAAAAGCTATTAATTTACGAAAGACAAAAGTATTTTGTTCAGAACTGAAAACAAAATGCCGTATTGATAATGATTCGCATGAATGATTTTTAAACACCTGTTTAATCCACAACCATGTATTGTGAACGTGCAAGAAAATATTTTAATGTGACAATATTAGAGCGAAATACATGTACAATTTTGTTAAACCCAGTATCATTTCCCTTGTGTTTCTTACAGACTAAGACTATTTTATAGTTTGTAAACTACAAATTCAGTATAATCTATTTATCTGTTATTAAATATATGACTAACTTAAAATGGCAATTTTGAAACCAAACGCATTTTTCTCAAAATAAACAAAACACGAAATAACCTAAATGATAATTCCTATATTTAACGTACGTAACAATTTCTACATTCACATTGTAATGGTTATATGATACGTTCCTATTGTGGTTCACTGACTTCTTCCTATTTTTATAAGCATGATAATGAAAAAGTTAGCTCAGATAACTTATGTTTAACATTCATTTATGTTTTGTTTTTTTCACACCATTCAATGAGCTTTTCACTTCTTAGCACTGCATGATTAATATAAAAAATAGGACGTGTGGTATTATTGCCAATGTGATAGTAATGCATAATAAGCCAATCAAAAAACAATGAAGCTGTTACGTCTCATACTCTCTGTTACATTGTGCATGGGCTAACTTTGTAACTGATGATAAATTAAAAAAAGTATAACCGATAATTTCCAATGTTACAACTCACTGTAGTGTTTAAGTAAACAGAAAACTGTGTATGGTTTTTCATAGAACATTTCTACTTTAGAGCTATACATTATTTTTAGTGTAATGTAGAATTCGAAATTAAAGGAAGTAACTCTGTGAGGACAATAAAATGCAGTAGAACCTAATGGATTTTCAATGTGAATTCTCTTCTAAGAGCTGAGAATTTAGAGTGAATTATTATTCGTTTCATCATATAGACCTTTACAGCAATTTAAAATAAAATAATTGTGTTGCCTTTTTGGTGGTGTATCACATATACCAGAATTTATATGAATCGTACCAAAAAAGTTAAAAGTTATGAGTATGAATATTTATTTAAAAAAAAAACAAAACACTATATAGTTGGATATTTCAAGTGATATGAACAATTGCAGTCAGGAGCAAGTATCAGCTGTAAATTTTGTTGGGCACCGGGGGAAAGTACACCAAAAGGACCTTTGCAATTACACACAGATATAATAATGAAACAGATACAGTTCAAGATCGAAGCGAAAACCAGTACAACATCATATGGAGTTTCCATTAATTGAATTTATTATGATATGATATTGTCGGACTTTGGGTAAATAGACCTTTTCTTTCTGAAAGAGGATACTCTTAATTGTTTGCTTTTTTTTTTTATTGACGTTATTAAAATATCCCTTTACATTTCTTTTTTATATTTTTATCCCTCCTTTGTTAGACTGTATCATAACAGGAGCGATTGTCTTGTCATATATGTTTTATTGACTTGTATTGATATGCTACCGTATCTTGTCTTTTTGTGACATACACATGTATACGTGAATATGATTATCTCAGTAAAGAAGCATATATAACTTTTTTGAATAACACATACGCAGTACGATTTTCCCCTTTTTGTGTACACTGTAAATTCAAATATTATTGCCTATCTTAAATTTGCAAGAACTAAAAACTCATCATCCTCTTATATTTTTGTAAAAATCTTAAATGTGACTTCAAATTATTGATGCGTACAATAATTTCTGAATTTACATAATTTTATTGTTTTGATTATAGTGAATATGTTACAAATGCTTCCCTTAGATTTAACATGAACAATCGACATGGCGAACTTTACATTTGAAAATGTTCTTATCACTTTATTCGAAGCCTATTAATGTAGCACAATTATAGTAGCATTATAATGAAATTTGATTTGACTTACACAACGGCCAATCTAATTACTTTCATGGCAAAATGGCAATTAAAAACAGTCAATGTTTATGTCTAAAGTCAGCGGATTTTCTAAGAATGATCCTTGACAGTTTTTTCTTTGTTTTGACACTAACAACTTTACAGAAATTCTTAATATGATTGAATTCCCTATTCTAGAAAAGCTATATTTTGATTTGAAAACAATACAGCCGTAGCTATGTTTTCCCAGACGGCTTAGGTTCTCGAACAACAAGTGGAACAACTAGCAGAGACGCACAAGTGCACTTGTACTTAAATAATAATAATAGGATAAATATATGGAAAGAGTGAATAAACGAATTATTTTCTGAGTGCCGAAGAATGCCTTAATCAAATGAGTGAGCGGAAATTAAACAATAATGTTAAAGAAACAATAGAAGTCAGGAACATGGGACGGCTACCAGTTTTGTTGAGCATCAAGGATGGATGTTCAACTAACAACTAAAGAATCCCACTCCCATGCTATTGAGATAGTCACATCTGTTTGAGCAACCTAGTCTTTAACATCAAATATCGAACCAGTAGAATTCTAATATTTGAATATATCCTAAAGCATGTTCAACTATAAGAAACTTTGTATGAACAGAACTTCGTTACTGTAAATTGGGATATTTTAGTTGTAGTTTTATTTTGATTCATCTGGCGCCTAATTTAAAAGGACCAAATTCAACGTCTGCAAGTATTTGGACTCTCAATATATATTCGTGAATTATGATTGCTGAGCGAACGACAAACGATCTACAATAAAAAAAAACCCACAAAATTTGAACAGGCATTTCTCGTGAGAAAACCGCCAAAATAACGCAACGCCGAAATACCCCAATTTACGGTAACATTATAGTTTAATGTAAACGGTGCTCTAAATTATTGCTATTTTCGCCGTGAACGGCAAACTGCGAAAAATAATACCAGCGGTATTGGTTGTAACAAAATATAACGCTTATTATTTTAGGCCCGCGAAAAATTATACCCACAAATATGTTCACTTGACAGAATCGTCTAAAATTAACAACCAAAAATTAATATATTCGCACAATTGCAATTATTTTTTTATTATGAATGCATATCTAATTTAAAAGTTTGTTGCATTTTCATGTGGGATCGTGTTTGGAATAAATCGTGATTGTGAGTTTGGTAGTTTCAAATTGAGAAACAAATTGTCTTTTAAATTTATAAAAAAAAAATTATAAAAAGGAGTGCAGGTCCTTATCTATTGTTTTTTCTGTATTTAAGAACATTGACGAATATAAGTTTAACAATACAGACAAATTAATAACTAAGATTGTGATAACCCTCCGAGTGATACCTACTTGCAATAAAATCATACAATAAATGCTGAAGAGGGTAAAAAAATCATCGCTTTTTCAAACGTTAAACAGTTGTTGCTCTCTCCCTGTACATCTATATGTAGGAGGTGTAACTACTACACCGTGTGAAGTATTATAAAAAATCCATCAAATAGTTTTGGAGGAGATACATTTACATGTTTGAAACACCTGAAAACCAGCAGTAGTATTATCTCCATTTGCTAATTTCAACAATAAGCGTCATGCTCAATGTTCATTGCCATATTTAGGCATTTAAATCAAAATACATTGAAGGATTGATAAAAAAAATAATATCTTCAAAATTTTGTTTGTTTGTTTGTTGGGGTTTAACGTCCGAGCAGCAATATACCTGGACAGATACGCAAAGGGATTTTTATAAACTATCCAAACATTAATAAAGAAAAAAACAAGAAAAAAAAAGGTAAAACTTCATCTTTATTGTACATTATGATATCTTAATTGTCTTGGTTTCTAATTAAATACTCAGTCATCATGAACCAAGTTAAAATCAGCACCGAAAACAAACAAACAAAAAAAAAACAACAACAAAATAAAACTTAACAAAGGAAACCAAAACACACACAATTTGTAGTTTTCTTCATCAATGTATATACACTAAGGGCAGACTTAATAAATGTTGCTTTGCTGTTTTCCTTCTTAACACTGGATTTGGGTAATTGAAAAAGAATTATTTTTGTTCAGAAGAAAGGAGTAAAAGAACATTATAACACATTTTTTTTTAAAGAATCGTGCTGAAAATATAAAAAGGATCTCGAACATTAACAAAAACAAAATTTTGAGCAGATAGATATTTGGTATTTGATTGACGGACAGTCTCATCCACTAAACAGCATTTTTTAAGTCTCTAGAAATTGACATGTTTTACACAAAGAATTGGAATGCAAAGCATTGTTACAGATCATTCAAACCTAAACCATGCTTTTCACATTAATTCTGTAGATGATTTAGATTATTTACAGATGTACATTTGAGTCCATATAAATCTCAGACAGGAGGTGATTCATGCATATCAAAACCCTACCAAATTTAATTTCATTTTATTATTTAGAAACACTTAATGACCAAATAATCTTAGTTTGTAATTGGGTTGTTGCACTTATATAGATGGGTATGAACTCGGTTATTTACAAAAGTTGTTGTTCTTGATAAGGTATGATTTTAGTGGGAAATAAATGTTTTTTTTTTTTCAAAATTACAGATCTGAATATAGAAAGGACTGTTGTTACCGAAAAAATGAGGTATAAGTAGACTAAAAAGCATTTTTTGTTTGGTGGGTTTTCTAGACCATGAATTGCCACTACTATAGGCAGTGTTTGAATTTTATAAAGACTGGTACTTAAATGACTGAAACAAGTCCACATCTAGTATTCTTTGTCAACACAGGAAAACTACACTTCAAAAACTATTTATATGGCAAATATGCATCTATACTACAAAAATATAGTAAAGTAATAAAAAGAAATGGTACTTATATTTATCCAAAGTGGTTGAAATTTATTTAAGCCAAAAATATATAATTGTCACTTTAAATCTGGAAAGAGAATGAATGCTCTGACCTTTATGGCCATTTCAAAGCCAAGAGAAAATGTCAACAATAGATGCAAAAATATCTCCTACAAAGAAAGCATAGGCAAAAAAGATAAAATGGTAAAAGCACATAAAAGAGAAATAAATAAATCTGACTAAATAATACATCTGGTTTAATATTGGCATTCTATATACAAATTTCTTTTCTTTTCCCAGAGAACTGCAGGAGACGTTATGTACAAAAATATCTCTTTGAAATTTAAACTGACTATTTATTATCAGTAAGTTGAAAAAGTAACTGACTTTATTTATTTAAAGAAATGAAGTAAATCTAGGTAAAAAAAGGTATGAAAAAACTTTTAGATTAGCATACACAATGTGCTAAGTTCCTTACCGTTGGCCACAAGTTGCAGATTATTTTTTAATTATTCCATGACACACCTGGGCTACCATATTCTTCACTGTTAATTATTACAAAATATTTCATCTTCTCAATTTCTCTATTGATATACAATGTATTAGATAGGAGAGTAGCCTAAAGCTGATCAAATTGTCCCAGACCAGAGAAAAAATCGTAAATATACAGAGTGATATGTGACAAACAAGCTGATTTAAAAAGCCAAATATAGAGTAAACTAGCTTCTATTCAAGTACACAATATGATTTTTTTCTACGTAAGGTTGTATGAATAAATAAACTTTCTTCTGTTGGAACTTTAATCATATGTAAAAAAAAAATGTTCCGAACCTTTAACTCTAAAAAATTAATTTTAACACCTGGGTCTTTTACCTGAAAAAACTTTTACTTGACCACAAGGTTTTTGGACAATGAAAAAAAAATGGTTCAATTCAATGTTTAGAAAAACTTGAAATCTGAATTCTGTAAAAATAACCCCAAGTTAATTCAATATCGAGCAAGTAAAATATTGACTTGGACTTAACTCATGTGAACTTCACTAGAAAAGCATTGACCTGATGTGTACTTCAATATTTTCAATTGATGACAAATGATTAAACTAATACTTTAATTGAAGATAAATCATGAAAAATAAAATGAAATGACAAGAGCACTTTATACAAAGTACATATACAAAATAAGACTATTAAGTTACGTTTCTGTTAATTATTCAAGGTTATTGAGATCTGTAATCATAAAAAAAAATTCAATTTTTTCAAGATCCTTTGGTCTGATTTTTTTTCTATAAGTTTTTTAAGTTTTTGAAGAAATGACCCTAAATTAAAAAAATATGTTTTAACCAAAAGATAATAATTACTTTTTTTATTTAATCATCACACAAAACTGCCTTTATATGTAATCACATAATCAATTGGCATGTCATGAGCACTTACAAAAAAATTGCATAATTTCACAATATACAAACATTGACCTACAAGTACCTTGTACATGTATAAACATATCAATTGTATAAAATGTAATGAAAGACGTATTTCTCATATAAAAAATGTAAACTACATTTTTGTTTTTACTTTACATTTAAATTCTAATGCAACTGTCATGTCCTGAAAGATTGATTACTGACATCCATCAACGATTGATTAGCATTTAATGATTGATTTTTGAAATTAATCAATTAGTTGTCATGGGTGACAAACTAAGGGAGATAACCCTTTAATGATACCCAAGAAGTTAGACTTCAAATTCCTAATGTTAAAGGATTATGTCAGTTGCATTAGAATGTGACATCTATATTTAATGTTACTGCTTTCTTGAACTAATGGTTGCAACATTGTTTTTTCTGATTTTCAGTCTGATTAGCTTTTGCATTTTTTTTTGGTTTTCGATTTCGTTTTCTTTTAATGCAGTGATGAGACAAAAAGAATAATCTAATTTTGAATTAAAAAAATTCAAAATATCAATAAATATAGAAAGCTAAAATTTATCACAGGTCTAAAACAATTTTTTTTTACTCCAGCATTAAGTAGCAGTATTTCTAAGAATAATGAAAATTCTATATGTGATACACCCTAAAAAAGACTACAGTTTTTTTTTTTTAAGTATCATTATAGGTCTGTATGATATCTCATAAGAATCAGGGTTACATGAAAAACCACACGATATTTTCTGTTTTACTTAAGAATTTTAAACAAAATAATAATAAAAAAAATGTAGGCTTTCCAACCATGAACCACATTTTGCATGATTCTTACATGGAGTACTACTTAAAAGGAAATGCACTGTTACTATAATAATTGAAAATAATTTTACACTAACAATTTTTCTGTAATATTTTGCGTCAGTTAAAATTTTTTGCAACCAGTAGTGCAGGAAAAAGTAACTGCTGAACAAAATTTTGAATACAAAATGACTACCGGCTGAATGCTACTAAAAGATTCTTGTACAGTTACATTACTGAACAGATTCTAGATTATCACATGATCATGGCATTATCACAAAATAATGTACATTGTAACAGGTTTATTCATTGAAAATCACAACTTCAAAGAATGCCATTACGTTGAAATGATGTCAAAGCCCCCAATACACTACTTCTGGTGGTTGGTCCAAAAATAGCAGACATGGTGGAAGTTGACCCAGAGGTCAAAGTTGAGTCAGGAGTTTTCACAGCAGAAGTTGGTATAGCTTTAGTCTCAGTGCTATTTGAACTATGACCCCAGCTTCCAAGATAGCCATATAAAGAAACTCCAGTGTTTTTCAACTTTGACATGAAATTTCGGGAATGTTCATTTCCAGCAGGGACAGAAGGCACAGGGTTTGTTTTGGTTTGTGTGTCAGGGTTTCCACTAGATGGCACTGTGTAACAGTGTCCCATCGGAAAGTTTGTGGCTGTTTTATCTGAGACTGTTGAACTGTCAGAAGAAGCGACGATTGTTTGGTCGTCCTCTTTTTCATTTTTTGGAGACAGAAGATCAGATTCTCCCAAGATGGAGGCAACCCATTCCTCTTGTAAATCAACAAGAGTGATGTCCTTTTACCTAGGTCTACCGCCTTAAAAGCTGTGTCATTCTACATTTTTAAGGCGGTAGACCTAGGTAAAAGGACATCACTCTTGTAAATCAACAAGAGTGATGTCCTCTTACCTAGGTCTACCGCCTTAAAAGCTGTGTCATTCTACATTTGATCATTAGTATGTTTGTATAACCCATTTTACATAAATTGCATGTGAGGCTAAGTTACTTAGATTTGTTTGCATTCAGTTTCAAATGAATGCTTGTACAGGTTGGATGAAACTGAATATGGTGCAAGCATATCGCTGATTCCAAGAGCTAATAGTTTTTTTTCATGAGAGTGATGAACCAACTGATTTGTGTGAAGTCTACATAGCAGCAATTGTGGGGCAAAATTTCAAGCAGCATGCAAAAAGTTATAAGCTTGTGTTGATGTTAAATATGCCATTGTAACAAGGAAAAACTTGCTCAGGTTGTTTGAAGAAATACTTGCTTATGATCAAAGATATATAATCCAAGCAAACTCTCTTTTGCTAAAAAGCAACCATTTTAAAGGTTTTCAGATCTAATGTAACTCAATTGTCCTCATAGAGCATTAAGGACATAAATGTTTCATTGACAAATACCATGTTTTGGTGTGTATAATGCATATTTATGTATTGTGCGCAGTGCAATTTTGAAGGTCAAAACGTGTAAAAAAGTTTATTTAGACATAGAGTGCAGTAGAATTTTGGAAGACAAAAAGATAAATATTTTGCATTTGATCAGTCAATTTATTTACCTTGATCAAGTATTTCCTGCATAAATGTGAAAGAAAGAGATTTCTATTCACACTTTAACATCATGTAAAGATCGGTAGCTACATAAATTGGATAATTTAAATATTGAAGCATGATTAAACTGACAAGGATGTATGATATGGCTTATATAACAAAATCAAAAGTCGGGAAAACCTTGACTTGGTTTTGGTTGTTACTAAAATTTTGTAATTTTTCATTTTAAAATATACTTCAAAGAAAGAAAATTGTTAGAAACAATCAACATATGTTTCAAAATAATCATTTTCAGCTGTAAAAGCATTAAATAAGGAGGGCTTGACAAAAAAGAACTTTGTTACTTTTTGGTTTTCGTTGTTCTATTTCAATTTCAAACTGTGTTTTACAGGAAAGAAATATTGTACAACCTATGTCTGAAACATGTTATTAAGACATTTTAACTTGAATTGAAAAAATATCATTCAAAATTCAATATTTAAAGACGTATTCGATGATTTGATGAACATTCCACTTATGGTTTGTTTGTTTTCTTTACGCAGACTCTTTTCTCTTATAAACGTCTTTTATTTCTTGGCCAAATCTTATATAATGATGCGTAAAATCACACCCATGTCTGAAAATTATTTCTACGTAAAAATATGCAATTATACACAAAAAAATATGGTTCATTTTTATTTATTTTATTCAAATATTTGTCAATTAAAAAAAAATCAAGACCTTCTCTATTTCATCCTTATTTTTAGCCTACTGAAAAACATCATGAAGTTACTATCAAAATTTAACTACTTTCTTAGTCACTATTTTCTTGTGATATAAATATGTGACTTTTCAATGGAATGTCCAATTTTGTTAAAAAAAATGGCCAAAATCTTATCCTAGAACCCCTTCTCCTATACACAATTCTATGGAAAGCATTTCTTCTACATGTGCTCTATACACCAGCAAACTAGAGGCAGACTGACAAAACAAAACTCACTCTGTTAAACTCTCAATATCGGAGACATCATCGTCATCCTCTACATCACTGAAGAAACGAAAATACGAAAATCACAACAGGGAAAGCAAAACAAACAATAACACACAAAGGATGGAGTATGTTTATGTAATAGTTTGGCCTTAAATTCCAATTTTAATCAAATTGTTATTTACTGTTGTTCATTTCATCTTGAAAGGCCAATTTACACATTACACAAACTGCTCCTCTGTATAAAACATTCACAGTTGGAAAAAATGGAATGAAATGTTCTTGGAAAATTTTGCCCTCAATATAAAATAAAGTGGAGTATAAAAATATGATCTTTCCTTTCAATGTATTGTTCTTAACCTGTTAATTTTAAATCTCCTGGCATACGGTTAAGACAATTTATTTACACCAAAACAAAATCCAAAATTGATTGGTTCCAAAAAACTACAATGATAAGTTTGAAAAGGAATTGAATAAAATTTAGCCCAACTTAAGAGTGACTTGTCAAAGATGATAAAACTACATCACTAACTTTATAAATTCATGCATAATTGTACCTAGGCTCATATGTACTTCAGTGTGATACAAGTAAGTCTTTTGACTCTTTCTAAAAAAAAATGTCCATATTTTCATTACTAATACCTAATACCTTCCCCAGGAAGCACATATAAACCTAAAATTTAATATAAGCCAACAATATTATGCAAATGTGAATAATATAATTTGTGTTTATGTTTTAAACCATCTAAGAATAGGTTGTAGAATTGTCTCCCTTTATCCAACATTTAACCATCTGTCTTTTTTCTCTTTATGTTTTTCATTCATAATTTTCATCCAAATACATATATACCAGTCTTAAAATCACACTTTCTTTCCCCACTCTTATCCTTTTAAAATCCCCTTCCAATTTTCAATTTCTTCTTTTTTTTAATTACCATAAAGGGAGATTATCATTTGAAATTTGATAAAGGGAGGTAATCAACAAACTACCTTTGACATGGACAAAAACATCTGTGACATTTACCTAACGCTACATGAGGGATGTTTCACCATTGAGTTAGTGAATGTGTTGATTGTCCAACTTTCCTGAGGGCCATTAAATGCAGGGAAGGAGTCAAAGTCATCTGAAAAGAGAAAGAGGATAGTTTTAAGACGAAGGCAGCAGGCAAATAACATTTCCTTAATGTTAAATTATGGAATATAGAGTACATTCGAATCATGCACGTTAAACACAATTTAACTGCAAAGAATTATTTTAAATTCAGTGAAATCTGTCTTAACTAAACCCCTTTTAAGCTGAGGGATATTTTGTTTTGACATGTTTCACTGTGACACAAGTTTAAAATGTAGAAAAGCTGATATAAAGTGACTTCAGAAGACATGTGGTTCTCAGTTTCTCAAAGTTAGGGTAAGACAGGTCTCACTGTATACAGAGTGAAGCACAAGAGAAAAACCGTGATTTGGATGAAACAGGTTAAAAAAGTACTGAAGCTGACATAAAAGAATTTCAGACACTGTTTATTTTTGACAAGTTCAATGCAGTTTATACAGAATTTTGTTAAGACAAGTTTCAGTGAAATAAAATGTTCAAGCCTTCAACGCATGCTATAAAAAATTCCTATGTTTAGTATCCCCAAATATCACTACCTTTTATAAAACATGTATATGACACTTTAAGATGAGTAAAGGAACATTTTTTTCAGCTTTCCAGCAGGTTAATCAGTTCTTACAAATGGAAATGTTATTGTACACATGTATTTAAGGAGGTAGACCTATGGTAAGGGACACAACTCAGACTTGGACTGATTTCATTCTGTTTCAAATGAAAGCTTAACAGGCTTTGGTAAAACTGAATATGATACCAACATATCACAGATTTCAAGACTTATGTCCCTTACCCTAGGTCTACCTCCTTAAAGGAGAAATAAAATTGGCTAATTAACAATTTCTAGAATAATAGAAAATTTGGACCTGTTTCATCATTTCTTTAATATTTCATATCTGAATCCCCTAAAGACTAACTAACCATCCTCCTCCAGATCACTGAGATTGTGCTTTTCCTCTTCAAGATCAAATTTTCTCTCTCCCTTAATCTGGACACCTGGTCGAGATTCAAATATTCCACCAATGTTTGGAGTAGCAAGCTGCTGCCATTGTCTCAATGTTACTGAACCTATTACAATATGAAAGATTCACTGTTTTTAGGCATTTATTAATAACAGTCTAAGACAAAATTTTGGTACCTATTTGTTTTTTTTAAATGTCATTCTCTATAAGAATCAGGCAGTGGGTAAAACATGGTATGAAAAAAAAACACCCTTTTGAAAGTTTAATTTGACTATTTACACCATCAGAATCAAGAAAGATTTTCCATTTAACTTTGGTATATTAAATCTTAGTTCCATTGAAATGCACTGAAAATGAACATTTCAAGGGCAGACAATTCTATCAAAGTTTGCATTTTTCTAACATTCTATAGAGAAATTTCTGAGCAAATCCAGTGATGCAGAGATCAAATAATAGTCCTTTCATATAAAGAAATCATCTTTGAGAGAAATTATATCATCAGATCTGTAGGGTTTTGACATGTATGTTTCTATTTTTTTCACATTATGCCTAATTCTTACAAAGACTGCTACTTAACACCTAAAACAAGGTTCACTCTCAAAAGTTTACTTCACACCATTGTTTTGCAATGGCTGTCATATTACATGATAACATTTTTTGTCAGTCCTAGAAATGTATGTTCACTGAAGAATATCTAATTAACTTTCTATTTCAGTACTAAAAATATATGATCACTAAAATTTAGATATCTAATTATCTCCTCTTGCAACCAAAAATCATTTTCATGCTGGTCATTATAAAAATAACCCAACCTTCATACAAAACTTCATCTAAACCTATTAAACAGTTAAAAGGAGAAGTATGTGGACAAACAGACAGACAGACAGACAAACAAATAGTGACTCGAAACTCTGTTTATATGAGCATTATAATTAGTATACTAACCCTCTAAAGGCTTGACAATTCTGAGTTTTTCAGGAAGCCTGTAATATGGGTTACTACTTCCTGTCATGCTGGACAATCCAGACAAGCCACTAAGTCCACTTCCTGTTGAGAGAGTACTGTCTGGTGTTTGACATACTCCTGGTGTTGAACCTTCTGTCTCAGACCTGGAATAAAACAGATTTGTTTAAATCTGGTTAAAAAAAAAGTACCTTTTCATAATTAAATTATATCTTTCAAATGAATTCAAATGTAAAGGGACCGACTTGTCATGCACATTTTAAAGTTTTCAATGATCCAGTTCAAATCTTGTTATAAAGTTTAGACCTGACTTGATGGGTAATATTAACACCAAATTTCTAAAAATGGTTCTATTGCTTTGTTATCAGAACATCACAACCCATTTAGAGCTTTTCTGTCAAAGAATCTGACAAAATGTGTATAAGGTGTGGCAAATTAGGAAAACAGACGGTTTTATTGCATTATCTTATTAATTTATACCTCATAACCTCCAGAAGTAACCATCAAAGTGTTTGTAAATTTTGCCTTCTTAATATATTGATAGGTCATATTTGGTTGAAATATGGACAAATTTCCCTGTATAAGCAGTAAAAAAAATAAATATCATGTCACAGAAGCTTCTGGATAAATTTAAATAGCTTTTGGGTTGTTTTCTGGCTGAATGGAATATATTACAGGGAAAAAAAGATCAAATTGAACAAAAATGTGTCAACCATTGCTTGATTCTTACACAGAATGTTACTTAAATATATAGGTATATACATGCCTTTTGAGCTGACCGAAAAAAAACATCAACCACTGATGATTATATTGGGTCAAATAGACTTGGTAAGAGAAGGGTTATCATTTTAAAGGTTTATGTTTTTTAATGTTACTTATTTATACCTCTGTCTCTGTCTTTTGGTCTCATCTTCTTTATAGTCCTGTTCATTGAGCTCATTGGCCCTTCTTAAAGACAGCTTTCTCAAGGCTGTTTCAAGGTCATTAGATCCTGGTATACCTGGTCTACCAAGATTATTCCTGGTCCTGAAAAAAAAAGTCAAGGTTAATAAGAAGGTCCGTAGACCTGAGTTTACATGGTGTAACAAGACTTGCCCAGTCCTGAAAATGAAGATCAAAGTACAAATCTTAGTTACTTGACTCTGGACCCTTGTATACATGTTCTACAAAGATTGTTTCTAATCCTGATAATAAAAAGTGAAAGGTCATATTTGTGAAACAAATTTGTTCCAGATATAAAGGTCAAAACTAGATAAGACATCCAAATTTCCTATGAAGAGGATATAAAGCCAGTTGAGCATTCAATACTGTATACTGCGAAATTTTCATGGCAAATTTATTTTCACAGTAAGATCCATGGTGCGAATATCAAACTGTCATGAATACTTTTTTTTTAAGGAACAGTATAAAGCAATTTGAAAACATCTTGATTGCAGAAACCGAGAGAAAAAAATAATTTAACAAAATAAACTACAAAATAGAATTCAAACAAAGCTGTTCTCTTGCATGATTTGGAACAAGCATATATAAGTACAGGCACGGATCAAAGAACTGGCGTACCAGGCGTAAGCCCCCCTAAATCGGTAAGAAAAAAAATTTTCACCCTATGATATTTTTTGCCTTGCTTTGCACGGCATTTAACTCAATTTACTTCATTACCAACATGTTTATTCATTATTTTAAATACAAACAATATCAGTTTTATATATTGTAAATTGCGATATGCTGTACACGTGTTTCAAGGAGTAACCTCTCATCAGCAGCATTTAAATGAAATATATAGGAAGATCATAATTAAAATATTAGTTGTATACCAGAAGTATAACCAAAACTATCGAAAGAGGAAGCCAAATCCATCACCAAAAGGTTCTACCATATGCAATGCAAGGAATGAAGCCTCAGTATTTTGCATATTTTTAAAAATATTTTGGAATACTGCAAGTTTTCATAAATATAGTAGATAAAATGTGTGATATTATTCAGGGTCAGACAAGTCTGACTACTGGGTTGGTGAATACCCTCGTGGACCTCATGTCCACCAGCAGTGGTATCAACAGAGTGGAAATAACCATAATTCATGTACGTACAGCTTGAAGGTGCGAAAAAAATGGCATTTTTATTCCATGCCCTAAAAGTTGAACACCACATAATTTATTTTACAACTAGTTATCTTGAAAAGGACAGCAAACATCTGTAGATGTCATAATGTTCCTCATGACATGATGTTAGTATATTGTCATATTACTTCAACTGTAATGTTCACAATGAATCATATTTTCATCTTTTGTAATCTTTTAAACTTTGAAGTGGCTATACATCTGTATAAATTGACAAACAAGCCTACTTCAAGTCATTTATAGTACAGAAAATTACCTTTCAAACAAAACAAGACTTTCAATTTCTGTTTTTACTTTCTTAGCTACCCCATATACCAATATTTCTTTATAAATTGACACACAAACATATTGAAATGTATTTATTGGGAAATGTAAACTGCAATAAATGTATTTATTGGGAAATGTAAACTGCAATAAATGTATTTATTGGGAAATATTATCTGCAGTATATGTATTTATTGAGAAATATTCTCTGCAGTATCTGTATTAATGGAAAATGTAATCTGTAATACATGTATTTATTGGGAAATGTAATGTGCAATACATGTATTTATTGGGAAATGTACTCTGCAATACATGTATTTATTGGGAAATATACTCTGCAATATATGTATTTATTGGGAAATGTACTCTGCAATACATGTATTTACAACCCTGTGAAGATTTTTATATACTGTCAGTAAACTTATTCGTGGGTATTGTTTTTCATGGCTTTGTTAACTTGGTTAGTTTGTGAATTTTAGAATTTGTAAATTTGGACATGTCTTAGATTTTTACATGAATATTATATCATAATGGGAATTTGAATTGGTCCTTGGACCAAAACATGAAAACTATTAAAAATACAAAGGTACCCCATGTACATTTGGGCTTTTACAGTACATAGTCCTAGTCCAATCTTTAGCATACTAGACAACAGTAAGATGAAAAACATTCAAATAATTCAATCAGATAAATATGTAAGAAAAGCTACTGGTTACTATTATTGGCTTCAATAGGATAGAGCTAAGGGAAAAAATCCTACTATATAATTAATCCAGATGGTATTCTGGTTCCAATTACTTCATAATTATCAAAATGAGCTAAGGGGAGAAACCTACCAAAATAATTCATCCAGATAAATTAATACTGTATATTCTAGACCTCAATTAATGTTCTTAAGAAAGAGCTAAGGGAAAATTCATCTAGATGTTATACTGTTTCCTATTACTAAATGATCATAAGAAAGAGCAAGGGGAAAAAACTTACCCATATAATCCATCCAGATCACTTCCAGGTGGATTTTCTGGTCCCGAATCAACATCAGAGAAGTACATGGAACTCCTGTTTGAGATGGGGGCAGATTCAATACTTTCATTTAAACTGTAGTTAGAAGCCCCCATTGAGGTACTACGGATTGATGGACATCTGGATCCGGATTTTTTGGCAGCTTTCACAGTCTCGAAAACTTTCCAATTATGAACTCTGAAATTAGCAAGTAAATCCTCAGTCACAAATCTTGCATTAAATTCTGGAGCAGCTTTTGTCTAAAGTTATGTGACTAACAAAATGTTATTTTTCATTACTTTAAATTTAAATTCAAATAGTTAAAAGCATTTTAAAACTGTAAAGATTAAGTTCTGGTGAATTTCCCATCTGGTTGAAAGGGATTTATCTATCTAAGCATAACCATGGCACAAACAAATATCATAACTTTTTTTCTCTTTTTCAAGATTTTTCCCTCTTTAAAATAAGTCTACTCCATTGAGCACCTTGTCATAGTTTTCCCTTCCTCTTCAGTCTACCCTGGACTTGACTGTTTATGAACAACTCAACTGGTGTTTCTAGAAAGCAGAGGATGCTTACCCTACCAGTGCACCTAGTCCATGCTCCCATTTTTTTAGTGCTCATTTACTTTGATTCTTTGTACATATTATTTTGGTTATTTTGTTCTTTATTGAGTGTGTCTGTTTTCACTGTCTGGTCTTATTGATTTCTGCTAGAATCTTTGTTACCTTGTACTCTTGTACTCATGAACATGCGAGTTTTTCCAGTTCAAGACATTGGCTTTTTTAAAATTAAAATTTTCTCCTGTTTTAAGACATTGCCTTCTTTAAAATAAACCAGCTTTTTTATATTAACTTATTCTTACTTTCTCTCTGCAGGAGAGTATCCTTTTGGGTAATCAATGTCTCCTTTAAGTGAACTCTCTAACTCAGAGGCTAGAGAGTCTGAAGGGAGACTAAGGAGAGACGATGACATATAGTTATGTCTGACAGCTCCAGGTTTCTGTTTCCTTCTGAGTTGTCTGACCTCCTCTTGAGAAACCTCATACAGTGCAACCAACTCATCATGTTTGTCTTTTAATTCTGCAATCTGAAATTTAAAAAAAAAAATTAATTAAGGAGGCAGACAGAAGGTAAGGGTAAGGGTCATAACTCTTGAAATCAGTGATATGTTTGTATTACATTCAATTTCACCAAAACTTATCAAGCTTTCTTTTGAAACAGAATGAAATCAATCCAAGTTACTTTGATGCCTACATGAGATTGATGTCAAATGCTGAATACATGTTCCAATGATTTGTAACAATCGTGTCCCTTACCCTAGGTCTACCTCCTTAATTGAATCTCAGAACCATAATCAGTTGTTACAACAACCTCCAACATTGACACAATCAAGTGCTAAAAACTGTTCAAAACAAGCTCTAAATTGGTTAACCACCATAAAAGTCAGAAAAGTTCTGTCAAAATAACACCCTCTTCAACACTAACCCTTCCTTCCAAAACAAAAAACAAAACAAAAAAACAATCTAATTTGCATTTTTTTTTTTAATTTAAGTAAAAATATTATGCAAATTTACAATTACTGTGTTCCAAACAACTAAGAATGTAGAAAAAGTATTCAAACTAAACTTTCTTACATTTTGTGACTTTCTGAGAAATTTTACTTACCAATATTATCTTTTTGAAAATTATGATAAAAAAAAAAAACACTATTGTGAAAGTACTTAAATTCGTAGATACCAATTTTCGTGGATTAGAAAGAAACACAAGTTCGTGGATTCTTGAATTTGTGGATTGGAGATTTTCAGTCAACACATCTATGGAAATCTCCTTTTCTTTGGGAACCAAATTTCATGGTTTGGCCTACCCACGAAATCCACGAAAATTGGTTCCCCATAAACAATAGTACTTTCGAAGTATGACTTAAAACATACCTCCTTAGTAAGAAATCTTTGAGATTCTTGAGAAGCTACCAGATGTTTCTGTAGTTCTAAATTCTCAACTGTCAACTGCAATATTACAAAAAATTTATATTGATACACATACTTATACATATATATTTAACTGTATATAAAAATAAATCACTACTTTAACTAATAACTTGAATATTCAAATTGAAATTTAAAAAGAACAGAGGTGTTTTCCTTTAAAATAGTGAGTTTTTTTACCATTTTCTAATTTCAAACAAAAATAAAAAAATATGACTTTTTTTCTAAGGACTGGATGTGTTTGAATGTTCCATAGGAAACTAGACACATCCAAAAGTGACATTAGAGCGTTCGAGAACCTAGAAATTATTATCTGGCCTAAGGCTAAATAAAACAACAGAGGGCCTGAGAATCATGAAATTATTATTATCTGGCCGAAGGCCAAATGAAACAAAAGAGGGCCTCAGAATCAAGAAATTACTATTATTTGGCCTAAGGCCAAATGAAACAACTGAGGGCCTGAGGCTTTTAATTCAGTGTAAATAAAACATTACTTACTACTTTGACCTTGAGCTGAAGGTCAACTACCTGACCCAGTAGCCCAGTTATTTCTTCTTTTTGTGCACTGTTGTCTTCTGTCTTTCTACCAAGTTCTTCTACATATAGTTCTAAATCCTTCTTTACTTCAGCTGTATAAAAGAAAAATCATTCTGAACATTTACACAAAGCAGAAAAAAATATCACTAATGTAAATAAACTGCACACTTCTAAATCATTCTAAACTTCAGTTGTATAAAAGAAAGATTATTCTGAACATGTACAAAAAGCAGAAAAATAATTCCTAATGTGAACAACCGGTACTTTTCTAGTGTTATAACTTTACATCTGTCGTCTCTCGAAAAATACCCTTCTTCTCAAAATGATATATGCTTAAAGTTGTGCTTTTTAATTAAAGTAAAAAAATCTTTTTTTTAGGTTCTTTGGTAGATATTTCATGTACTTCTAAATGCGGATATTTGATCAAAAGAATAGACCCTGCTTTGAGCAAGTGTCACTGGCTGAGCTGGATTTTTAATGTGGTAAAACACAGAAGCAACAGCCAGCAATAATAAAGTGTATAAACCCACTCACACATTTTATTCTGACTCCAAACAAACCAATCATCATTTTAACTCTTACATGTGTGCTTAGCGGAAGGGTAGTAACTTACAATTTTCAAGCTTTGTTATGACCGAGATTGGGATAAAACCCACAACCTTATTCACTCAATGAGCTTTATTTACATTTAAATAAGAATTCATGGTTTTCCTTCCCTTGTTTGTCTACCACGGACATGACTTTTTATGAGCAACTCGGCGGGTGTTTCTAGAAAAGTAGAGGACGCTTACCCTACCGGTGCACCTGGTCCATGCTCCAAGTTTTTGGTGGAGTCAGAGTTGCTCATTTACTTTTGTTACTTTGTATGTATGATTTTAGTTACTTTATGTTCTTTGTTGTGTATGTCTGTTTTCCATGTCTGGTCTTTGTCCCTGGATTACATTCTTTTGATTACCGCTATAACCTTGGTTCCCTTGATTACTCTTTGATTACTGCTATAACCTTGGTTCCCTTGATTATCCATAGTGATTATGATACTTACCAAACTGTTGAACACAGTCACTGACAAGCTTCGCTTCTTTCTCTTCATAGTCACAGGTTTCAGCAGAGAGCTGAGCTGTCTGTAAACACAAAATAAAATATATTTTAAAATTGGAAATGTAATTTCTATCATTAAATGAAATTTTCTAATTTCAGGTTTCGATATTTCATTTAAACATGAATGTACTAAGTGAAAACCTTTACTTGAAATTCAGCCACCAAGTTATTTACTTTTTCTTTTAAAGACGTAACACAAACCTCTAGTTTCAGCTTTACATTTTCTTCTTCAAGTGATTCAACCTTTTTCTGAAGTGACTTGACTCCACTTGAGTGTAAACTGTCATCACTGTAAAATAATTAACTCAAATATAGGCAAAATCTTATTATCAAAATTACGATAAAATTATCAAATTTACAATACAACAAAATTTCTGTATAGAAAACAACAATTTTCCTTTAAACTGTTACGATTTTAATGAATGTTTATTTATTTTTACATAATATTTTCAATGAATCATACACAGGCAAAATTATTTCACATGATTTTCACACGAATTGAGCAAATAAACTAAATGACAGAGTTCACATGAAATTCGGGTGAATGGAGCCTTCATGTGAAATTCACACAAAATGTTCACATGAAATTCGTGTTTAGTGAATTTCACATGAAAATCATGTTAATTTCATGCGAATTTCACATGAATTTCATGTGAAGCTAGGTTCACTCAGAGGGGTTATCCCAGAATCCTATTAGAGTTAATTTATCTGATTAAAGAAATAAAAGACTTCAACCTGAGCCTTTCTAAGACTAAACAAACATAAACAGCATAAAAAAAATACGATCTAAATTAGCAAAAGAACAGAAAAGTATATAATGTGGCCATTTGAAAGCAAAAATCATATCAAAATTTGGTGCCAAGACTGACTGCAAAAACATTCCAAGATGTTTGCTCCTGGCAATCCTCCACACAACAAAGGTAAAACTGGTCTAAAGAGGAGGTCTACACCTAAGAATGCTGGATGGTACAAGATAAGTCATACTCCATGGTTGAAAGGTCTTTTGTTTGAGAATGCAGTTTCACCAGATGAAGATAATTCAAAAACTTACATCTGAATGAATTTGCAAGATCACCAACAAGACGATAAGCATGTTGAAGCTGATACAGAAGAACTGCATACCATTGGCAGTGACAGCTGTTCCCAGTTTGGAAATGATGATGATCCTGCTGTTGATAATTCTCAGAAGATGATATTGCGACCACTTCACCTGAAAAGAGACGGGACACAGACAACAATAAGTTCAAATTCTCGCATCATTGATGAAGAACAGATGTTTGCTCTGTTTAACTCAGCATATGAGCAACACAGATTAATTCTACGTACCTGCAGGAAGCCTCAGATGGAATCCCATACCATTAAGAAATGGGGTTGTGGTGCTATGTACAAAATTAAATGCAAGAAATGTTGGTTTGTGTCCAATGAAGTAGTGAAGCTCTACAAAGAAATTGAAAACAACAAGCCGGGACCGAATCTTTCAAATTCAAATGTTGGATTGGCATCAGTGGGCTTAGACAGTCTAATAGGAAACAGGAAGACACAAGAGATTTTGGCCCATTTGAATGTTTCACCACCTAGCAGAAGTAGCATGCAGAGAAACTCAGACAGAGTAGCAAAGGAGATGTTAGACCTGAATATAGAAGACACTAAGGAGAAAACAGAACTGGTAAAATCTGATAACAGAAGCAAGGGAAAGCCTGAAAATCTTGTAGATTTGACACTAGATGGTCGATATCCTGGTTCAAGCCGCTCAAGCCGAAAAAAAAACCAGGGCTTAACGCTTCTCAGGCACAGATGTTGGGGATACAGCAAAACACAGACAGAAAATACATAATTGTTGCAGTGTCCCAAAACCTATTATGTTGGAAGGAAGCATGGTTATGAGGACTTGGTTTTGAAGTAGTGTGTCCCGGAGACCATGAAGGATGTACTGCATCTCACAAAAGATTGGCACTTGTGTCAGAATATGAGATGGGAAAGGATGTAGGAAGCCAACTAGCACTACAGGGTATTTTAATTTGGTATGCTACTACTGATGGAGATGCCAGGTCGGCGCAAGGAGTTGAAGATGCTATCCAAGCCTTGGTACCTTTGTGGAAAATGAAGAGACTTGCTGATCCGTTGCACCTGAACCAACATCAGTTTCGTACAGGATTACATGCCGAGTTTAGTGAGACCATGTTCCACGGTAAAACAAATATGGAAAATAAAGAATTGAAACAGAAATTTAGCCTTGATTTGAGATGTCGATGTTCGATGATTTTAAACCAACTTATGAATGATCATAAAAGAAACATAGAAAAATTGGTAAAATTTTACCTGCAATTGTAACTGCTACACTAAAGTGCTATGATGGGGACTGCTCATCCTGCTTCAGGGATTCTGTGGTGTGTGGTGGAACAGAAACAAGTAACTGGTGGTTGCGATCCTACTACCTCAGCTGCTATAACATCACTGTGCTACAAATGGACAAAACAGACAAAAAATTAGTCACTGAATTGGTAAAGATGATACTAAGTGAAGAAGCAATCAATAGTATGAAAATGTATCACACGACGAACAAGAATGAAGGTTTCCACCGTGCACTGAGTGTAAGCCTACCTAAAAATGTAACCCATAGTAAAAATATGGAGGGGAGATTACATTCTGCATTTCATCGCAATAACAACAGACCTGGTACATCAGCCATAAAAAAGAGCAAGAATTTGGAAATACAGATTTCAAATGTAACACTTTCGTCGAAAAGATGGACAAAGACTTTGTTTACCACCAGCAATATGAAAAACGTACTGAGGTAAAAAAAAAACGACAACCGTCAACAGATAGCTCAAAACATGGAAGATCACAAGGCCTACAAAGAGCACAACAAAAAGAGACCTGATTACAAAAAGAGCCAACTAGATGCTGTACCAGGATTGCTGCAGAATGGCAATTACTGCAAAAAGAAGATGCCCCAGTGATGAAAGAAGAAAATCAAACATAAAGGTCCTTTTAAGGACCACCTAAATCTTTCAAAAAGATTCTTAGTTGATGCAAAAAAAATAAATAAATAATAAAAAATAAAATAAATAAAGACTGCCTTCCCCTCCCTTAATTTTGTCAAAAATACCTAAATCATTGTCTGTCATCCTGAGGGCTACTAAACATGGTGGTAATGGGGCAATGTAACCAACACATTCCCTTTTGACACGCATGTCTGCCTACTATTGTTAAAGCCGTGAGGCTCTAACACCAAATGGGTAACATTAATGCAGCTAGTGTTGTGGCACAAGTGAGAAACATCAAATGAAGGTAAATAAGCAGATTGATGCTCTATCATGTATGCTAGCCTTTGCACATAAACTGATTTCTACTCAATGCCAATGGCACCAGGAAATCTACAATTTATAATCCCATATTTGCCATTGGGTGTTAAGTTCCTGTCCATATAATACATTCCCTGTTCTCTCCAAGGGCCGATTTATCTTGTAGCTCTGTTCTGTACTTTCGGTAAAATGCCTCCATTTTGCTAAAATGAACTTTTTCAGCATGGGTGTGTAGGAATTTACCCCTAAACTTCAATTTGAAACCCCCTTTGACAAAAAAAAATTGAAAAAATTTAAATCTAATCCGATTTCCCCCAAAATAGCCAGAATTTCACAGAATTTCAGAAAAATAAACTTCTTACATATTACAGTACCCAAAGGCATTATCTACACAGAAATATAAAAAAAAATACAAAAATAATCAGTACTGGAGCAATAACAGCTGATTTTATATGTAAACACACTCCTCTTTTATAAACGAGGACACAATTAATTTTCACACCGAGTTAATTATAGCTTTTTCAAATTAAAACAAAAACTACCGCTTCAAATCAAATGCAATTTTGGGAGCTGAATAAACCATCTTACCTGAAACTTCCATAAAAAATTACAAATTTTCACCATCATTTTTCAATTTTAACTACCTGAACACAAAGACCCCCTCAAATTTGACCCAAAATGGCTTCCAAAGGCCATAAAGTTGACCTTTTCTAATCTCACCAAATCACACTCTATATGTATTTTTTATTGATTCAAGACATCTAATAAATTATTTCCATTATTCTTCTTTCAGTTGAACCAAAAAAGAATAATAAATTCTAAAGGTAAGGTTGTCTAAATAATTTTTAAAAAATACCCTATCAAAATAGGAACTATATTCGTATACAAGGAATAGCTAAGGGCAGATAATTGTGATCTCGTACCTTAAGCTGATTTTTGGTTTGTGAAACTACCATCTTGAGAAACAGATCATGTTTACGTTTTGTTCTGCTGATTTTTACCGAAATTACTTGCCTTGGACTGAGCAAATTTTCAAAAATAAAAGTTTTGGGACTTTTTTTTCTAAACGCTTACAGATATCGAGCTGATATTTGGTATGTAACTCTACCATGATGAGTATCTATAGGTTTTGTTCTTCTCCGCTGACTTTTACCAAAATTACAGGCCTTCGAATTAACAATTTCTTTTAAATCAACAGTTTTCAGGACATTTTTTCTCAACATATTGAGCTGTTGTTTGGTATGTGAGTTTACAGTGTGTCATGATCAGTTACAGATCAAGTTCATGTTATGTTGAGATTTTCTATAAGGCCCCTGAACTTTTTTTTAAATACTTTTAATTTGAGTCATATTTGTGGATGTGTGGGGTATATTAGCGCACTCACTAAGGTTCTTTGTATTAAAAAGTGTCTGTTATAGACAGGTATTCAGGTTCAGTTAAGACGGGTTTAAGTTCTGTTTTAGGTATAAAAATAAACATTTCACTGTAACTTATTAGTGTTCTTTTTTAAATACTAAGGTCATTAGTTCACTGATAACAGATTAGTGTTTAGTATTAGATATTAAGGTCATTTGTTCACTTGTTACTGATTTTATGCATGGAAGTACAGCGTTCTTATTCTTGTTCTTCTTTTTCAGGACATTTTATCTCTAGTGGCATTGAAGAATTTGTCAGATGGAATCAAAGTCTGCTTTCATCTCAATTGTTCCATGTTCATCTTGACTGTGTATATATCATCTTCCAGTACTATGTGCATGGGGCTGTTTGAGATTATGGCGTTTCATCGTCATCCGTAGATTCAGCAACTGGGGACCTACCATAGAATTTCTACTCTACAATCTTCCAGAATGGATTTCGACTCTTGAGTATTCTAAAATATATTTAGGCCTCCCTTTTTTAAGAACGACCTAACCGTCTTTTTTAAGACCAGCCTAACCTTTTATTTTTAGACTACCCTAATTCTCTTTTTTTAAGACCAGCCAAAACCTTTTTTAAAAACCAGCCTAACCCTCCTTTTTAAAAACCAGCCAGCCTGGGGGGGGGGGGGGGGGGGCTAGGGGCGTTGAAGTATAACCAGTGAGGATCATCTTGTTACATTTCCGATGTATTTTTTCAGTGTAATAAACTCAGAAGTGTTTAAGGCTTTCCAAATCTGTAGGGTTTAGGCCATTTGATATGACAATTTACATTACAATTCACATATTACACAAACAAACAGTGCAACTAACTAACAATCCGTGCCATTAACTCGATTAGCTACTAAATGAACAGTCAATTTCAGTAATTTTTTCTTGAGAAAACAAC
The DNA here is from genome assembly GCA_037379345.1 of Perna viridis. Lineage (NCBI taxonomy): Eukaryota > Metazoa > Mollusca > Bivalvia > Mytilida > Mytilidae > Perna > Perna viridis. The sequence goes on from CM074523.1 coordinate 24,916,845, forward strand.
TGAAACTCTCACATGTTTCAAAAACCTGAGTCAGTTTTTACTAGTTTCAGGTTTTGGGCAAGCTGTTTAAGGCACAAAATGAACTGACGAAGGAATGTCACAATATTTATTTATCTATGAGCATTATTTTATTAAAACTACATAGTGAGAAATCTATCTAAACCTATATATTTCAAATTTAAAACTGGCTTGGTTCAGACTTGTATAGGTGGTTGGTTTTCTAAGGTTCCAAAATGTACATTTACACTGATATAAAGATCTTTAAAAAAGTGTTTGGTATAGACAGGTTTCACCGTATATGAAACCATCTTAGTTTGGTGTCAAACTTTTTTTTAATGTGATGTGAAAACTTTCTTGAATTACCTCCCTTAGACCATTTTTTAGCTTCTCTCAAATTCACTCTTAATATTTATAGTCATCATATTTGAAAACTTCTTTCACAACCCAAAGAAAACTGAAGACCAACACTATATCCATCTTAGGCACTGAATCTTTTCAATACTGAAGGGAAAGGGGGTGGGGTCGGATAATTTGGAGAAAAGTAATTTTCAAAATTTAAGCCATTTTTAGCTCACCTGGCCAAAGGCCATGTGAGCTATTGCCATCACTTGGCATCTGTTGTTGTCGTTAACAATTATACACAACTCTTCTCCTCTGAAACTACTTGACCAATTGAAACCAATCTTGGTATGAATGTTCCTTGGGGTATCCTGCATAGAACAAATGTGGGGATTTTTTATTCGTCCAAAAACATTGCCGCCATTACTAAAACAAGAACATAGGGGTCAGTTTTTCACATATATCTCCTAAACCGTTAGGTTTAGCTAAATTCTGACTGGGGTAAAAGTGTTCAGCATGATGAGATCTATCTCAGGTCAAATTTTGGTTTTAATCCCTTAGGTCTCACTAACCACTTCCGGGTCAAATGGCCACCCCCACCCCCCCTATGTAGTACCAAAAACACACTGAACCTAGACATATGCATTGTAAGTGCATTATTTGTGTGTATTATGATTAAAAGTAGTCAAAATAAAGCCGAGAATGTGTACTTTAAAATCATATATGCAATTAACTACAAAAGGGTATGAATATTGTTTACATGTTTGAGTAATTTGCCTCCATGCTGTCAGTTAGCAGAACAGGTAAAAATGTGGATTTTCAGTATTATTTATTCAAGTAAATTTTGTGAAGAATTTCTACAATCATCGTACCATTAGCATAATGATTTTGGAAGCCTTATTTTCCAAGCTTCGCAACGGTATGCAACTTTAAGATGTCATTTGTCCTGGGAATTCACTGTGAGACTTTGAAAATTACTTTTTTAACATGTAAAGTAATGGAAACGTTAGAAGTGGTTAGTGAGACCTTAAGCCATGTTGGAGTTGTTGCCCTTTTTCAATGATTATTGCCATTTTCAATGTTATTTCTTTCAAAAATCTTCTCCTCTGACACTACTTGACTAATTGAAACCAAACTTGGTATGAATGTTCCTGGGGTATCCTGCATAGAACTAATGTGGGGATTTTTGATTCGTCAAAAAACATTGCCGCTGTTACTAAAAATAGAACATAGGGGTCAGACAGTAGTTTTTTCACATAGATCTCCAAAACCGTTAGGTTTAGCAAAATTCTTTCGATAGCTGAAATGATCCATATTATTAGGACTACAAAAGTCTTCAGGGATAAAAGTTGTCAGATGAGTTATTGCCCTTGAAAGGGGAAAAATGACTCCTTTTTTAACAGTTTTCAGTCAATATCTTGAGAACTATGATAGATTTAAAGAAACTTTCAATTGTTGAGAAGATTTTATGATAAGTCCTACCAAAGAATTCTTGAGTCAAAATTGTTGGACAACTTCTCGTTAAAATTTATATCCTTTGAAAGGCAACATTTAACCAGGTGAGCGTTTCAGGCTTATGTGAGCCTCTTGTTTCTCTCCTTTTTTCTCGGGCATTGACAGAAAGAAGAAAGAAGAATTGAGCAGAAAAAAAAACTTTAAAAAATTGATTTTTGCCTCAATGAGGTATTAAAATTTGCCAAAAAAATACAAAAATGCTTCAGTTTATCTCTTGGTGTCAAAAAGATTCAGAAATGGGAGGTATAAGGGTACCTGAAAATCATAGTTCAGTTGATTAGGGTGGGGGGTGTGCACAGCTCACGTGCATAGTTCCATGTGGGGTATAAGGGTTAGAACCACCCATTTGATAATTTTGTCTTCTTAGTCTAATAGATTTCCCTAGATTAGATCTGTTTCTTGCACCAATTGTTAGGCACATAACATTTTTTGTACTGAGGGGGAAGCTTGGTTTGTTATGGAAAAAATAAGATTACTCCAAATTTGAGCCATAAATATTTTACTCAGTCATTGATTGAAAAAAAAATATTAATATTGTTTAATATTTCCACCATCCCTTAACAATATAGATATTCAAATATAATTTTTAACTACGGCTGCTGCTGAAAAAAAGGAAATACTTTTCATGTGTGGGCAAAAATTAACTCCGAGCCCCTTCAAAAAGAAAATGGTCTGTGTCTTACTTTCATATTAAGCAAAAGAAATGCTTCACAGGGCAATGTTTGATTAGAATGCAGATTTCTAATCATAAACAGTTGGGCCAAATTTTACGCGCTTTCCAAGCTTGATACAGATCTCAATTTTAATAGCAATTAGCCAGGAAAAGAACTTGATCCCAAAGTCCCTGTTTTGCCCTTTATTGCTCAATAAGCACAACCCCCACAATCAATCAAAGCCTTTCTTTTAAGGATAGGTATGTCACCTTGAGGCTCATTTATAAGATCCATTCATCTTTACTCAAGCTATTATCTGCAAAACAGGAAAATATTTGTTTCTGATCCCTCATTCGTAATTAGTTCAAGTTGAAACCCCTAAAATCAATCCCAGGCTTTCTTTGGAGGTTTAATTTCATGAAAATCGATACACTCAATGTATACTAACATGAAAAATCTACAGACGACAACTGACGACAGCATGATACCATTATTCCACTGCAGTCAACAATGATAAAACTGACTATAGCATGATATCATTTTTCCACCGCAGTCAACAACGACGATAGCATGATGTCATTATTCCACCGCAGACAACAATGACGAAACTGAAGAGAGCATGATATCATTATTCCACTACAGACGGCAATGAAAAACTGATGACAAGATGATACCATAATTCAACCGCAGACGACAAATACGACACTGATGAGAGCGTAGTAACATCATCCACCACAGACAACAATGACAAAAATGACTATAGCAGGATACCATTATTCCATTGGAGACAACAATGACGACACTGATGGAAGCATAGTACCATTATTCCACCAGACAATGACGAAACTGACCATTGTTTAAACCATTATTCCACCACAGACAACAATGATGAAACTTGACGACATCATGATACCATTATTCCACCACAGACGACAGAGATACTGACGACAGTATGGTACCATTATTCCACCACAGACAACAATGATGAAACCGACTAAAGCATGATACCATTATTTCACCGCAGACGATAATGACGAAACTGACGACAGCATGATACCATTATTCCACCGCAGTCAACAATGACGATAGCAAGATACTATTATTCCACCGCAGACAACAATGACGACACAGATGAGAGCGTAGTACCATTATTCCACCACAGACAACAATGACGAAACTGACTATAGCATGATATCATTATTCCACCGCAGTCAACAATGACGATAGCATGATGTCACAATTCCATCGCAGACAACAATGACAAAACTGATTATAGCATGATACCATTATTCAACCGCAGGCGACTATGACTAAACTGACGACAGCATGCTACCATTATTTGATGGCAGACAACAATAACGAACTAACGACAGCGTGATACCATTATTCCACCGCAGTAATTTATCTGTTTCAAACTTTTCTTGTGTAAAATTTTGTTATACTAATGAAATTGAAAGGAACCCTCTTTAATAAGGCCTCCAACATGGATCTCCTTAGTAGATACAATCAGGAAGACATGACCTCTTTAGTAGATAAAATCAGGAAAGCATGAAACATATCATCATATGGTAGCGATAAATTGGACACATCTTGACAAAACATCAACAAGACCACACTTTAACAGCCCTTCCATTGACACTAGAGCTAAAGCCAAGAAGAGATAACATGGCGTCATACCATTGTGTTGGAAATGCTCAAAATTAACCCCTCATGGGAACATCTTCAGAAAATGGCCAGAGACAGGCCAGGACATTAAAACTAGCCCTTAAGGGCAAACAAAAAGAGATTTTCGTAAAGTATGTTTTATTTTTTTTTTACACCAGCAGTCTGAATACTATTACATGACAATTTACACAAAAAAATATCAAATTTGCTTGGATTAGAAGTAAAATTCTAGATACTTGAAAAAATTCAGGAACAATAACTCTTCTCTTCTAATATGGAGGACTGCAATGGCTTGATAATGTTTCACAGTAATTTGAATTGAAAGCATATTTAATTTACACATGATCAAAATTGACATACATGTAATATTAAGTTATTGCAATAGTAACTTTAGAACTTTAACTTCTATAGCATAAAAAAAAAAATTACAAAAAAATTAAGGGGTAAATGTTGTTAAAATATTGTAATAAAGTGTACAAAAAAGAACAAAGAAAAAAAAACAATAAAAGTCCCCACTATGAAAAAAATCTTGATGATTCAAACTCATGTTTGTTCACAGAAACAAAATTTTACTACTGATGAATGATGGACAGCATTGACATGGAAGCAAAATGGATTATCTCCCTTAGAACTACCTGTACAATGTAATACAATATACTTAAGAATTAATATTATTGGTCTGCATCTCTGTTGATACTAAATAATTAAGTGTAAGTTTTAAATCAGGAAAAATGCATGTCCATAACCCACAAATATGACAGAATAATTTTACTCAAGGATACTTTCTTTATTTGAAAAGATTATACTTTGATCTCTACATCAATAGATTTGTTCAGAATAATTTTTTAAGAGAATGTAAGAAAAAATAAATTTTTGACAGAATTAGCTGCCCTTGAAATGTTCATTTTGTGTGCATTTCATTAAGATTATAACTCACCTTACCAAAATTATATGCTTTTAAAGTGCACTGTGGTGTGGTGTTAAAATGAAAAAAACAAGTAATATTATTATTGACATATAATTTTTTTTTGCCTCTTGACAATGTTTTCCAATTTAGCCAATTACCAATAATGTTTTAAATTTGGAAATCTCTACAACTGAATGAATAATTACAAATGAACACTACATATACATGTATTTTATAAGTGTTATTAACTTCACTCTTCAACATGCTGAAGTGCAAGTTCAAACAAATAATCAAGACACAATATATAATACATGAAAAACCTTTGATAGCTTATTTCTGCATAAATGGAAGTTCTCACCAGAAAAAATAATTTCATCTTAAAAAAAGAATCTGAATAGTTTGCCTTTCATGCGATAATCCATATTGGCAGAGCACATAACTGAAGACTCCGTGAATCAGCAAAGTCTCTTGAACTATATGCAATCTTTAAATAGTTCATGTTTACTGTGTCCTGAAAATGAATACATATTCCACAGACTCTATTGGAATGTGTCACATTTTGATGGACATTAAATATTAGGTTTGTCATTAATATCCATATTGATCATGATAAAATATGTTGAATTCGCCCATTATCAGAAAATCCAAATTCACTAAGTGTTTAAAACCAACTTCCACCATGCCTTGGTCATCTACATGTAGATACACGAATATTGTTCCTAGTGTATCAGAAAATAAATTCCAAATCATTCTACCATTCAATGTACATGAACATGTAATTCCATATGGCTAGGCCTCATTAGTTCTAAAATAAAAACTGGGTTTATTCATCTCAGGAAAAAGCCTTGTTAACAAGTCACTTGAGATTTCCTATTAAATTGTCAGACTTTGGTGGAATTGAACTATAAATAATTGATGTAAACATATTTACAGTGGGTATCCAGGGGGTTCATGGGGTGATGGAAAATTTGTGTTACATGTATCTTCATTCAAAATATCCAATGAGCAAATAATGACCTGAGTGCTCTTGGGGGACCCCCCTTTTTTAAAATTTTTCAATCCAACTCTGCAAGTACATTGTACATACACACGAACACGAAACATATATATTTACAAAAAAAAATAAAAATAAAAAATAAACAAATATTGTAAATAAATAAATGTGCATTCTACTCATGCCATGTACATTTATATACTGATAAAAATTACATTTAAACGTAGATGATGTACTGTACACATGGTAAGTATTGAAGAAATTTCCATGTATTTACAATTAGTGAAAATAATTTTCAGTTTATTTACTTGAAGTCAAAAATATTTCAAATTTCAAGAAAAAAAATGAATATACATGTAACTTCAGAAGGATTTATAAATGTACAGTACATGAAGAAATGTATTTAAATTTAAAAAAAATAAATAAATTTGACTTGCATGTACATGTACAAGGATATCACAAGTTGTCAAAGTTGAAGGTGAAATGTCTTGTAAAACAATTCAAATCCTGGACAAAAATAAAAATAAAGTATAGTACATGTTTTTACATAACTACTTCTTTTACAGTTTCATTTTAATTTTTTGAAAGTATTGTTTTTATAAATAGTCAGTAAAAGGATACATACATGTACATGTATTCATAATATTTATAACTACAATAAGTTATAACTATTTGTTTACAGTGCCTAAAATGTTTATTGTTTTAAAGAGTCTTTTCAAAGAATATACATGTACATGTATGTATGACAAATAACAAATAAATATTTCTTAAATCATTTGAGTAAGACTAAATCAAAGATAGAAACATGAAAATGATGAATACAACTATATACATGTACAACAACAATGAAGTGAAAAGATTTTCACTGATGACACATCTAGATACATGTATTTGAAAAACTTGATGAAAAATAAAGAAATATGAAAAAATTTCCAAAAAAAATCAATCATTTTACTATATAAACTAATTTTGTATTATTTCTTTTAAAGATTTTTAATTAAGTTAATTGCAAAATGTATTACATTTATGTAAATAAAAAAGTAAAAAGTTATTAAAGATAATTAAGTCAGTAAATTAAAACATGTTTCTGAAAAACATTTCTTAGAAAAAAAAAGATAATTTCTGATATTATTATAAAGATTTCTGATAAATTAAATCATTATAGATTAAACATATTTTATTTATCTTTAAATCTGAATTTGTTTAATAAATTAATATTGTCTTAGTCCATCAAGAGAAAAAAATACCAAGTCATTCTAAATGCACCATTCAAACTACATATACATGTTATAATCTTATTAGTCATAAAAATATGAACTGGCATTGTTCCTCACATGAATCATTCATTAGATTTGAACTAATTATAAAATACAGGTATAGGTGTTAACATAATTACAGTGGCAGATCCAGGGGTTCAAGGTGTACCCCCCCCCCCCCCAACACACACAAAATAATTATTGATTTTTGTATTCTATGGACCTTAATGAGCAAATAATAACCTGGCACCCCTCCCCTTTTTCATAATTTCTCCATCCGCCCCTGTTAGTGCTATATATATGAAATCAAATACACATACATGTACATATATATTTACAACAACTGACTTAAACATCAACATTTATACATGTAGATGTACATGTACCTACATGTGAATCAATAAATTGGAGATACATGTATTTCTTTTAATTATTGAAGTTGCAAGTACATGTAATCACTGTTGTGGGTAATTTAATGTCCTTAGTACTATCTTTCAATAATATACATCTAATTGATATTTCAAGAAAAAAAAAACAATAAAAGTTCTGAAATAAATCAACCATTTAAAAAAAAATATTTTCATTTCAGTTGAAGCAATGAAGACTTATAAGGATATCACATGTTGCCAAAAAAAATTCTATTAAATTAATTCAAACCATGACTAAAAAAATGCACATTACATGACTGTACTTTTTTAATTATTGTTTTAAAGAAAGTTATTTTTAAAGGCCTACATCTAAATACTGGGTATGAATAAATCACTAATACAGTACATGTACTTAATTTTTACCACATTCATATTTTGATGTTGTAACTTGTAATGGTGTTAGATATTTACACAAAGTAATACTAGTATTAAAATTTTTAATTTTAATTATTTTCAGTTTTCAAATGAGAAAATTTCATTTATTTAGAAACATGAAAATGCAAATATATACAACAAAAGGCAAAAATTATTTTCAATGATGACACATCTACATGTAGGTACATGTACATGTATTTGACAATCTTGATGAAGACCAACACTGATTGATAAAAAAATATAAATTAAATTTATTTTACCCTGTACTCGATATGAAATTTCTGTACTATTTGAAAGATTTTTAATAAGTTAATAATTATCATATTTTTGTTATCTTATGCCAAGATAAAAGTAGAAAGTTCTGCCAAATATTGTTAAGATTTTTGAAAATAAAGTCCAGAAATTAAATCATGTTTCTTTTCTTTTAATCAAGTTAATTATCATATGAACAAATGCATGTTTATTTATGTCTTACAATTAAAAGAAAAGGTGGAAATGTCTGATATTATTAAAATTACTTTAGAAAAACAAACCTCATATACTCGAATTCACCTCAGCCTGTTTCTATTTTTTTTAATTATCTTATATCATATTTCTGCTATTTACATTTAAGGAAGAAAAACCCGAAGTTCCGAATGACAATGTTACAACTGGTACCTAATATATAACTTACCACATATAGTATTCAATTGGCAGGGAACCAGAAATGTGGCGGGAAATCATGGTATTTCAGCTCTTCAATTGTGAGATTTTAGGGAACATTTCAAAATATCCATAGAAACAAGATGGCGGTTAAACAATACGCTCAATGCAAAATTATCATAAAAAATAAATATGGAAATATTTCGATCTCGGAGGTAAGAACGAAAAATATTTGTATGAAAGTTGTAGTACAGAACGACATGAATAAAAATGGCAATTTTTTAAAAAGAACTTATGAGTAATTTAAAAGATAATTAAAAAAAACTGCAAACAGGCTGAGGTGAATTCGAGTATACATATAAAAAATAAAGTCCAAAAATTAAATCATGTTTCTTTTCTTTTAATCAAGTTAATTATCACATGTTTATTTATGTCTGACAATTGAGAAAAAGGTGGAAATGTTTGCATACCTTGAAATTGAATTAATCTCAATAATTTGTTTATCTCAGTGTTGGTTGTCCATCAAAAGTCAATATACAATAAATATCCTGACCACCTTATTGTCATGAACAACAGTGAGATGATGAGTCACTTTATCATAATGTACACACCACGGTTCACACAACCCATCATCTCTACCGGCTACAACTTCATGTTTATCTCCATCCCTTGAAATTAGTAATAAATTATGTTTGTTATAATTACACACAAAAATATTCTGCTGTTCATCCATTGATATTCCACGAGGCCATGACATTGTATTGTGATCCTTGAATGTGAAGATAACTCTGAGGTCAGAATCTAAGACAGTAACTGTGTTGTTGTTAGGAGGACAGGTATAACATATTCTGTTGCCATCTGTGTCTATATATGACTCAACATGAACAGTCTGGTCATCATGGAGTTTGTCTATTTTTTCTGTATCTATATTAATTTTTCGGATTCCTACCTCAGGTACACAGAAGTATAAATGTCCATCACTATGTGTAATTCCCCAGACTGGACTCTTTATCTGAAGTGTTTTAATGATTTTACTCCTGTCTACATCTATGATGGAGATTGTTTTATGGAGAGGATTAGAAACAGCAACATGGTTCTCATTGATGACTGTTACATCCCATGGTCTTCCTCCATTAAATCTGACTGATGATTTGTGTTGACCATCACTGTGTAGTATGTTTACTACACCATTGAGCCAATCAGTCAACACCAGGAGTCCATTAGGCAGCGTACAACAACCATAACACCAACTTTGACGTGCTGTAAACTGTTGTTTAAGTGTCAGTTGTCTGGGGAATCTTGTCTTCACCTCTGCCTGACCTATGTTTGGTTTGTTTATGTCTATGGATATTGTTTGTTTTTCTCTTGATACTTTAATGTCAAACAGAGTTTTAATTCCAAAAATTGTGTCGTCTGCTGTGATGTTTTCATTCATTTCTATGTCTGTATTATCCATGGCTCCTTTTTCAGATAATTTGTGTAAGATTTCTACTGATTCTTCAACTTCTCTCTCCATTTGTTTTGTTGCTATGAATGTTTGGAAATTTGATGCCTGTTTCTTAATGAGTTCCTCTTGTTCCAATAATTCACCAAGATTTCTTTTATTTGATTTTAGGATTTTTGTGGTAGCTTTGATTTCATTTACATTTTCATTGACAACTGACTCTAACTCTGATAATGTTTTGTTTTCTAGTTTCTTAATTTGATCAATAAGTCTTTGTGTTCTTTTTTTCACCTCTGTTGATAGTTTTTCCTTTTTTTCCTGTAGGTTTTTCATATTTTCTACCCTATCAATGATTGCATTCAAGACAGCTTGATGATTTGTTTTTATATTGGTCCACAAATCCTCGAAAACTGCAGATGATTTTACGTTACCGATGACATCTTCTATATCTAAAGTGTCTTTACACTTTTTATGGGACTCCAGTCGACATTTTTGACAAATAACACAATCGTGTGATCTACAGTAATACTGATATCTTTGCTTGTGTTCTTCACAGTCGAGTTGAATTTTTTTGTCGATGAATGATGCCATTTTTCTGCAATATAAAGAGAAAAATATGAATTTTAATTTTAGTCCAGGAGACAATTATCTTAAAATCAATTATATATTGCTTAGTATTTTTGGGATTTGGCATTGGTTATATTTTTTTGTTTTGACGGTGGTGGTCAAAGCAAAAAATTTTCTCCAGCGTCGAATCCAAAAACAGATAAAGCTTGTTACATAATGTATTTTTTATCGACTTTTGAATGAGTTCAGACCTTTCATACAGGTTAAAATCAGTTACATATAGCTGTGCTGTGAAACGTAGCTTTAACTATTATTTTGTGATTTGGCACTGGGGATTTTTTTTTTTTTTTTGACGGCGGTGGATTCAGCTTATTACCAATTTTTTTTATCAACTTTAGAATGAGTTTATATAAACCTTTCATCTTTCAACTACCCTGGACTTTTTATGAGCAACTCGGTGGGTGTTTCTAGAAAAGCAGAGGACACTTAACCTACTTTGTATGCATTATTTTATTTACATGTACTTCATGTTCTTTTTTTTTGGTATATGTGTTTTCCATGTATTGTCTTTATCACTGTATTACTTTCTTTTGATTTCTGCTAGGACCTTGGTTCCCTTAATTACTATTCATACAGTGGGTTAACTCTCATGGAGCGGAGTGGTCGAAATACTAAGCATCTTGACCTGACTTTGCAGATACGTACATCAGTCGTTTGAATTGTAGCAACAAATAGCAATATTTGACTCTTTTCTTGCTATTTGTCACTAATATTCAAATGACTGTGTGTACATGTATATTAAGCCCTTGTTTTCCGTTAAAAAAATCCAAAGTTGTGATTACGCAGGTTAAACCTACTCCAGCAATGCCAGAGGCTATCTGGCAAGCTATTTTCTGGCTTGGCGCCAACCTAAGAGTTGGGGTATGAGGGAACGGAATTCAAACTTCTTACGTTGTAGGAGTAAGGTTAAACCTCTCAAAAATCTCAAATTTAAGTACTGGCGTGTCTAATCCCTTTCGGGATCGGTGGTGGTCAAAACAAAAATATATCTCCTCTACCGAATCCCAAAAGGTTACTGTCATGTCTTAATTTGGCACAACCGTATATATCAAGTTTGAAAATCAACAGTTATTGAGGGACAATATGTTTGTATGACTTACAGACATGCAACACAGTCAGGGATTTAAATTAGCGGTGGTTCTGTGCCTTTCAGACAGACGCGGAGTTTCTGTTTCAATGATGACGTCAGTTTGCGAGTCTCACTAATTGACGACAAGAAGTGACAAAAAGCGACAAGAAACAACAAGTGGAATAGCGCAAAGGAAATTTTGTTTTCATTTAAACAAAGACATACAATTGTTTATTTATGTGTTTGATTTAAAGCACAAACAAACAAAACAAAACAAAACAAAAAAAGGAAAATATTGCTTTTAAAAACCAGGAAAAGAATATTTTTCAGGTAAACATGTGAAGATAAAAGGTTGTTTGAAATATTTCCAAAATGATAGTAGCCTCATGAAGATTTTTTTCATTAAAGAAAAATAATAATAAAAAAAAGAAAGAGATAAATCAATAAAGTTACCGGAAAACTGACTTCAAAATATGTTATAAAGATTCATCTCTCATTTTTTAGAATAAGGCATATTGCTGAACTTGATATTATTTTTGCAGTTTTCATATCTCTCTAGATAATACCCATTTTATCATATATTTTGAACTAATTTCTTCTATAACAATGCATTTTGCCATATTTTTTCTTTCATTAAGGAAAATATATAAACAGCTGCGCTTTAAAGTGCATGATACGCCCGTTGCCCTTTTAACTTGTCCTTATGTTTTGGTGAATTTATATGATCAACTAGAAATACTGTGAATACCCTCTCCCCAGAAAAGTAAATAAAGAAATGCTAAAAAAATTGCACTATAAAGGCTACCTCAATATTAACTAAGTTTGTTGTCTTGAAAATTAGTAATAAATTATGTTTGTCATGATCACACAAAAATATCCTGCTGTTGATCCATTGATATTCCAAAAGGCCGTGACAACTGAATTCGAAATATGTCATCAAAATTCATTGAATATAAAAAGATATAATGAAGATAACAGTGAGAGAGAATTATTTATGTAAATTTAAATGCTAACATATAAACAAGAAAATATTTAAAAAAAAAAAACAAGGTTTTCAGAAATTTAACACAATGTCGAGTTACCGGTAATACTAATTACAACTATGCGCCTTGTATCAGTGGCTTGCGAAAAAATATATATGTATATATACTGTGATGCAGTAAAATTCTATATGATTCTGCAATAATTCAAAAATAAATAAAATTGCATTTTAGCTTAAGTAAATTGATAATGTCTTGATGTATTTATAAATTTGGCCGAAAGAAAGAAATATTTGTAATATTGAATAACACATAATCTGTGACAGGAGAATAAATAGGTTTGAATTCGTTGGTACTTGCTTAATTGTCTTACTAATAATTTATGTAAACAACTGACACTTTATTAGAATTTTAGAAGTAAAGTTTTTAAATGAAGTTCCATTTAAAGCAACTAAGTAAATATAAATAATTAAATTCTTATTTATCAAAATAAATAAACGAAAAAGTATATTAATTAAATAAATAAAAGTATAAATAGTATTACGCTTATATTATTAAAAAAATATATTTTGATCATTACATGTGTACGTTTAGGACAATAAAGAGTAAAAACTTGATATCTTCATTTACCAGGCCAGCCTCGAAAGCATGCAGTGTCCGATGGGCCACGGACACAAAACAACAATAAACGTATGCCAGAGTCACAGCAAGAAAATACCACCACCGCTCCACCAGACTCTACCATTAACTAGTTTTTCCCAAACACCAAAATGTCGCTCGAAAAGAAAACTATAGTGACTGTCCATAAAAACGTGTCGGAGGGGGAGACAGTCGACATCTCGAGGAGCCATGCCATGCCCTCGACCTCTCAGCTCCGACCACACAATTTACAACATACCAATACACACAATTTTTTAGAGTAAGGCATACTGCTAATCTTGGTATTATTTTTTCAAGTTTTCATATCTCTCTAGATAATAACCCATTCTATAATATATTTTTAACTAAGTTCTTCTATAACAATGCATGTTGCTATATTTTTTCTTTAAAGAAAAAAAATCACCCTTTCTTTTAATCATACTACTTAATATTGTTTCCAAATAATTTCGTTTTTGTTATTTCACATAAAACATGTTTCCATACTTTAATCAATTTGAAAACACATAAAATCAAATCTAATATATATATATAGATATAGTTTCTTTATGAATTGTAGTATCTAATTTGTTCAAACGGTTCATTGGTCAAATTGAAAAGATGTTTTTTTTAATTTTAAATTTGTATCAGTTGACTTTCGTTTTTTTCTAAATTTTCCTAAAAATAATTAACTCATTTTTTCAATAATTATCTCATTTTTTTCCCTATGTACTTTATTTTGCCTATAAATGAAAAAAAATGTTGCTTTAATTTCTCGAATTCTTGACCTTTCTTGTCCCCACTTGACACCTCTTGTCACTAATTAACTATAAATTTCTATAGGAAACATTTTGTTATAGTTTGCCAAACAATGCGACATTGAGTCACGGTAAGATAGCTACTTGTTGCAGTTTGTGTTATAGCTTCCTGGTTCAATCATAATACAGATTATCAGAAGTACCTGTAAAGTCCGAAACGAACTCCATATAACATCAAACGAAACGAAGAACGAAATCGAAAGAAATGAAATATAACAGAACCAATCAAACCAGATCCATTATTTTAATATAGAAATTGAAACATGTCCCAATAATCATTATAATTAATAGGATTTTAGGCTATGCCAATGATGGACGGAGCACTTGTGCAATCGTCTACTTCCATCAGAATATTTTAGCCATTCATAGTTCTGGTCTTGCATTCTACATATATTTATATAGGTCGCTGACGCTCCGTTCAAACAATTAATTGTGTTTTGGGTAGGAAGGAAAAACTATTTGAAAATAATATACGTTGTGAAGTGGCTCAGTTAAACGTACATAAGAATAATGAATAAGTTAACAATAGCCACATTTAAAGGGAAAAAGGGAACTACATACGACTAAATTCAAGTTACCTATTCATTTTTAAATGAATAATAAACCATTTGATGTTTAACTAGAAATGAAAACCCAGCGAGATTGTAAATAGTCTTCAATCATAGAAAAGGAATAATAAAAGAAATGCCGAGTACTAATTGGGAAAACTGTCTTATGCAGGCATTGAGGCCTATATCTACCTCCTTAAATTTGAATTATTGAACAGACAGTTTCGACCTGGAGGTCGATAAACTGAATTTCGACCTGAAAATGTAAAAACTGGGAATGGTCAACTAGTAGTTTGTAGTTCAATTATGGGCTATATTGGAGTGTTCCATGTAAACCGATATCGAACCTGAACATTAGGCAAACTGGCACGCTACTATGATGCATTATAATGCATTTTAGTGTGTGTATTTTTAAATATCTTTCATAATCAGAATGGCGAATTTAAGAAAAAAAAACGATGAGTTTAATATTAACCATTTATAACAATAAGCTTACGTTAAGATACGTTTGAATTCGATTCCCGTACTTCCCCTTTATTCCATATTTTTGCAATATGACGAATATTTGAGGCGATAAAACGATCGATAAAGATTTATTCAGTACATGAGTACTTTGATTCTACACCATGAATCACGTCTACCATTGACAGTGTCTGAATTCTACGTGGATTGGTACTTGAATATACATGTATTAAATACTTTTTATACGTGAATTTAACGAGTGTACACTGTATGTGGCAGACCTCATTCTGTTTTGATATTTAAAAAAAAAACAAAGTAACTAGTCTTAGTCTTAAAGTTTGACCCTTGACATATTTAACAAGAATTATGAAATAATAAAATACGGACAATATAAGAAGACGGTACAATGAACTGAAGTAAATGCTGAATGGAAAAGTAAATCTTACTCTTTACCGGTCAGTATTCCCAATTAACACAAAGTTAACTTATTTGAACGTTAGCGAGGAAAACGCCCTGTTGGTTTAGTGTGGAATGTTATCTTTTTACTTCCTGGTATAACCACAGATTACACACGATTAGTTATGGAAGCTCATAGGGTACACCTGATTCCTAGTTTTTTTTTCAAAATAAGTCAGAATAATTGGTTAAAACTCGTCTTGTCGACATTTCAAAGGTCAGAATGTTGTTTTATAAACAAACATGTCGACTTTTATCATCAATTATTTCTCGTTTTTTTCCTAGTTCAAATGATCGAAGTGTGTGCATTATGCATGTATCATGGCGGCTTGTTTTTGTCAACTTTGTAAACCACATGTCCACGTTTTATTTCAATACACAATTACGCATGCGCAATCACGAATGTCGAACGCCTGTCAGATCGTTATTTACATCGGCTAGTTCTACTTCGCATCAACAAATAATTTGCTGAAAGATAATTTATTTGAACAAAATACAACTTACTAAGCTAATATAATATTATTTCCACAGAAAACACAATATTAATGCTACTGGCGTATGCTTTTCTCCCACAGGCGTATGCAGTCGTATTTAAGTAGGACCGGATATATCTGCCAATCAAAATTGAGCTACGTAAAGGACTTCGTCGACATTAAAATGATATTTTTTAAATAATACTTCACTTGAGAAATAATTTCTTAAATTGTTTTTTAATTAAATCATTCAAACAAATACTCTTTTCAAACTATTTTAATTCAGTTTCATTTTAAATTTACGATTTTCGTCGTATCTCGAAAATGCCCGTATGTGAATACGGTCAACGGCGGAATGCTTGAAATCGAAGTGCAACGAGAAAACAATGACATCTTGGTAGGTATCTGTCGAAGAAGAAGCGAAGTTATATACCAAGAAGAGAAACATACAACGACAATATTACCATGATGTTTGAAGCGGAGTTCTGACGGAGGTGTTAACAAATTAAAACCGCACACGGTTACTGTAGGTCGTCTGAATATAGCTGAAATATTGCTGCTCGGACGTTAAACCCCAACAAACAAAAAAAAACGGTTACTGTAGGTACGAGACCACAATTATCTGCCCTTAGCTTTTCGTTGTGTACGAATATAGTTCCTATAATAATAGGGGATTTTTCAAACATTTTTTAGAAACACTTCCTTTCAGAATGTCTCATTCTTTTTGTGCTCAAATGGAAGAGGAATAATGAAATATTTTAGTAGATGTGTTGAAATGAGAAATTTGACATTTAGGTTGTGATTTTGTGAGGTCAAAAAAGGTCAAGTTTCTGACATCCGGAAAACATTTTGGGTCATTTTTTAGGGTATCTCTGTGTTTATGCATAATATTGGAAAAAATAATGGTACTTTTTTTTATATTTTTT
Source organism: Perna viridis (assembly GCA_037379345.1). NCBI lineage: Eukaryota > Metazoa > Mollusca > Bivalvia > Mytilida > Mytilidae > Perna > Perna viridis. Next base: position 24,934,058 of record CM074523.1, read on the forward strand.
ATATAAGTTGTTGGAAGGTTCAAATAAACATCCCTGAAAATCTGAATTGAATTGCGCCGGTGGAATTTTTTAAATTACAGAAAGGCTATAAAGAAGACAGTGGGAAAATTAATTGTGGTTTCGTGCCTAATAGAGAGGTATGTTTGCATACAAAAACAGCTGATATTGCTACATTTTCGTATTGGTGAGTATTTTTATGTTTCATATGTGTAGTAGAGGTACAGTACTATTGAAATATATCAAATTTACTATATTTTAAGGAAATTTTGCATAATTTAGCCATTTTTCAAAAGATAGGGGTTGGATATCTCAAATTTGGACTTTTTTTTGTGGTTTTGAGGGGTACCAAATCCTCTTTTTGAAAAATATTCCTACTCAATCTTGCTTGAAAAAGTAACTTTACAAAATGGATGCCTTTTTTTCAGAAGTACCATCAAAAGCTAGAAGAAAAATGTGGTCTTGGGCTAAATGGAGAATGTTTTATTTGGACCGGGTCATGTACACCAAATGGCAAATATAGGGTCATAAATTGTAGATTTCCTGGTGCCATTGGTGGAAATTATTATATGTGCACAGGCTTGCATACATGATGCAGCATAGGGCTGCACAGTTAGCAGCTGTTGATGTATCACACCTGTGCCACAATACCAAATGCATAAATGTAGCCCATCTGGTGTTGGAACCACATGGTTTCAACAACAGTAGGCAAACATGTGTGTTGAAAGGGGAATGTATAGGTCACATTGCCCCTTTTCTGCCCTGTTTAGTGCACCTTAAGATGCCAGATAATAATTAAGGTATTTTAATGGATTTAAAAGAAAATGGGCAGGGGAAAGTGTTCATTTATTCATTAAATTTCATTTTATTCGTATCAATATAAGAAATCTTTTTGAAAGATTTGGGTGGTCCTTAAAAGGACCTTTGATTTTTTTTAAGCTGTCTGTCTTTTACTTAGGCATCTTCTTCTTGCAGTATGCATCATGCATCAGCTCATCTGGTACAGGATCTAGTTGCCCTTTTACATAGTCTGGTCTCTTTTTGTGGAGCTCTTTATGAATCTTGTGTTCCTCCAGTCTGACAGCTGCCTGTTGTAACTTTCTTGTCTTTACTTCAGGTTTCTGCTCATAAGTCCTTTTGTAAGTATACTCTCTGTCCATTTTATCAAAGAAGGTCTCACAGTCTTCAGACACTTTAATGCTTTTCATCTTGGCTGATGTACCAGGTCTGTTGTTGGTCCTGTGTATTGCAGATTGAATTCTGCCTTCCATGTTTTTTCCATGAGTTACATTTTTTGGTAAACTCACACTCAATGCACGATGAACTCCTTCATTTTTATTTGTTGTGTGGAACATTCTCATGCTATTGACTGCTTCCTCACTAAGTATCATTTTCAGTAGTTCTAGCAGTATGATTTCATCAATTTCATCTATTTTCAGCACAGTGATGTTGTAAGTGCTTAGATAAAAGGATCTGGTCCACCAGTTATCACTGACTGTACCTTTGCATACCACAGACTCCTTAAGGTAAGATGAACAGTCTCCACCATAACACTGGACTGTAGTTGAAAGGATGGTAGGTAATTTTTTACATACTTTTTCTGTGTCCTTGTTATATTCATTCATTAACTGGTTCAGTATCATGGAACTGCGACACTTCAAGTCCAGGCTAAACATTTTCTTCAAGTCTGTTATCTTCTTTAGTTTGTCCATGAAACATGGTCTCACTAAACTCAGCTCGCATTCCCGCTCGGAATTGATGTTAGCTTAGATGTACTGGGTCAGCCAGTCTCTGCACTTCCCACATAGGATACAGTACATGTATGGAATCTTCTACTCCTTTAGCGGAACGTGCATCTCCATCTGTTGTGGCATAACGGATAAGCATACCTTGCAGTGCAAGCTGATTTCCAATTTCTTTTCCCATGGCATATTCTGATATTGGTATAGTTCTATGAAGGGTAGCAGTACAACCTTCATGGCCTGGGCACTCTGCATCAAATCCCTTTCCCCTGAGCCAAGCTCCCTTCCAACGTAGCTGGTTTAGTTGAGATGCTGCGACTACAAACTTCCATGGAGTATTTTGTTCAATCGCAAGCACCTGTGCCTGTGATGCATTCAACCCTGGTTTCTTCCTGCTGGACCTTGTTGCAGTTGGGTACCTGCCATCTAAGGTCACATCTATCACATTTTCTGGTTGTCCCTTCTTTTTGTTGTATGCCTTCACTTGTTCAACCTTATCTTTCATGTCGTCCTTGTTCTCCTCTACCATAACTTCGGTCGGTGTTTCTCTGCATACCACTCTTGCATGGAGGTGGAACACTTACATGCACTAAAATCTCCTGGGTCTTGGTGCTTCCTATTGGACTATCTAGTCCTGCTGAAACTAGTGCAATGTTAGTACCGGCTGGATTTGGCCCTGGCTTGTTGTTTTCAACTTCTGAGTACAACTTTGCTAGTGTTGGAGTCGCAAACCAACAGTTTGCACACCGAACTCTGTACATGATACAGGCACCCCATTTTCTGTCACTATGTGGCTCCATCCATGGCCTCTTGCAAGTTTTTGGTGTTTCCCTGTGCTGTTGGTACGCCAAGTTGAACATGTCAAACATCTTTTCACTCTCAATAATATGAGAATTATTTGATGTCACCTTTTCTTTGTCTGCTTTCAGGAACCGTGGCCGCAGGATCATACTGGATTTAATCACACCACTTCCATCTTCTTTTACCACCTGTGAGCTGTCAGTCCTGGATACGGAATCAGCTTTGATGTCGTCTTGTTGGTGATCTTGCAGATTCATTCGGATGTAAGCTTTTGACTCTTCTTCATCTGATGAAACTGCATTCTCAAAAACGAGACCTTTCGACCATGGAGTATGACCTTTCTTGAACCGTCCAGCATTACTAACCTTGTGGCTTCCTGCTAGACCAGTTTTGCCTTTGTTGTGTGGAGTATTACCATCAGTAAACATATTTGAATCTTCTTCTTGTATGGTTCCGCAACAAAATTTGGTATGATTTTAGTCTCAAAAGGGCTACTATTTATACTTTTTGGTTCTTTTGATAGTTTAGGTGAGAATTTCTAGATGCTGACAATGTTTACTTAGTTCTAATAAGGCTCAGGGTGCAGACTTGTACTCATTAGATCAGATAATTTGATCCTAATAGGATACTAGATCGCCCCCTGAGTGATGGGGGGTTTTCAAAGAATCATCAAAAGAAAGCCAATATGGTGGTTTAATTCCGTATTATTGATAACAAATATTTGATTTGGGATTGTTTTTGTACTTTTTAAGTAGATACTAGTAAAAAAAAGTAAATGCCTTTAGAAAAAAAAAAAAAATGAAATAGACCATTTTTGCACCACTATATTATAATTTTCGTTCTTTGAGACCCAAATGTGATAAATCAATTTTGTTTTCTTTAAAATGTGAAGAAAAAAACTTGCTGTGATGAAAATTTCCTAAAATACTTGTGTAATTATTCAAAAATTTTCATAAATCACTTTTATCATGTTTTTTGATGTGTTCATGCGCTCTTAACTTAAACAACAAACAAAAGACAGAAGCCAACACACAAACAAAGAGACAAACCATTCTTCATTCTTAAATTAAATTTTATATTATTTTGAGAACTAAAAAAAGGATGTTTCTTTTTTTGTTTTTGTGTGTTTTTTTTACCATATTATACACTATTATGCCATTTTAACTTTAAAATATTGTTAGATTATGTTTTACAATCTAAAAATACATAAATATGAGTAATTATATCAGACATTGTCCTACAAATTGATCACCGATATTCCATATATGAATTGAGTAATGAGGTCTTGCTTGTTCTTAATTTCTATGTTTTTAGTCAATGAGGTTGCTTACTAATATTCACTGCGTGACAGAAAATGTCCTATTCTGTATGAGATTGGAAAATGCCCGAGTTTCTGCGATGTTGTTGATGGACAGTTAGCAAGGTGTGTCATACATGATTTTGACAATAAATACACATATAAAAGGACTCTCTAATCACGAAACAAAACTTTGTAAGGAGATTGTGAAATTAAAAAAAACTCATTAAATGCCAGTAAAATACAATATAAATTTTTCAAAGTGGAGTATCTCCTAAGAGCAGATAAATTGGATTGAATAATTATACATTTCATCATATAGACCTATAAAGGAACTTAATGACAAAAATCAAAATATGTAGCCTTTTTTCGTGGGGATGTATTACATTTTACAATATTTGCATGTTATAATTAAAAAGGAGCCCATACAAAAATCAGACAGTGGTGGTATATGGGAAATTTTGTTTTCAAAAAATGTACGTCCATTTATATATATCACAAGTGCATCGTTTCTCAAAATTGAAAGTTTGTTTTTCATTAACTTCAACGATAAAAATAAATAACTTACTCAGAAGGCACTGAAATTTATTGAAGAGATGGAGACAACTCTTTAATTTAAGCAGAATTCATTTTCTTTGTTAGGGAGCTTTAAAATCATTTTCTGAGGCATCCATAGTCGAACTGAAAGAAACTTTGTATTTTTGACTTACATATGATATATACATTACATTTGAACAAAAAGTTCACTGTACAAGAATTTACCCCGTGTCAACCATATCATAAGATCTGCCTAATTTTTACATGTACTTCCTCTAAAATGACAGACATAACAATGATTACAAGTAACACTGGAATTGTATACAATGAACATATGCCCCATAACATTCACATCTTCATTTTTTAAATATGTTTTTATATGTTGCATGTTTGAGAAGGAAATTGATATTTTGGGGTCATTTCCATAGTTTAATGCCTCTTTTAGCCTTAAGAGTAAACAGCAATGGCTCATAAAAGGCATTTGCATAAAACATATGCCATATACATCTTGATTTTTGTGTCTGTAACCTTTACCTTTGCTAATTAACAACATAAAGATATGCTTATCAAACAGACTAAATATATTCCTGGACAGATAGTGATCTTTAATGTCATCCAGATAGAGTCTTATCATTTTGATGATGTTTTTAGTTCCTTATACATTCCAAAAACATCTATAGAATTTGATGAAGTTTACACATGCTCTCTGTTGCATGTTGCCATAATTCATCCATGTATTATTCCATCAGATTGATGTTGTTTCCTGATGCAAAACATTAATTCTGCCATTTGTCGCCCAAGGGGGGATCTACAAATTTTTTTCAAAAAAGAAAGATGAGCAGGGGATCACGAAGTGAGCTTGCCCACGTATTTTTCTTATTTATGTCTTGCATTTTCGTCGTAAAATGAAACCTATGCTGCGTCCGAATTTGAACATAATGTAAAGTGGGATCTATACTAATCTTGCTTGTGTTTCTTAATTTATCTCAATAACACTAAGTTCGACCTTTACCTTGTGGTTGTATAAGATTGTGTTTTGCAAAACTTAAAAAAAAGGATATTCAATACTTGGAACGATTAACAAGGGGTTATATAAGTGTTCCTACCAAACAAAATTTGAAATTGAAGCATATTTTTCTTTTAAACACCAGGTGAAGATGGCATCACATGACTGCAGTGTCTGTTCCATGAAAAAAACGAAAGAGAGAACCAAAAGTATGGTGTCCTACGCATATTTGTTTTTCTTTTAAAAAAAAAGTGCCACAACGAATAATAAAATTTTCGCTTTACATGTTTATATTTGTTTTTAAAGGTGAGTTATTGTAATGACTTGGCCCCCTTTGGGATTCTAAATTGTAATAAAAAATATCATTTCTTGATTTATATTTCTCATTCATTTTACGGCGACAGGCCGTATTATGGTACGTTTTCTGTCGTACCATTTCTCTCTCTCTCTCTCTCTCTCTCTCTCTCTCTCTCTCTCTCTCTCTCTCTCTCTCACACACACACACTGTAACTGCTGCAATAAAAAATCCTAACAGCAATTACCACGGAAATTTGGTGTGATGAGTTGTTTATTTTTTTCTTAATAAAAAGGAGAATTCGCTGTCTTTGGATTTCAACGTAGTAGTGGTTGTACCTATTTACGTGAAAATTTGAACAAGAAATATTTCTATTGATGCAAGCCCTCTTAACCATTTTATTGGTATTTGATTTCATTCATTAAAAAGTGGTCACTGAGCACACTTATTACAACTGTTACATGTTGAACTCTGTCCACTTCGGGCAAGCGCGGACCAAATATGAAACACAGGGATTTACAGTTCAGACACACCTTGAGACGTTTAGGCTTCCAGCACGCACATTACGTTAGAGCACCCTAAACGCTCATCAAACACAAGGTAAACTAACGCTTGTATAGTGCTTTTAAATGAATGCTCCCATTGTGTGTTAAAACAAATGATATAAAAAAAAGCTAAAAATAAAAACAGAAAAGAAAAAAATGGAAATAAAGGTATCCGGTAGTGAAAAAAAAACACATAATGCATGAATAATAAAAAGAAAAAAATCACAAAAGAGAAAACATGAGATAAACAACTTAAAAAAAAACACTAAACCAAAACAAACAAAAAAAACCCAAAAATTTAAACCAGAAAACAAAAGAAAAAAAAAACATTTCGAAATAAAAGAAAAAGAAATGCAAATTAAAAAATACTGAATACACGGAGTTGATCTGGCAGGGAAAGCGTCCATCGCTATTTTAGTAACTCCAAGCGAACTGTTCATTCAATTCAACGACAAGTGTACAAATATGATAGTATGAACAAGTTGGTTATCATAGTGCAGGTGCATTCACCGAACGGTCAATGAGGTCATGAAGACGTTAAATTAGTGATAGAGACGACCTCAACCTAGTATCAATGTTACTTTATTCCAGACGCCCAAACTTGAAAAAAAGTCTACCATGAATCAAAATGTCGAGTAATATCGGAGAGTTCTATCAAATGTATGAGTTGTGATATTAATCTACGTAAACTTCTGTTGAAGGGATATTCCAACAGATGGAAGGACATTTTGTTTCACCTTCAGGACAATTTGTTTTGATGTTGACTTATTTGAATTGGCCCAGTGCTGACGCTTTGGTAATTTTGTGTAGACATTTAAGGATATGAAACAAGGGTTAATAGTAATTTGTAATATTTCATCGAGATCATGAACATTCAAATAATGTAAAATGTAAAAATGTATAAAATGTATAAAATAAATTTGCATACTCTAAACAAAATGAAGAAAGTATTGGTGTTCTTAATGATTTAACCCTACACCTAAATAACAATTTATGTTCTTTGTTGTGAATGTCTGTTTTCCATGTCTGGTCTTTGTCCCTTACATTCTTTTGATTACCGCTATAACCTAGGTTCCCGTGATTACTCTTCCGTATGGTGACCCCATTTATCACATTATAATCACATTATTATTCACACAAGAATATATGAACAAGAGGCTCTAGGATGCTGACTAGATATATTTCTATTCATATTTTCACGAATGAGATTGGTTTAAGAGTCATAAAAAACAGTACTGATTTAGGACTTTTAGTCCTTTAGATTACCTCTCGTTAGCTTTAGGTATTGTCAGTGTTCGGAAGTAGACAGCAATGACTCATAAAATGCATTCCCTCACAACTAAGGCACTACACAAACTGTTGTCCGTTTGAGTCTATACCTTGACATGTGCTCTTTATCAATAATCGTTTTTCACATACGAGTGAACAGAGTAGACGTTTTCTTTCATTGTTCTAGTATTTTAGTGATATTTATGCCATTTAGTGAAGCGTATTATCTATTTAATCAGGTTAATGAATTGTAACCGCGTGGAATTTCCCGGTTTTTATTTCCTCGTAGTTCATAATTTCAGTTGTACAGATTAAATCATTCAAAAAGGAAAAAATGAACGAAATATCACTATGAACCACAAAATGCATCAGTGATAAAGAGATAAACTTTAGGAATATGTTATCAATAATGTTGAGTCTTGGGTTCCTAGTAGTGCGTTTAACGTTGTTTTGTAAAAGACAAATATGTCTTAATAAAGATTCAGACTACAAAAGTACCCACTCTTTATAACATAGCAGAGATAGAACCAATTAAAGGGTATCGAAATCAATTTTAAATAAAGATCTTTTTCCTTTTTATTTAAGTATACAGGTATATACTTCAAGGGTTTTGACACTAAAATGCAAGGTTTTTCGTTGGCATTGTAGATTACAAATTTACATGTTGTTGAACATTACAAAGTCAGGTGATACTACATCTCACAAATTATATTAGTGAAATTTGCACGACGATATCAAACAGCCCGTGGATTGTTTAGTTATTTAAGCTGAGGTAAACTGAAAGGTCATGGAAACAGTGTTTTAATGCCATACCAACAAAGTTTTAAACACATTCAACAAGGATGCATGCGAACAAATAACAGTAACATGGTACCAGTCCATCCAGTTATTTAAAATGACGAATTATTTGTATGACCGCAAATCTATTGGGATCGTGTTACGCTATGATGCTGTTGGGGTCCGTGCTGCCGTCATTGGTATTCGTGAGACAACTGATATATCAGTTGTTGGAGCTTGGTAAAAGTTTCCGACCCGACTATATTTTATGCTTTTACCGTTAGTTTGGTACTAAATTGATGGGTAAACATTAAGTAATTTGGGGCCACTGGACCAATAATTTTCAACGGGGGAGGGGGTAATTTTGTAGCTCATGTTCATAACGCTTCGGATTATAGAATATTTTCTTTTTTCATTTTTTTTCAAATTAAAAAAAATCATCAGTTGAATTTGAAATGAGTGTCACTGATGCAACACCTATCAATGATAATCATGTTGCTGTTTGTGCATTTGATTCATACATTATATCCACCATTGATATCAGCAGTAGAAAAGTCATTCAAATACTGAGACAGAGATCAAGGTTATTGCACTGACACATTACCATTGTAACATTGATTTCAATCACCTTGGAATGGTATAATGTTAATCAACATATACACTGGAAAAAATGATAAGGTATGTGATGATGAGTCTGTTGATGGTCTATCGCGTTTAGGTACAGATGGAAACATAATACGCTATACATGATATATAGTGTCCTCAGTTACTGTCCTTGATTCAGACTACAAGGTCATTTTACATTCAGGAATGGAAATCTGTCAGGCCCAATGGGTATAACAATGGACCAACATCAGAACATGTTTGTGTGTAGTAAATTCAATGATGAATTATTACTAATTTCGAGAGACGAAGATCATGTGAAATTTCCTAAGTAAAGATGATGGGTTGTTGGGTTGTACTTTATGTTAAAGAAAACAAAGAAGTGATGTCAGTTGACTTTTACAGTATAGTAAGAAAAATTTTAGTAACATTAATGTTAACACCAATTGTAATCATGAGTTCACTCTAATTATTTTGGAAGTGTTTAATATATTTAAATACTACCATATTGTCAACATTTATATACCAAAAAAGACATTGAACCGAGGTAAAATAAAGTCCTGAGCAAGACTAAAACTTGTAAAACCCAAATATCATATTTTTACTTTAGATATTTAGTGAAACCTATTTAACTAGAACCAGGAACAAAATTGAGAACCTGTAAAATCAAAACATATTTTGGCATTTATCATATTTCGAGTATCTTTGAATCAGTTCGTCTGATATTTCAACCAAAGTACTCTGTGCCTATAATAAACACACAAGCTTTATTTAGACATGTTTCAATCTATATCCTACACATATTTGTATCATTATAATAAATATGTCTACATAGCTAATTTGTATTTTTATTCCGTTATCATTCTTTTTATCAGAGATGTACCATTATTTTTGGGTTTCGTTATCACACGATTCTATTCTAACTTTTAAAAGTTAAATCTTTGCGAGGCCCGTTGAGAAATTTCTTTTCTTTTATACTATATTTGAAAAATGACAATAAAATACTAGTTTAGGTAACCTTTACAGTAGTGTGTCACTAATTATGCTAATGGTGGTTATATTATATACCACAGCATTATGACAATTTTGTATCTGTATTTTTGAAATCATGAAATAAATGTGAAACATCTAATGCTAATAATATTCATACATTTAACTAATTATTTTTGTTTAATAACTTGAGTTTCATATATTTTCAATTATATTGTTAATATATTATGAATCGGAAAAAAAAAACCGTATCGTTTTCAATTCCACAACTCACTTTAAGATGTAAAATTAACATGGACATTGATCGTGCATTACACTCAGCAATTGTGAAAGAGTAATCAAGGGAACCAAGGCCATAACGTTAATCAAAAGAATGTAATCCAGGGACAAAGACCAGACCTATTTTGGATATTTTTGGCTACCAACTTATTGATTTTATTTAATAACGATTTATCATCGCTTATGATGTCCTGTTTTCTTATTTTTGTTTTCGCTAATTGGTTTTTCAGATTTTAATGGTTCATTTGATAAGAGCTAATTCATATGATTTCATATGATCATAAGTTTTTGTTACCTGTGTAAAAAGTTGTCTGATTCAGGAAATATTATTATCTAAGGCTCAATATAGTCACAGCCTTAGCAATAACTGGAAAAAAATACATGTATGACATTCACAAATAGGTTTCACGGTGACAATTTTATAAAGCAAGCTTATCAATAAGATTGTATTCATATTATATGAAAATTGACAATCTGGAACAAGGACAAAGCGCTCAGTTTGTTAATCATCAAGAGATAGAACTCACAAGAAGCATAGAAAATCCCTTTGCCAGGGTAGAGGAACAAACATGGCTCATCGTGACAGGGTAGAGGAACAAACACATCTCATCGTGACAGGGTAGAGGAACAAACACGGCTCACCTTGACAGGGTAGAGGAACAAACACAGTTCATCGTGACATGGTAGAGGAACAAACACGAATCATCGTGACAGAGTAGAGGAACAAACATGGCTCATCTTGACAGGGTATAGGAACAAACACATCTCATCGTGACAGGGTAAAGGAACAAATACAGTTCATCGTGACATGGTAGAGGAACAAACACGGATCATCGTGACAGGGTAGAGGAACAAACATGGCTCATCTTGACATGGTAGAGGAACAAACGCAGATCATCGTGACACGGTAGAGGAACAGACGCAGCTCACCGTGACAGCCTCGTCATCATCAAAGGTTTTAGATTACTTCCCTAAGATTGATCAAAGTGATAAAAATGAACAAGAGTAGATTAATTTAAATGAAAAAATTCCCTCCATGGATATATCACAGGAAATCAAATTTACTCTAATCGCAATTCCAATAATGAATGCAATCGGTACATTATGATTTACTTCATTTGGTTGTAATATAATTAATTTTTAGTAGTCTTAGTCCTGTTATATTTTGTCTTTGAATTACGTCCTTTAGATTGACCAATGTGATGAAATAAACAAGGGTAACTTATTTTTTAAATATCCCATTCATGATTTCCCTTCTTATAAATCAGATTTGTAGGAGATTCACAATGAAAATTATGTGATTTACAGTATATCTAATTTACATTTATGACATACTTTATATTATTTTGCCTCTGTGTTTTCACATTATACAGTCATTTTTTTTTACTTTTCAGCACATTAACTGTGACATTAATAGTCAAAGCCCATAGCACATGCGTGACATGCATTAATATGTTTCACGATGACAATTTGATAGAAACACTACTTATAAGATTTTGTTAATGGACATGGACAATATGGAAGAAGGAAAAACCATCAGTTTGTTAATCATCAAGAGATAGGATTCCCCCCACGATATATTCAGAATCACTTCGTGACAAGATGGAGGAAAAACACCGCTCATCGTGCAAGCATCGTCATCATCGAAGACCTATATAGTAAAAGATTACTTAGGATAATTAGAGATATTGAACACATATAAACGATTGAAACTTAGTTTGATTGAACAATATTTTAGAAACAGGACTTTCATTGAATATATTGATTTATAATCAAATTTATAGTTATATTGCATATTTGCTTGTTGTTATGTCTATTTTATTCATTTCATGATTCCAGGATTCCTTTCACTTTCCCATTGATGTAAATAGTCTGTTTTGTCTATTAGTGACATATTTATATAAGTGAAAACAAAGTACATGTACAACCATTTTGGTTTTCTAAGACTTCGAATCATTTTCTTTGTTTCATGTAGATTTGGAAGAACTTATAAATTCAGAAATTATTCCGATTTATATATTTTGACCAAGTATGACCAATTTGAAATTGCAATGCGTACTCGTCGTGTTGATATTTTTTTTTCTTAATGAGAAGAAATAAAATCGCATTTAAAATCTTGTCGTTACGGGAGATTTAACCATTTTCGAAAACTAAAAGACAAAGCCCAAAACAACATTGTTTTTGTCCGAAAAACGTTTTTCATCCAATTGTAATTATCAAAGGTAGACGTAGAAAATAATAGAAGTGATAAGACCTATACTACTTCCACACTCTCCAAAGAAGAGATTGTGGAAAACCATAAATCTGTGCTATCCTCTTTTGGTCTCTCCACCAAGGACGATGATTGTAATTTACCGTCTATGTAATGGATTTCAAAACTCCACAAGAATCCATACAAACAACGTTTCATAGCTGGATCTGCAAATGCACCACCAAACCTCTTTAACTTCTAAACTCACAGCTGTCAAAGATGTTCTGCAGTCCTTACACAACACTTGTTACTTCCGTAGTTGTATTAATGCAATGTAGATCTTGAAAAATTCGAAAGATATTTTGGAGACAATCAATTCAAGACTATCATCAGAATTTAATAACATTAAAACCTATGATTTTTCTACACTGTATACTTCTATTTCCCATACTCAGTTTAAATCCCGACTTAAAAACATTATACATCTTTTTTTTTCCCAAAAAAAAATGGTACACCTAGATACAAATATATAGTTTTTGGTACAGATTTCTCATACTTTGTAAGAAAGACTTCCAAATTATCTTCTAAATATACAGAGGAAGATGTTTACAAAATGCTAGAATTTTGAATCGACAAATTTGTTCAGTGTGGTTGACGCTTTTTTCAACAAACGGTAAACATTCCAATGGGAACAAATTGTGCTCCTCTACTTGCCTATTCCTTCACTCTTATGAGGCTGACTGTATAGCTGATCTGATCCGAAAGAAGAATATCGTTTAGCTAGATCCTTTAATCTCAGTTTCCGCTATATAGATGACGTATTATTTTTAAATAATCAAAATTTCGGGGTTTTGATACATCACATATACCCCCAAAGAACTTGAGATAAAGGATACTACAGAAATTCTGAAATCAGCCTCATATCTTGACGTGCACTTAGAAATGGATGGTAAAGGAAAACTATAGACCAAACGTTACGACAAACTTGATGACTTTCCATTTATCTGTGGCAAAATCCCTTCAGTACTTGGTTATGGAGTGTTCATATCACAACTCGCACGTTATGCCAGAGCTTGCCGAAACTACGCAGAATTGTTGTATCGCGCTAGAATTCTAACAAATAGGCTTCTGGAACAGAGTTATGTTGCTACTAGATTGAATTCATCACTACAGAAGTTTTATGGTCGTCATCATGAACTCGTGGATCGTAACGGTGTATTCATCTGGGCAATGAAAACTGATTTATTCAACGTTTCATAGTTTTCCTTTCGTCTACCCCGGACTTGAACTCGGCGGGTGTTACTAGAAAAGCAGAGGACGCTTACCTTACCGATGTACATTGCCTATGTTCCCACTTTTTAGAGGAGTCCGAGTTGTTCATTTGCTTTTGTTACTTTGTATGTGTGATTTTATTTAATTCATGTTGTGTATGTCTGTTTTCCATGTCTGTATTTGTCCCTGGATTACATTCTTTTGATTACCGCTATTAGCTTGGGTCCCTTGATTATTCTTTTACTCAAATAATAATTACAATAATGAATGCACTCAGTATATTCTGATTTACTTCACTTGGTTGTAATAAAAATGATGTGTATAGTAGATTTATTTCCATTATATTTTTTTCTTTGAATTACCTCCCTTCGATTGATCAAAGTGATAAAAATGAACAAGAATAACTTAGTTTAAAACAAATATTCCCTTCAGTATTATCTTCAACCTGCTTGTTGTTCTATTTGCTAAGTAGCATTATAATGGAAATTATGACTTAAAGTATATATATTTTTCATTTGTGACATATTTATATTTGTTTGTCTCTTTTTCACCTCATACAATCATTTTTTTTTTACTTTTGAGCACATTACCTGATTTATTTTTTTTTAATTTATTAGTTACCATATCAGTGAATGAACCAATTTATAACAGAATTGGAATTCGCCAACTCAGTGTTAGATTTGAATAAAAAGGAAACGGATCTTGTAATCAGCACACGATGTATCTTCCAATACACTCAAGAAGGGTCGTATTTTGGTAACTCGTGATTACCAACTGATTATTTTTATTTGATATACATTTTATATAGTTGGTAGATTATTGTCTATATGTTGTCATGGTTCTGATTTGCAAATGAGTTTTTGATTCGTCAGTGACATTAAGTCATATATATGCACTACAGAAATATTGCTATTGTGATATTGGACTCAATAAAGTGTGAAAAGAAAGAATGATTTCACATGTTAACATAATTTCATTGTCAAAACTAAAAATCAGCCCTACTTAAATAATAATAATAGGATAAATATATGGAAAGAGTGAATAAACGAATTATTTTCTCGAGTGCCGAAGAATGCCTTAATCAAATGAGTGAGCGGAAATTAAACAATAATGTTAAAGAAACAATAGAAGTCAGAAACATGGGACGGCTACCAGTTTTGTTGAGCATCAAGGATGGATGTTCAACAAACAACTAAAGAATCCCACTCCCATGCTATTGAGATAGTCACATCTGTTTGAGCAACCTAGTCTTTAACATCAAATATCGAACCAGTAGAATTCTAATATTTGAATATATCCTAAAGCATGTTCAACTATAAGAAACTTTGTATGAACAGAACTTTGTGACTGTAAATTGGGATATTTTGGTTGTAGTTTTATTTTGATTCATCTGGCGCCTAATTTAAAAGGACCAAATTCAACGTCTGCAAGAATTTGGACTCTCAATATATATTCGTGAATTATGATTGCTGAGCGAACGACAAACGATCTACAATAAAAAAAACCACAAAATTTGAACAGGCATTTCTCGTGAGAAAACCGCCAAAATAACGCAACGCCGAAATACCCCAATTTACGGTAACATTACAGTTTAATGTAAACGGTGTTCTAAATTATTGCTATTTTCACCGTGAACGGCAAACTGCGAAAAATAATACCAGCGGTATTGGTTGTAACAAAATATAATGCTTATTATTTTAGGCCCGCGAAAAATTATACCCACAAATATGTTCACTTGACAGAATTGTCTAAAATTAACAACCAAAAATTAATATATTCGCACGATTGCAATTATTTTTTTATTATGAATGCATATCTAATTTAAAAGTTTGTTGCATTTTCATGTGGGATCGTGGTTGGAATAAATCGTGATTTTGAATTTGGTAGTTTCAAATTGAGAAACAAATTGTCTTTTAAATTTATAAAAAAAAATTATAAAAAGGAGTGCAGGTCCTTATCTATTGTTTTTCTGTATTTAAGAACATTGACGAATATAAATTTAACAATACAGACAAATTAATAACTAAGATTGTGATAACCCTCCGAATGATACCTACTTGCAATAAAATCATACAATAAATGCTGAAGAGGGTAAAAAAAAATCATCGCTTTTTCAAACGTTTAACAGTTGTTGCTCTCTCCCTGTACATCTATATGTAGGAGGTGTAACTACTACACCGTGTGAAGTATTATAAAAAATCCATCAAATAGTTTTGGAGGAGATACATTTACATGTTTGAAACACCTGAATACAAGCAGTAGTATTATCTCCATTTGCTAATTTCAACAATAAGCGTCATGCTCAATGTTCATTGCCATAGTTAGGCATTTAAATCAAAATACATTGAAGGATTGATAAAAAAAATAATATCTTAAAAATACCTGGACAGATACGCAAAGGGATTTTTATAAACTCTCCAAACATTAATAAAGAAAAAAACAAAGAAAAAAAGGTAAAACTTCATCTTTATTGTACATTATGATATCTTAATTGTCTTGGTTTCTAATTAAATACTCAGTCATCATGAACCAAGTTAAAATCAGCACCGAAAACAAACAAAAACAACAACAACAAAATAAAACTTAACAAAGGAAACCAAAACACACACAATTTGTAGTTTTCTTCATCAATTTATATACACTAAGGGCAAACTTAATAAATGTTGCTTTGCTGCTTTCCTTCTTAACACTGGATTTGGGTAATTGAAAAAGAATTATTTTTGTTCAGAAGAAAGGAGTAAAAGAACATTATAACACATATTTTTTTTTAAAGAATCGTGCTGAAAATATAAAAAGGATCTCGAAAATTAACAAAAACAAAATTTTGAGCAGATAGATATTTGGTATTTGATTGACGGACAGTCTCATCCACTAAACAGCATTTTTTAAGTCTCTAAAAATTGACATGTCTGTTTTACACAAAGAATTGGAATGCAAAGCTTTGTTACAGATCATTCAAACCTAAACCATGCTTTTCACATTAATTCTGTAGATGATTTAGATTATTTACAGATGTACATTTGAGTCCATATAAATCTCAGACAGGAGGTGATTCATGCATATCAAAACCCTACCAAATTTAATTTCATTTTATTATTTAGAAACACTTAATGACCAAATAATCTTAGTTTGTAATTGGGTTGTTGCACTTATATAGATGGGTATGAACTCGGTTATTTACAAAAGTTGTTGTTCTTGATTGAAAGGACTGTTGTTACCGAAAAAATGAGGTATAAGTAGACTAAAAAGCATTTTTTGTTTGGGGGGTTTCTAGACCATGAATTGCCACTACTATAGGCAGTGTTTGAATTTTATAAAGACTGGTACTTAAATGACTGAAACAAGTCCACATCTAGTATGCTTTGTCAACACAGGAAAACTACACTTCAAAAACTATTTATATGGCAAATATGCATCTATACTACAAAAATATACTAAAGTAATAAAAAGAAATGGTACTTATATTTATCCAAAGTGGTTCAAATTTATTTAAGCCAAAAATATATAATTGTCACTTTAAATCTGGAAAGAGAATGAATGCTCTGACCTTTATGGCTATTTCAAAGCCAAGAGAAAATGTCAACAATAGATGCAAAAATATCTCCTATAAAGAAAGCATAGGCAAAAAAGATAAAATGGTAAAAGCACATAAAAGAGAAATAAATAAATCTGACTAAATAATACATCTGGTTTAAAATTGACATTCTATATACAAATTTCTTTTCTTTTCCCAGAGAACTGCAGAAGACGTTATGTACAAAAATATCTCTTTGAAATTTAAACTGACTATTTATTATCAGTAAGTTGAAAAAGTAACTGACTTTATTTATTTAAAGAAATGAAGTAAATCTAGGTAAAAAAAGGTATGAAAAAACTTTTAGAATAGCATACACAATGTGCTAAGTTCCTTACCGTTGGCCACAAGTTGCAGATTATTTTTTAATTATTCCATGACACACCTGGGCTACCATATTCTTCACTGTTAATTATTACAAAATATTTCGTCTTCTCAATTTCTCTATTGATATACAATGTATTAGATAGGAGAGTAGCCTAAAGCTGATCAAATTGTCCCAGACCAGAGAAAAAAACGTAAATATACAGAGTGATATGTGACAAACAAGCTGATTGAAAAAGCCAAATATAGAGTAAACTAGCATCTATTCAAGCACACAAAATGATTTTTTTCTACGTAAGGTTGTATTCATGAAATCATATGACCACAGGGATTCAAAATAGAACTAATCTAATGAATAAATAAACTTTCTTCTGTTGGAACTTTAATCATATGTAAAAAAAATGTTCCGAACCTTTAACTCTAAAAAATTAATTTTAACACCTGGGTCTTTTACCTGAAAAACTTTTACTTGACCACAAGGTTTTTGGACAATGAAACAAAAATGGTTCAATTCAATGTTTAGAAAAACTTGAAATCTGAATTCTGTAAAAATAACCCCAAGTTAATTCAATATCGAGCTAGTAAAATATTGACTTGGACTTAACTCATGTGAACTTCACTAGAAAAGCATTGACCTGATGTGTACTTCAATATTTTCAATTGATGACAAATGATTAAACTAATACTTTAATTGAAGATAAATCATGAAAAATAAAATGAAAAAACAAGAGCACTTTATACAAAGTACATATACAAAATAAGACTATTAAGTTATTTTTCTGTTAATTATTCAAGGTTATTGAGATCTGTAATCATAAAAAAAATTCAAATTTTTCAAGATCCTTTGGTCTGATTTTTTTTCTATAAGTTTTTTCAGTTTTTGAAGAAATGACCCTAAATTAAAAAAATATGTTTTAACCAAAAGATAATAATTACTTTTTTTATTTAATCATCACACAAAACTGCCTTTATATGTAATCACATAATCAATTGGCATGTCATGAGCACTTACAAAAAAATTGCATAATTTCACAATATACAAACATTGACCTACAAGTAGCTTGTACATGTATAAACATATCAATTGTATAAAATGTAATGAAAGACGTATTTCTCATATAAAAATGTAAACTACATTTTTGTTTTTACTTTACATTTAAATTCTAATGCAACTGTCATGTCTTGAAAGATTGATTAATGACATCCATCAATCAATTGATTAGCATTTAACGATTGATTTTTGAAATTAATCAATTAGTTGTCATTGGTGACAAACTAAGGGAGATAACCCTTTAATGATACCCAAGAAGTTAGACTTCAAATTCCTAATGTTAAAGGATTATGTCAGTTGCATTAGAATGTGACATCTATATTTAATGTTACTGCTTTCTTGAACTAATGGTTGCAACATTGTTTGATTGATTTTCAGTCTGATTAGCTTTTGCATTTTTTTTTGGTTTTTGATTTCGTTTTCTTTTAATGCAGGGATGAGACAAAAAGAATAATCTAATTTTGAATTAAAAAAATTCAAAATATCAATAAATATAGAAAGCTAAAATTTATCACAGGTCTAAAACAATTTTTTTTTACTCCAGCATTAAGTAGCAGTATTTCTAAGAATAATGAAAATTCTATATGTGATACACCCTAAAAAAGACTACAGTTTTCTTTATTAAGTATCATTATAGGTCTGTATGATATCTCATAAGAATCAGGGTTACATGAAAAACCACACGATATTTTCTGTTTTACTTAAGAATTTTAAACAAAATAATAATAAAAAAAATGCAGGCTTTCCAACCATGAACCACATTTTGCATGATTCTTACATGGAGTACTACTTAAAAGGAAATGCACTGTTACTATAATAATTGAGAATAATTTTACACTAACAATTTTTCTGTAATATTTTGCGTCAGTTAAAATTTTTTGCAACCAGTAGTGCAGGAAAAAGTAACTGCTGAACAAAATTTTGAATACAAAATGGCTACCGGCTGAATGCTACTAAAAGATTCTTGTATAGTTACATTACTGAACAGATTCTAGATTATCACATGATCATGGCATTATCACAAAATAATGTACATTGTAACAGGTTTATTCATTGAAAATCACAACTTCAAAGAATGCCATTACGTTGAAATGATGTCAAAGCCCCCAATACACTACTTCTGGTGGTTGGTCCAAAAATAGCAGACATGGTGGAAGTTGACCCAGAGGTCAAAGTTGAGTCAGGAGTTTTCACAGCAGAAGTTGGTATAGCTTTAGTCTCAGTGCTATTTGAACTATGACCCCAGCTTCCAAGATATCCATATAAAGAAACTCCAGTGTTTTTCAACTTTGACATGAAATTTCGGGAATGTTCATTTCCAGCAGGGACAGAAGGCACAGGGTTTGTTTTGGTTTGTGTGTCAGGGTTTCCACTAGATGGCACTGTGTAACAGTGTCCCATTGGAAAGTTTGTGGCTGTTTTATCTGAGACTGTTGAACTGTCAGAAGAAGCGACGATTGTTTGGTCGTCCTTTTTTTCATTTTTTGGAGACAGAAGATCAGATTCTCCCAAGATGGAGGCAAGTCCTAAACCCATTCCATAACTGGGTCCCTGGATTTTGCTGGGTGCCTGCTGAGAAGTGGCCATTCTTGGTGTACTTACTAAGGGAGTGGAAGCACTGAAAAGACAAAAGCAAACATGAACTTTAAGATAGGAATGTTTTGCTTCACTGAATGGAATCAAAATTTGAAAAATATGTTTGCATATCTAATTCCAAAATTTCTTGAAAAATGATTTTCTAAAACTAAAAATCATGAAAAAGAAACAAATACTTAAAAAAAAATGTATAAAATGAGAATATCTCCTCTCCAAAAGTCTGAAACAAATTTTTCTCAAATGTAGAATGACACAGCTTTTAAGGCGGTAGACCTAGGTAAAAGGACATCACTCTTGTAAATCATTAGTATGTCTGTATAACCCATTTTACATAAATTGCATGTGAGGCTAAGTTACTTAGATTTGTTTGCATTCAGTTTCAAATGAATGCTTGTACAGGTTGGATGAAACTGAATATGGTGCAAGCATATCACTGATTCCAAGAGCTAATAGTTTTTTTCATGAGAGTGATGAACCAACTGATTTGTGTGAAGTCTACATAGCAGCAATTGTGGGGCAAAATTTCAAGCAGCATGCAAAAAGTTATAAGCTTGTGTTGATGTTAAATATGCCATTGTAACAAGGAAAAACTTGCTCAGGTTGTTTGAAGAAATACTTGCTTATGATCAAAGATATATAATCCAAGCAAACTCTCTTTTGCTAAAAAACAACCATTTTAAAGGTTTTCAGATCTAATGTAACTCAATTGTCCTCATAGAGCATTAAGGACATAAATGTTTCATTGACAAATACCATGTTTTGGTGTGTATAATGCACATTTATGTATTGTGCGCAGTGCAATTTTGAAGGTCAAAACGTGTAAAAAAGTTTATTTAGACATAGAGTGCAGTAGAATTTTGGAAGACAAAAAGATAAATATTTTGCATTTGATCAGTCAATTTATTTACCTTGATCAAGTATTTCCTACATAAATGTGAAAGAAAGAGATTTCTATTCACACTTTAACATCATGTAAAGATCGGTAGCTACATAAATTGGATAATTTAAATATTGAAGCATGATTAAACTGACAAGGATGTATGATATGGCTTATATAACAAAATCAAAAGTCGGGAAAACCTTGACTTGGTTTTGGTTGTTACTAAAATTTTGTAATTTTTCATTTTAAAATATACTTCAAAGAAAGAAAATTGTTAGAAACAATCAACATATGTTTCAAAATAATCATTTTCAGCTGTAAAAGCATTAAATAAGGAGGGCTTGACAAAAAAGAACTTTGTTACTTTTTGGTTTTCGTTGTTCCATTTCAATTTCAAACTGTGTTTTACAGGAAAGAAATATTGTACAACCTATGTCTGAAACATGTTATTAAGACATTTTAACTTGAATTGAAAAAATATCATTCAAAATTCAATATTTAAAGACGTATTCGATGATTTGATGAACATTCCACTTATGGTTTGTTTGTTTTCTTTACGCAGACTCTTTTCTCTTATAAACGTCTTTTATTTCTTGGCCAAATCTTATATAATGATGCGTAATATCACACCCATGTCTGAAAATTATTTCTACGTAAAAGTATGCAATTATACACAAAAAAATATGGTTCATTTTTATTTATTTTATTCAAATATTTGTCAATTTAAAAAAATCAAGACCTTCTCTATTTCATCCTTATTTTTAGCCTACTGAAAAACATCATGAAGTTACTATCAAAATTTAACTACTTTCTTAGTCACTATTTTCTTGTGATATAAATATGTGACTTTTCAATGGAAAGTCCAATTTTGTTTAAAAAAAAATGGCCAAAATCTTATCCTAGAACCCCTTCTCCTATACACAATTCTATGGAAAGCATTTCTTCTTGAAGCATGTGCTCTATACACCAGCAAACTAGAGGCAGACTGACAAAACAAAACTCACTCTGTTAAACTCTCAATATCGGAGACATCATCGTCATCCTCTACATCACTGAAGAAACGAAAATACGAAAATCACAACAGGGAAAGCAAAACAAACAATAACACACAAAGGATGGAGTATGTTTATGTAATAGTTTGGCCTTAAATTCCAATTTTAATCAAATTGTTATTTACTGTTGTCCATTTTATCTTGAAAGGCCAATTTACACATTACACAAACTGCTCCTCTGTATAAAACATTCACAGTTGGAAAAAATGGAATGAAATGTTCTTGGAAAATTTTGCCCTCAATATAAAATAAAGTGGAGTATAAAAATATGATCTTTCCTTTCAATGTATTGTTCTTAACCTGTTAATTTTAAATCTCCTGGCATACAGTTAAGACAATTTATTTACACCAAATCAAAATCCAAAATTGATTGGTTCCAAAAAACTACAATGATAAGTTTGAATAGGAATTGAATAAAATTTAGCCCAACTTAAGAGTGACTTGTCAAAGATGATAAAACTACATCACTAACTTTATAAATTCATGCATAATTGTACCATAGGCTCATATGTACTTCAGTGTGATACAAGTAAGTCTTTTGACTCTTTCTAAAAAAAAAATGTCCATATTCTCATTACTAATACCTAATACCTTCCCCAGGAAGCACATATAAACCTAAAATTTAATATAAGCCAACAATATTATGCAAATGTGAATAATATAATTTGTGTTTATGTTTTGAACCATCTAAGAATAGGTTGTAGAATTGTCTCCCTTTATCCAACATTTAACCATCTGTCTTTTTTCTCTTTTTGTTTTTCATTCATAATTTTCATCCAAATACATATATACCAGTCTTAAAATCACACTTTCTTTCCCCACTCTTATCCTTTTAAAATCCCCTTCCAATTTTCAATTTCTTCTTTTTTTTAATTACCATAAAGGGAGATTATCATTTGAAATTTGATAAAGGGAGGTAATCAACAAACTACCTTTGACATGGACAAAAACATCTGTGACATTTACCTAACGCTACATGAGGGATGTTTCACCATTGAGTTAGTGAATGTGTTGATTGTCCAACTTTCCTGAGGGCCATTAAATGCAGGGAAGGAGTCAAAGTCATCTGAAAAGAGAAAGAGGATAGTTTTAAGACGAAGGCAGCAGGCAAATAACATTTCCTTAATGTTAAATTATGGAATATAGAGTACATTCGAATCATGCACGTTAAACACAATTTAACTGCAAAGAATTATTTTAAATTCAGTGAAATCTGTCTTAACTAAACCCCTTTTAAGCTGAGGGATATTTTGTTTTGACATGTTTCACTGTGACACAAGTTTAAAATGTAGAAAAGCTGATATAAAGTGACTTCAGAAGACATGTGGTTCTCAGTTTCTCAAAGTTAGGGTAAGACAGGTCTTACTGTATACAGAGTGAAGCACAAGAGAAAAACCGTGATTTGGATGAAACAGGTTAAAAAAGTACTGAAGCTGACATAAAAGAATTTCAGACACTGTTTATTTTTGACAAGTTCAATGCAGTTTATACAGAATTTTGTTAAGACAAGTTTCAGTGAAATAAAATGTTCAAGCCTTCAACGCATGCTATAAAAAATTCCTATGTTTAGTATCCCCAAATATCACTACCTTTTATAAAACATGTATATGACACTTTAAGATGAGTAAAGGAACATTTTTTTTCAGCTTTCCAGCAGGTTAATCAGTTCTTACAAATGGAAATGTTATTGTACACATGTATTTAAGGAGGTAGACCTATGGTAAGGGACACAACTCAGACTTGGACTGATTTCATTCTGTTTCAAATGAAAGCTTAACAGGCTTTGGTAAAACTGAATATGATACCAACATATCACAGATTTCAAGACTTATGTCCCTTACCCTAGGTCTACCTCCTTAAAGGAGAAATAAAATTGGCTAATTAACAATTTCTAGAATAATAGAAAATTTGGACCTGTTTCATCATTTCTTTAATATTTCATATCTGAATCCCCTAAAGACTAACTAACCATCCTCCTCCAGATCACTGAGATTGTGCTTTTCCTCTTCAAGATCAAGTTTTCTCTCTCCCTTAATCTGGACACCTGGTCGAGATTCAAATATTCCACCAATGTTTGGAGTAGCAAGCTGCTGCCATTGTCTCAATGTTACTGAACCTATTACAATATGAAAGATTCACTGTTTTTAGGCATTTATTAATAACAGTCTAAGACAAAATTTTGGTACCTATTTGTTTTTTTTTAAATGTCATTCTCTATAAGAATCAGGCAGTGGGTAAAACATGGTATGAAAAAAAACCACCCTTTTGAAAGTTTAATTTGACTATTTACACCATCAGAATCAAGAAAGATTTTCCATTTAACTTTGGTATATTAAATCTTAGTTCCATTGAAATGCACTGAAAATGAACATTTCAAGGGCAGACAATTCTATCAAAGTTTGCATTTTTCTAACATTCTATAGAGAAATTTCTGAGCAAATCCAGTGATGCAGAGATCAAATAATAGTCCTTTCATATAAAGAAATCATCTTTGAGAGAAATTATATCATCAGATCTGTAGGGTTTTGACATGTATGTTTCTATTTTTTTCACATTATGCCTAATTCTTACAAAGACTGCTACTTAACATCTAAAACAAGGTTCACTCTCAAAAGTTTACTTCACACCATTGTTTTGCAATGGCTGTCATATTACATGATAACATTTTTTGTCAGTCCTAGAAATGTATGTTCACTGAAGAATATCTAATTAACTTTCTATTTCAGTACTAAAAATATATGATCACTAAAATTTAGATATCTAATTATCTCCTCTTGCAACCAAAAATCATTTTCATGCTGGTCATTATAAAAATAACCCAACCTTCATACAAAACTTCATCTAAACCTATTAAACAGTTAAAAGGAGAAGTATGTGGACAAACAGACAGACAGACAGACAAACAAATAGTGACTCGAAACTCTGTTTATATGAGCATTATAATTAGTATACTAACCCTCTAAAGGCTTGACAATTCTGAGTTTTTCAGGAAGCCTGTAATATGGGTTACTACTTCCTGTCATGCTGGACAATCCAGACAAGCCACTAAGTCCACTTCCTGTTGAGAGAGTACTGTCTGGTGTTTGACATACTCCTGGTGTTGAACCTTCTGTCTCAGACCTGGAATAAAACAGATTTGTTTAAATCTGGTTAAAAAAAAAAGTACCTTTTCATAATTAAATTATATCTTTCAAATGAATTCAAATGTAAAGGGACCGACTTGTCATGCACATTTTAAAGTTTTCAAAACTTTACACAATGATCCAGTTCAAATCTTGTTATAAAGTTTAGACCTGACTTGATGGGTAATATTAACACCAAATTTCTAAAAATGGTTCTATTGCTTTGTTATCAGAATATCACAACCCATTTAGAGCTTTTCTGTCAAAGAATCTGACAAAATGTGTATGAGGTGTGGCAAATTAGGAAAAAAGACGGTTTTATTGCATTATCTTATTATTTTATACCTCATAACCTCCAGAAGTAACCATCAAAGTGTTTGTAAATTTTGCCTTCTTAATATATTGATAGGTCATATTTGGTTGAAATATGGACAAATTTCCCTGTATAAGCAGTAAAAAAAAATAAATATCATGTCACAGAAGCTTCTGGATAAATTTAAATAGCTTTTGGGTTGTTTTCTGGCTGAATGGAATATATTACAGGGAAAAAAAGATCAAATTGAACAAAAATGTGTCAACCATTGCCTGATTCTTACACAGAATGTTACTTAAATATATAGGTATATACATGCCTTTTGAGCTGACCGAAAAAAAACATCAACCACTGATGATTATATTGGGTCAAATAGACTTGGTAAGAGAAGGGTTATCATTTTAAAGGTTTATGTTTTTTAATGTTACTTATTTATACCTCTGTCTCTGTCTTTTGGTCTCATCTTCTTTATAGTCCTGTTCATTGAGCTCATTGGCCCTTCTTAAAGACAGCTTTCTCAAGGCTGTTTCAAGGTCATTAGATCCTGGTATACCTGGTCTACCAAGATTATTCCTGGTCCTGAAAAAAAAAGTCAAGGTTAATAAGAAGGTCCGTAGACCTGAGTTTACATGGTGTAACAAGATTTGCCCAGTCCTGAAAATGAAGATCAAAGTACAAATCTTAGTTACTTGACTCTGGACCCTTGTATACATGTTCTACAAAGATTGTTTCTAATCCTGATAATAAAAAGTGAAAGGTCATATTTGTGAAACAAATTTGTTCCAGATATAAAGGTCAAAACTAGATAAGACATCCAAATTTCCTATGAAGAGGATATAAAGCCAGTTGAGCATTCAATACTGTATACTGCGAAATTTTCATGGCAAATTTATTTTCACAGTAAGATCCATGGTGCGAATATCAAACTGTCATGAATACTTTTTTTTTAAGGAACAGTATAAAGCAATTTGAAAACATCTTGATTGCAGAAACCGAGAGAAAAAAATAATTTAACAAAATAAACTACAAAATAGAATTCAAACAAAGCTGTTCTCTTGCATGATTTGGAACAAGCATATATAAGTACAGGCACGGATCCAAGAACTGGCGTACCAGGCGTAAGCCCCCCTAAATCGGTAAGAAAAAAAATTTTCATCCTATGATATTTTTTGCCTTGCTTTGCACGGCATTTAACTCAATTTACTTCATTACCAACATGTTTATTCATTATTTTAAACACAAACAATATCAGTTTTATATATTGTAAATTGCGATATGCTGTACACGTGTTTCAAGGAGTAACCTCTCATCAGCAGCATTTAAATGAAATATATAGGAAGATCATAATTAAAATATTAGTTGTATACCAGAAGTATAACCAAAACTATCGAAAGAGGAAGCCAAATCCATCACCAAAAGGTTCTACCATATGCAATGCAAGGAATGAAGCCTCAGTATTTTGCATATTTTTAAAAATATTTTGGAATACTGCAAGTTTTCATAAATATAGTAGATAAAATGTGTGATATTATTCAGGGTCAGACAAGTCTGACTACTGGGTTGGTGAATACCCTCGTGGACCTCATGTCCACCAGCAGTGGTATCAACAGAGTAGAAATAACCATAATTCATGTACGTACAGCTTGAAGGTGCGAAAAAAATGGCATTTTTATTCCATGCCCTAAAAGTTGAACAATAAATTCAGAACACCACATAATTTATTTTACAACTAGTTATCTTGAAAAGGACAGCAAACATCTGTAGATGTCATAATGTTCCTCATGACATGATGTTAGTATATTGTCATATTACTTCAACTGTAATGTTCACAATGAATCATATTTTCATCTTTTTTAATCTTTTAAACTTTGAAGTGGCTATACATCTGTATAAATTGACAAACAAGCCTACTTCAAGTCATTTATAGTACAGAAAATTACCTTTCAAACAAAACAAGACTTTCAATTTCTGTTTTTACTTTCTTAGCTACCCCATATACCAATATTTCTTTATAAATTGACACACAAACATATTGAAATGTATTTATTGGGAAATGTAAACTGCAATAAATGTATTTATTGGGAAATATTATCTGCAGTATATGTATTTATTGAGAAATATTCTCTGCAGTATATGTATTAATGGGAAATGTAATCTGTAATACATGTATTTATTGGGAAATGTAATGTGCAATACATGTATTTATTGGGAAATGTACTCTGCAATATATGTATTTATTGGGAAATGTACTCTGCAATACATGTATTTACAACCCTGTGAAGATTTTTATATACTGTCAGTAAACTTATTCGTGGGTATTGTTTTTCATGGCTTTGTTAACTTGGTTAGTTTGTGAATTTTAGAATTTGTAAATTTGGACATGTCTTAGATTTTTACATGAATATTATATCATAATGGGAATTTGAATTGGTCCTTGGACCAAAACATGAAAACTATTAAAAATACAAAGGTACCCCATGTACATTTGGGCTTTTACAGTACATAGTCCTAGTCCAATCTTAAACATATCAGACAACAGTAAGATGAAAAACATTCAAATAATTCAATCAGATAAATATGTAAGAAAAGCTACTGGTTACTATTATTGGCTTCAATAGGATAGAGCTAAGGGAAAAAATCCTACTATATAATTAATCCAGATGGTATTCTGGTTCCAATTACTTCATAATTATCAAAATGAGCTAAGGGGAGAAACCTACCAAAATAATTCATCCAGATAAATTAATACTGTATATTCTAGACCTCAATTAATGTTCTTAAGAAAGAGCTAAGGGAAAATTCATCTAGATGTTATACTGTTTCCTATTACTAAATGATCATAAGAAAGAGCAAGGGGAAAAAACTTACCCATATAATCCATCCAGATCACTTCCAGGTGGATTTTCTGGTCCCGAATCAACATCAGAGAAGTACATGGAACTCCTGTTTGAGATGGGGGCAGATTCAATACTTTCATTTAAACTGTAGTTAGAAGCCCCCATTGAGGTACTACGGATTGATGGACATCTGGATCCGGATTTTTTGGCAGCTTTCACAGTCTCGAAAACTTTCCAATTATGAACTCTGAAATTAGCAAGTAAATCCTCAGTCACAAATCTTGCATTAAATTCTGGAGCAGCTTTTGTCTAAAGTTATGTGACTCACAAAATTGTTATTTTTCATTACTTTAAATTTAAATTCAAATAGTTAAAAGCATTTTAAAACTGTAAAGATTAAGTTCTGGTGAATTTCCCATCTGGTTGAAAGGGATTTATCTATCTAAGCATAACCATGGCACAAACAAATAGCATAACTTTTTTTCTCTTTTTCAAGATTTTTCCCTCTTTATAATAAGTCTACTCCATTGAGCACCTTGTCATAGTTTTCCCTTCCTCTTCAGTCTACCCTGGACTTGACTGTTTATGAACAACTCAACTGGTGTTTCTAGAAAGCAGAGGATGCTTACCCTACCAGTGCACCTAGTCCATGCTCCCATTTTTTTAGTGCTCATTTACTTTGATTCTTTGTACATATTATTTTGGTTATTTTATGTTCTTTATTGAGTGTGTCTGTTTTCACTGTCTGGTCTTTTTTACCTTGTACTCTTGTACTCATGAACATGCGAGTTTCTACAGTTCAAGACATTGGCTTTTTTAAAATTAAAATTTTCTCCTGTTTTAAGACATTGCCTTCTTTAAAATAAACCAGCTTTTTTATATTAACTTATTCTTACTTTCTCTCTGCAGGAGAGTATCCTTTTGGGTAATCAATGTCTCCTTTAAGTGAACTCTCTAACTCAGAGGCTAGAGAGTCTGAAGGGAGACTAAGGAGAGACGATGACATATAGTTATGTCTGACAGCTCCAGGTTTCTGTTTCCTTCTGAGTTGTCTGACCTCATCTTGAGAAACCTCATACAGTGCAACCAACTCATCATGTTTGTCTTTTAATTCTGCAATCTGAAATTTAAAAAAAAAATTTAATTAAGGAGGCAGACAGAAGGTAAGGGTAAGGGTCATAACTCTTGAAATCAGTAATATGTTTGTATTACATTCAATTTCACCAAAACTTATCAAGCTTTCTTTTGAAACAGAATGAAATCAATCCAAGTTACTTTGATGCCTACATGAGATTGATGTCAAATGCTGAATACATGTTCCAATGATTTGTAACAGTCGTGTCCCTTACCCTAGGTCTACCTCCTTAACTGAATCTCAGAACCATAATCAGTTGTTACAACAACCTCCAACATTGACGCAATCAAGTGCTAAAAACTGTTCAAAACAAGCTCTAAATTGGTTAACCACCATAAAAGTCAGAAAAGTTCTGTCAAAATAACACCCTCTTCAACACTAACCCTTCCTTCCAAAACAAAAAGAAAACAAAAAAAAAACAATCTAATTTGCACTTTTTTTTAATTTAGGTAAAAATATTATGCAAATTTACAATTACTGTGTTCCAAACATCTAAAAATGTAGAAAAAGTATTCAAACTAAACTTTCTTATATTTTGTGACTTTCTGAGAAATTTTACTTACCAATATTATCTTTTTGAAAATTATGATAAAAAAAAAAAAAAAAAAAAAAACACTATTGTGAAAGTACTTAAATTCGTGGATACCAATTTTCGTGGATTAGAAAAAAACACAAGTTCGTGGATTCTTGAATTCGTGGATTGGAGATTTTCAGTAAACACATCTATGGAAATCTCCTTTTCTTTGGGAACCAAATTTCATGGTTTGGCCTACCCACGAAATCCACGAAAATTGGTTCCCCATAAACATTAGTACTTTCAAAGTATGACTTAAAACATACCTCCTTAGTAAGAAATCTTTGAGATTCTTGAGAAGCTACCAGATGTTTCTGTAGTTCTAAATTCTCAGCTGTCAACTGCAATATTACAAAAAATTTATATTGATACACATACTTATACATATATATTTAACTGTATATAAAAATAAATCACTACTTTAACTAATAACTCGAATAT
Source organism: Perna viridis (assembly GCA_037379345.1). Classification (NCBI taxonomy): domain Eukaryota; kingdom Metazoa; phylum Mollusca; class Bivalvia; order Mytilida; family Mytilidae; genus Perna; species Perna viridis. Next base: position 24,964,558 of record CM074523.1, read on the forward strand.
TCAAATTGAAATTTAAAAAGAACAGAGGTGTTTTCCTTTAAAATAGTGAGTTTTTTTTACCATTTTCCAATTTCAAACAAAAATAAAAAAATATGACTTTTTTTCTAAGGACTGGATGTGTTTGAATGTTCCATAGGAAACTAGACACATCCAAAAGTGACATTAGAGCGTTCGAGAACCTAGAAATTATTATCTGGCCTAAGGCCAAATAAAACAACAGAGGGCCTGAGAATCATGAAATTATTATTATCTGGCCAAAGGCCAAATGAAACAACTGAGGGCCTGAGAATAAAAAAATTACAATTATTTGGCCTGAGACTTTTAATTCAGTGTAAATAAAATATTACTTACTACTTTGACCTTGAGCTGAAGGTCAACTACCTGACCCAGTAGCCCAGTTATTTCTTCTTTTTGTGCACTGTTTTCTTCTGTCTTTCTACCAAGTTCTTCTACATATAGTTCTAAATCCTTCTTTACTTCAGCTGTATAAAAGAAAAATCATTCTGAACATTTACACAAAGCAGAAAACAATATCCCTAATGTAAATATACTGCACACTTCTAAATCATTCTAAACTTCAGTTGTATAAAAGAAAGATTATTCTGAACATGTACAAAAAGCAGAAAAATAATTCCTAATGTGAACAACCGGTACTTTTCTAGTGTTTTAACTTTACATCTGTCGTCTTTCGAAAAATACCCCTCTTCTCAAAATGATATATGCTTAAAGTTGTGCTTTTTGATTAAAGTAAAAAATCTTTTTTTTAGGTTCTTTGGTAGATATTTCATGTACTTCTTAATGTGGATATTTGATCAAAAGAATAGACCCTGCTTTGAGCAAGTGTCACTGGCTGAGCTGGATTTTTAATGTGGTAAAACACAGAAGCAATAGCCAGCAATAATAAAGTGTATAAACCCACTCACACATTTTATTCTGACTCCAAACAAACCAATCATCATTTTAACTCTTACATGTGTGCTTAGCGGAAGGGTAGTAACTTACAATTTTCAAGCTTTGTTATGACCGAGATTGGGATAAAACCCACAACCTTATTCACTCAATGAGCTTTATTTACATTTAAATAAGAATTCATGGTTTTCCTTCCCTTGTTTGTCTACCACGGACAAGACTTTTTATGAGCAACTCGGCGGGTGTTTCTAGAAAAGTAGAGGACGCTTACCCTACCGGTGCATCTGGTCCATGCTCCAAGTTTTTGGTGGAGTCAGAGTTGCTCATTTACTTTTGTTACTTTGTATGTATGATTTTAGTTACTTTATGTTCTTTGTTGTGTATATCTGTTTTCCATGTCTGGTCTTTGTCCCTGGATTACATTCTTTTGATTACTGCTATAACCTTGGTTCCCTTGATTACTCTTTGATTACCGCTATAACCTTGGTTCCCTTGATTATCCATAGTGATTATGATACTTACCAAACTGTTGAACACAGTCACTGACAAGCTTCGCTTCTTTCTCTTCATAGTCACAGGTTTCAGCAGAGAGCTGAGCTGTCTGTAAACACAAAATAAAATATATTTTAAAATTGGAAATGTAATTTCTACCATTAAATGAAATTTTCTAATTTCAGGTTTCGATATTTCATTTAAACATGAATGTACTAAGTGAAAACCTTTACTTGATATTCAGCCACCAAGTTATTTACTTTTTCATTAGTTGTTTTTAAAGACGTAACACAAACCTCTAGTTTCAGCTTTACATTTTCTTCTTCAAGTGATTCAACCTTTTTCTGAAGTGACTTGACTCCACTTGAGTGCAAACTGTCATCACTGTAAAATAATTAACTCAAATATAGGCAAAATCTTATTATCAAAATTACGATAAAATTATCAAATTTACAATATAACAAAATTTCTATTTAGAAAACAACAATTTTCCTTTAAACTGTTACAATTTTAATGAATGTTTATTTATTTTTACATAATATTTTCAATGAATCATACACAGGCAAAATTATTTCACATGATTTTCACACGAATTTCACATGATTTTCACCTGAATTGAGCAAATAAACTAAATGACAGAGTTCACATGAAATTCGGGTGAATGGAGCCTTCATGTGAAATTCACACAAAATGTTCACATGAAATTCGTGTTTAGTGAATTTCACATGAAAATCATGTTAATTTCATGTGAATTTCACATGAATTTCATGTGAAGCTAGGTTAACATGAATTTCACCTGAAAAATATTTGCCTGTGTACGTACTGTACATGTAAATTTAGGACAAATATTGTAATGTTTTTATTGAAACCAAAAATATGACTGACTTAAAATATGTAATAATTAAATATTAAATTACAGAATATTGAATATTACCGTTGACATTTATTTCTCAGAAATCAAAAATAAAAAAGTGTATTATCTAAAGTACACAATAATATCTGAATATATCACAGTATTTCAAATTATAAAATGGAAAATTTTATTCTACAGACTCACAAAGTGAAAAGGTTAATACATAATACTTAATAACAGCGCATTATGATAATGAAGGATTAGAAAGGGATTGAACAAGAAAGAAGAATAATTGCAAGTTCCACACAACAGAAATAAGAGATAAAATAATGACTGCTAGTTCTTGCACTGGAAAGGATAATTTAATGACTGCAAGTTCTGAGACCAAAAAAAAAAAAAATAAAATAAGTATTGCAATTTCTGAGACAAAAAAAATCTTGAAGAAATTATGATAGTAAGATCTGAGTTAGAAAGAAAAGGATAAAATAATGATTACATATTCTGATAATATTACCTTAGACATTCATCGTCTGGTGAAGCACTGACCTCATACTCTGTGAAAGCTTGTAGTAGACTCTCTTTTAATATTACCTCATGTTTTAATTGATTGACCTGAAAAAAAATAAGACAAGACATGAGAATTTACAGTAAAACCTGAACATTTTCTGAAGACTCTTGAAGATGTACCCTGCTCTGTTTAAGAAAAACAAGGATTTAATAGGAATTTAAAATCTTTTAAGGTCTTTCATGTTAGAACAATATCAGTAGAAAAAAATAGATGGATCTGTGTGTGCTCATGTACTTTTATGCTATGAAATTGATAAAACCAGAGGAGTTCAAAATCTGACCAAAATGACTGAACATGAGCATACTATACCAGTTTCAAAACCCTGAGTAAAACAACTCACTACTCTAACTTCACAAACAGGATATCAGTGTAATCCAACTTTTCAAAATTCCAAGTATTAAAATTTTAACTTTTGTAAAATTAAGTCATCAGCCCTGAGTAAACCAACTTACTGCTCAAACTTTACAAATCTTTAAATCCAAACAAGTTTGGTTTAGAAAGTTTATAAAATTCCATGGATTAAAAATTTTCCCTTGGTAAAAAGTCTATGATGATTTATAACAGGTGCCAGGATATCAATGCAATATTATTCTATTTGAAATAATATGATTGTAGTTATGTTAATTGTGACTTCCAATACTCGGAGGATCTTCTTACAGAAAACACAAACAATTTTAACTAATCTTACATCTAGATGGCAATTCAATGCCTTCCCAATATCTCATAGTCTACAAACCTGATAAAGGTCTTAAATAAAATTAATGGATATTAATCATGCTTTTTCCAAATTCATGTGGAGTTGATTCTAAGGAGTTATTTTCATCTCATCCAGTTGTGGGTTTTACAAAATTTAGTGTCGAAGTTCATATTGATTATGTCATAACTATAGCAGAAAATAATTGTGTTTACTAAAAAGTCTGATGTGCCAAAAAGATAACTTAAATAAACAATTATACATTTATTTAACCAAACAGCTATTTAAAGGCCTTATCCTAATATCAACAATAAGGTAAAAGAATTATTATAAATGCAGTTTCAATTCAGTTTCTTTGGCATGTCTCCTGCGTGTAACTCCAAACTGGTAATGTGATATCAACAACTTCAACAGAAATAAAGTTATATGTAAGGAAAACATTTCCATTCTTCCTGAATTCTATTCCAACTTTCCAAGACGTCCTTTTTCATTACTAGTTGTAGAATATAAAGCCTTCCCAAAATTTAGATGAACAAAACTTACAGAACACTGTATTACAAATCCAAGAAAGATGGTTGCTAATATTAAAAATTGCAAACAGGACTGAAATCGCAACAAAATATTTAACCATGAAAATATAAGGCTCTAAGGTTATGTTAATGGTACCTAAATTACCAGGTCAAAGTTCGTCAAACAAACATGAATATGTCTAGTAGTTCTAAAATTCCCTTTCTTCCACATTTTTCTAGTTGAAATATTTTTTTTTTAAATTGTAGATAAGTAAATCCTTGCAAAGTTTTAATTATTGCAAAAATTAAAACAAGGCTGTGCTCCAAAGTTTCTAAAGTGCCAAATTGCAATATATGTAATTACAACACCCATTAATTTCTGAATTTATGGTTAGGGATCAAATTTACTTTTATGAATGGAAAGTTCTTAACTTTTCATAGATTAAAGTAAATGGTCAACCTAAGATTTAAAATCAAAAGTTCTCAACAGTTAGTGTCAAATAGAAGGGATCAAAGTCTTGGACCTGATAAATAAAATTTCAGGGGTTTAACTTAGAAATTGAAGGTCCAAGACCTCATTCCCTGACTAATACCAGTGCACCTGGTCCATGCTCCCAGTTTTCCATGGAGTCAGAGTTGCTCATTTACTTTTGTTACTGTGAATTTATTATTTTGTTTATGTTCTTTGCTGTGCGTTTCTACTTACCATGTCTGATCTTTTTCCCTGGATTACATTCTTTTGATTTCGGCTACAATCTTGGTTCACTTGATTACTCTTCTGAGCCCTGATGGTAAGAAATCAGACTATTTCCTTACCTTATCAATAACAATGTTGAGTTGATCCTCTAATTCTTCATTTTTTCCCTCTAATTCCTGGTTCTTTGTAAGTAAAGTTTGTCCAATACGAGCAGCAAGTTCCAAATCTCTCTCTTTCTGCAAAAACAAAGTTACATCCATGTTAAATTTGACAATATTATTAAAAGAATTTTCAGGTTTGCACAACAGGAATGTTTGTCCAATAAAACTGACAAATCTGAATATTTCTCCTTCTGCAAAAACAATGTCATTCATCGTATAGAATTTTCAGATATGTGACTAAGAAAAGTTTGCCCAATTCAAGCTGAAAAATCCAGATCTCATTCTGCAAAAACAATATAACAACCATGTCACTATATTATTCCAGATCTTTAAGGTATTTTCAGGTGTAAATCTTGGTAAAGTTTGTCATGTAAATGCAAGCAGAAAGTTTCACTCCTCTCTTGTTAAAAAGAAACATTGATCCACTCATGTACTATTTTATGATTAAAGAATTTTCATGTGTGTGACTTCATCTCTTGACAAAGCAAAAGAATTGCATCTTCAAACCTTCAAGACTCTTAGTTACCACGATGCACTGTTAACAGGAAGTTCGCACTCCATTTCACCATATTTACATGGCCGTTACATATTACACTACATTATTTGTATAATTCACTTGAATTAACAGGAAAAAAAAACAGTTCAACAAAAATTTACAATTTATGAAGCTGTATTTGTACGGAAGAAATTTTAAGCACATTCTTTTTTACAATATGCACAATTTAGTCCAAAAATAATGCTTCATGCTTGACACCTCTGTATTGTTTACAGTTTTGCACAAAAAGTGCAAAAAAATTATTGTAATGGCATCAATCATTTAAAAGGATGTGCACTGTCCTATTTTATAGAAACGATGGGGTAATAGCATGTATATAAACATTGTGGTTTTTAAAAGTACTTAATGTTGAAGAGAAGTATATGTTTAAACAAAATTATTCTAATACCATCAATTTGTATTTACATTAATGCAAGAAAAACTATAACATTTGATATTAATTTCAATTTTCATTTTGACAGCAAATAGATACTACCATGTATTTTTTTAAAAGGGGGGAGGGCAATTAAGAAAAAAAAAACACTCAAAGAATGCCCACAATTCTTATAAAATTTCACACATGAGAAACGAAATGAAATAAATAAAAAAGAGGACATGGAAAACAAAACTTCCAAACCATAAAAATGTAAAAATCTACACAAATACAGCTTCTTCCCTCATTTTTTATTTTAAGATACCTCACAAAATGATTATTTTTCCAAATGTGTAAGGTTTAATTTAACAAATAGTATTACTATTTCATAACTTCCAATTTCAGAACTTGTTCAGGATATTTTAACTATTTATGACAATACAGTGCTGCTCAAAATTACATAGTTTGGTAAAGAAACAAGAAAACGATAAATGTTGAAACAGCTGATATTATGAAATCTGCGTATAGTAATTTGAAAACTTACTATAGAAATAAGCAAATCCATTTTCTATCAAGAAAACTATATCAATATTCCAGAGAGAAGAAAATAACTCCAAAATAATACAATTTATTATAAAATAGTGTTCCATCAATGAGCATTTAATCATTATCTGCAAAACAGATTCTCCGTACAAATATCGGGACAGATCAGTCCTCTGCAGAGATGTTAAATCTTCCTCGTTTTCAGCATAATTAACATATTACATAATTTGGCTGGATTTACGATACAAATGCTGGGGACTAACAAGTTTGGCCTGAAATAAAACTGCCAGTAAATTTACAATCATGGTGCCTAGAAAAAAAATTTAAATGACTACAATTTGATTGGCCAGAATGTTGTTTAAATAAGAAACTGCCTATATATGCAAATCACTTTGATATTCGTCCAGATTTTATGACAGACAACATCAAGGATTTTTCAAAACAAATGATAAACACCAAGGTATACTTTCATAGAAACCCACTGTAACAAAACATGAACTATAGTAAAACTCGTCTTATGAATGACCTTTCCTTGGAGAGCAAAATCATGATTACATAAGAGAGGTGGTCTTTATAAACAGGTTAATTCCATGTGGAATGCACCATATAGGGATGCTTTAATACAGTTATACAAAACAATATACCGGTGTGAACAGGTTGTGATTAGATAAGTTTGACTGTACTTTTGACTATATTTGACACCAAATGTAATTTTCAACGACATGTTGCAATAATGACAATAATCAAAGGTTCAAGGACATTTTTTACCAAATAATTCTTGAAATTAAAAAAAAATTCCAACAAATAAAGGGGAAAGAGTTTATGGGTTCAACTGCAAGTCATTTCATATTTGTAAATATAAAAAAAATCTGACAAATAAAAGGGAAAGAGTTATAGATTCCAACTTCTAAAATGTCACAACTCTTTCCAATTTAAGCCTTATATTAGCCTGAGCTTGGAATCGCAAAAACAGCTGATCTTATGAGACTTTCAAAGCCACAAAAATATGACTAACAGCCCTCCTCCTTTTATTTCCATAGAAACATAACAAACAACTTACTTCTTCTAATAATCTATTAACAGCCTCAATATCATTGTATGTCTTTGTCATCTGTGTCAGCCTCTCACCACACAGGACTGCAAAGAGAAAGTAAGTCTATAAATAGCATGCAAAGTGAAAGTACTATTCTATATTTAGAAATTAGCTTATTTGAAAAATAAAATTTATATCTAAAACTGTGTGGCATCCTTTTTTATTCCTTCCCTCATTCTCAAGAAGAGAGAAAACTGATCAAGGAAGATGGCAGAAACAAAAACAAAGTTGTTACAAGTCAGTGATAGCATAAAAACATGCTACTAGCTTATCTTACCCATTTGGAATCCCAAAATTTGGTACCCTGCATCCATGGCTGACACACTAATACAAAATATACCAGTAACTACATGAATGAACAAAGATGACAAACAATTTAATTCCAATCTCATGAAACATGAAAAATTTATTTGTCACCATTAAGGACATTTATCAAGCCAACAAGTGCAAGTTTTTTTTCGTTTCTGCCTAACAACAGAACATTGAAGCCCATGGTACATAATAACCATCCCTCTGTTGGGGGAAAAAAATCAAACAAAACAAGAAGAATCTGAAAATCTTTTTGTTTTGTAACAAGATGACCATGACTTATTTCAAACATGTATAGAAGATTAATGTGATAACAAAAATTAGGTCATGCTGATAGGGTATTTTTAGCCATGCTAAAAGGAAAAGTTGTTAAGCAGTCAAGGTCCTGTTGACTACATACTAAGAGAGTTTGTTTGGAACATGTTTCCTGGAATTCCCAATTGGTTTTTTTTTTTAATCTTTTAATCAACATTATATACATGTACTTATAATTCTTCAGCGACCATATTTATAATCTAAAGAGAAAAATGAAAAAAAAAATGTTTTGGAATTAACCTGTACACATATACATATGTTATTAAAAATATTTTTTTTTATAATTTCTACATCTACTTCAATGTATGTATATCATTAAAATATGCAAATCATATTAATTAGCTTTGTAAATGATGTTTCATCAACTGAAGAAACACATGATTTTTGGAGTTCAACAAAGTGGAAATTGGCAAAATAGGAATTAAAGAAAAAAAAAATAGAATGGTAAGGGTTTGGAAAAATCCATCCCTGTATAATTCTAGCTATTTATATAGGCCACCCAAACAATTAAGTGGACTATTTCCATTGATTACATTTTAGGGTTAGAGCCTAACTAATAGAATAGACCATCTTTGTATTAAATATTAAAAATTATTTCAACACCCTGTGCCAGATTTCTACTGTGCTAGCAAACAGATGCAACTTAGTCCACAGGAAGGCATGTCACCCCACTCAGACACATTGTTCTGACTCTGAGCCAACCAGTTGTCATTCTTAGCCTGTTAAATACTTAGTGAAATATGGCAGAGAAGCAGTGACTGCAAATTTTTAAGTTTTTGATGTAACTTGGATGGGGATTGAACCAACAACCCTACCTCACTCAACATGATCATGCTTACCAAAATTTTCTAATTTGAAAACCTACATCTACATTGTGTACATATACTGAAAGTAAACACATAAAAAAAAACATCCCTTCAACCAGGAATAAATATTTTACAAAATTTCTTTATCAAAAGGTAATTCATGAAATTTGTTTTCGTCTAAAGGACCCTGACTTTCTTATTTCTACTATAAATAAAAACTTGATAAAAAACTGGGCTATAAAGAAACAATTGCGCTTTCAAGTCTGATCGAATATAAATACATGTACATGTATCAGTTGCTGGGCAGGTAGAAAATGCATGACATTGTTAATGTGTGCATGAACTGCACGTTTTGTAAGGCCTGATCAAGAATTTACTAGAAATGACTGAAAATTGAGCAACAGAACAATTTTAAAGTAAGGATGGTTAATAACAGATTTAACACATGAATTTGATAAATCTTTGCAATAAGAAAGGGGAGGGGAGAACACAAGAGACGTTTATGAGGTTAAAGTAAATTACATGTAACATGAACCCCTAGTCCTGCTGGATATATACAATGTACCCCTTCTTGCTCAGGAAGGTATCAGCTTACCCTACCAGTGCACCTGGTCTATGCTCCCAGTTTTCAGTGGAGTCTGAGTTGCTCATTTACTTTGGTTACTTTGTAAGTATTATTTTAGTTACTTTATGTTCTTTGTTGTGTTTGTCTGTTTTCCATGTCTGGTCTTTGTCCCTGGATTATATTCTTTTGGATTTCCACTAGAATTTTGGTTCTTTTGATTACTCTTACAATATATGCTCTATACAAAGCCACAATCCAAAGAACAAATCAATCAATCAAACAATTGTTACAAAATTCAGACTGTTGGAATGTTTAAAACAGACAACTGATTTCAATATATCCCCACTAGATAAATCAGGGTATAATACTATGGAAAAACTTCATATGTGAGACCTGTAATAGCAACTAAAGCTGCTGAATGTAAAAGAAAAGAGACCATGATTTAAACAATTATTATTCATAATCAAGGGACCAAGACAAAGCACTATCAATAATACAAATTACCAGAAGTTTTATGGTTCGTGGGGTACCAATTTTTGTGGTTTTTGTTGCTTAGACACACCACCAAATTTGGTTCCCAACAAAACGGAAAATTCCCTTTCAATTGTGACAAAGAGTTGTCAAATCAAATTATTAAAGAATCTACAAATTGTCATTTTTCCCCTAAACCAAGAAAACTCAGGCATCCACGAATAAAAGTACTTTCACAGTACACAAAAAAAACTAAAGAATAAATGAGAAATCAGGACTCCACTAAAAACTGGGAGTATAAAAATGACCTGGTGCACTGTCAGGTAGCTTTCCTAGAAACACAAAATATAAAAGGATGCAGTCATTCACACATTTTTACTTTCAATTTCCAAACAAATATAACAAGACTGAATATGGTTAAAAACATGTAATACATCAAAGAGACATCAACTCAGCCAGAAGTTCTTTCCATAAAACAACACAGAAGCAAATCAACACTACAGCCACAAAAGACAAATATTTCATCTTGAAATTTACAAATATATATACACAGGCAAAATTATTTCACATGATTTTCACCCGAATTGAGCAAATAAACTTTGTGACAGAGTTCACGTGAAATTCGAGTGAATCGAGCCTTCATGTAAAATTCATGTGAATTGTTCACATGCAATTCGTGTTTAGTGAATTTCATGTGAAAATCATGTTAATTTCATGTGAAGTTCATGTGAATTTCATGTGAAGATCGATTAACACGAATTTCATGTGAAAAATTTTTGCCTGTCTACTGGTAGTCAAAGTGTATGGTACCAGTATATAAATATATGGACCAACTACAATGGGAGCTATAAATGGTTTGATCTGGCCAATGATAGCTTGTACAGAACATAAACAGGCTTATTTTAAGCTTTTAACACACCTGATCCCTCACCTAAAATCAACAACAAAATACTTAGAAGCAAAACCCTAAACATTTTTTTATATAAAACTTTTTTGGGTTACATAAAAATAATGCAGTTAAAAAAACTTTTCTAATCTTTAAACCACTATTCAAAACAATATTAAACCTGCTTATTACCTTTTAATGAATTAATCATGAAGATTGTACGAAATTAATCATGAAAATATTCCAAATCTTCGACCAATTTTGTGGTCTAAATCCAACAACAACTTAATATCATTATACAAAATTTCAATTATCTGCAATCCCATATTTGTCACGTATCCCGAAATCCAAACTTAAGGCCAAGTTCAGTTGAGTTCCGGCTGTTGGATTTTTCACAATGTTGTCAGCCATTAAAACACCTTAATATTATTGACTGCAATACACAAAGCCTTTGATTATGATTTCATGGCCGAGCGACATAGTAGTTTAACTTATCAATTAGCATGCAGCGTTAGCCAGTTTTTAAAACCCTCGAATTAATCAATTGAAATGTTTGTAAACAACCTATGCAAATGACTAATATTTTTCAAATCTAATTTTTCTATACAGAACCTTTAATAAACCACTTCCGAGAAAGAATTGATAAAATGCATAGGTACAATACAGTGAACTTTGACAAATTAATCTTTCAATAAAAACTTATTTAAAAGACAAGACACAATCATCTCTGAAGCAATCAAAAACAGAGAAATCAAATCAGCAAAATAATCTCCAGGACTACATTTACCATGAGGCTGCACCTATTAGCATGCTAGATATACACCACAAACCTCCCCCTTTTCCCTTCCTTGTTCAATAAAATGAAAAATGGTTAAGACCAACAAAACAGAGTTTATCAAAATCTTTTACGGCAAATGCTCTATCCTTATGAAGTCAATTACGAAATTAGAGACCAATCCATCCACAATGAGCCAATTGTGAAAAATTTCAAACAGACAGACAGACAATGTGATTCCAATACCAGTCACTTGGTGAGTGGGAGTATGAACATCCATCTTCCAGTTTCATAATTCAGAGATAAAAGGAGCTATTTCACATAAATATTAAAAAACAATTTGACCTACAAATCAAGGGCCATAACTTTTTTCTCATGGAATTTCCAAAAAACACAACCATAATATTTCAAGGTTTCAAAACAAACAGGTAGATATAAATGAGCCAGAAAAATGATTTACTGCATACTATTCTCCTACTCTGTTACATAATAAACAAAATAAACTCTGAACGTTCCATACCCTGTATTTACAGGATTTCGATCAAAATGGGACCACTTTAGATAAGAAATGCCTGCTTTAAAGTAAGCAAATATCTTAATAGAATCCATATTTGAGTTGGGTTGTACCACAAATATATCAAATATAAAAAGTACAAAATCAATGAAGCTATTGTGCTTGTTCAAACAAGATTTAAAAAACATGAGCACTTTTCAATGTTACCTATAGTAAATTGTCTTGGTAGTTTTTTGGTTTTTTTTTTTTTGGTTTTTTTTTTTTTTAACGGAACATGACCTATGAACTTGTATGTTTACAATATAACTACAAAAGATCTTTAAGACACTTTATTATGCCCAGGCAGCTTCAAAAATGGATGTTAGATTAAACTGCAAAATTCAACAGGTTTTTTTTTTGGTTTTGCAATTCAGAAATGTGTGTGTTCCTAAATACATGTCAAAAGGTGCTGTCAGAAAAAAATAAAATAAAAACAAAATACAAAACAAAAACAAAACCTAGCAGCAGATAAATTTTGATAAAAGCATTTTAACTATTTCAGAAAACAGTTACATAAAAACGTATTTTTTTTCTGTTTTGTTATTTAAGGTCATTTTATCAAAACTTGTGAAAATGCAACTTTTTAAATTATTCAAATCAAGTACCAAAACAAGTTTTTTTATAATAAACCAAAACATATCATTGAAAACAAATTTGTCCCATTAGGTTTCATTTGGCAACAAGCTAAAATAGGCAAAAAGACCTAGTGGTAATATTCCATGTTAAGAATCGGTTTTAGTTCATTTTTATTGACAGCAAGGCTTATATGACCTCAAAGGACTACAATAGCAAAAAATTTCATAAATAAGAAAGACCATATTTACAGGATAAAAATTTGCATCTATTTCCCAAAATGTATGCCTCCCATCTTACCGGTATGGGCAAGGGAAAATGTAAGAATTCACCCAAACTGTACTGTACATATTCATCATCCCATTTAACCACCATGGGCAGGTGAAAATGATAAAAAATTTTCCCAAGCCATACTGTACATATTCTAATAATAACCTTCAAGCTGTGCAATTAAGTCATCAGTAGTAAAACCAAAGCTGTATAAGTCTTCATTTGAGTGAGTTGATGCATTTACATCCATGTTTGGCAAAGCCCTTCATAGATCCAGAAATGCTGCTTTTCAGCCATTATAAACTTTCAAATTTCATTAAGAAGTTTTTAAGTGGTTGTAGTATTCTATTCCTGAATTGTTTTCCTTTCTTAATGTACTATTACTTGCACATTCATAAAACTACTGGTTCCTGGAAAGTCAATAGGTGCTTACTGGTACTTTTTTTTTATCTTTCATGTAATTTAAGACAGTATTGTGGTTTCTCCTTTCTTCATTAGGAGAGTTGAAGCAAGTTGCTATCAAATTTGTATTTCAATTTCTTGCCTTCAAGGTTGAATATGACTACATGATTAGGTTTACAATAATTTCCCTACAAAAACTCAGATGATCATTCCAGTGGTACTTGAGTTAATATTAATATGATGCACTCAACTATCTAGAGCGTAAGAGCCTTAGATGATATGAAACTAGCAGGAACGTGCAGTAAAGGCAGCTTCCTGGATATTTTCAGTTCCATAAGCCTTCTCAAAATACCATAAATCTCTTCACTAGATTGTGCTCAGGTGGTTATATAATTTTCCAATCTTCTACGATATTAAGTTTTCTAGATGATCAAGTTTGAATCCTCTTATACAGTTCTAGAAATTGCTGCCATCAGCAGCTTTGTGCAATTGACATCCAATGGTCCTTCCTAATTATTTAGTGTTTTTACAGCCGTAAGTGCATATGAGCTCTTGTTTCTAGCAGTTAATACTATTAGATAAAATAAAACAGAATTTTTTTAACAAAGTCTAGCTTTGTGCAAATGTCATTGGATGGTCACTTCATAAGGCTTTTATCCCTCAGCGCATATGAGCTCCTGTTTTTAGCTGTTCACTCCGTTTGATAGAATTAAGCTGAAGACTTCAAAAGAAAGTTCGCTATTTTCACATCGGTAGGCACCTGGAAGTATTCCCTCTAAAAAAAATACCTCATACCTTCCTTTAGTCAAGAACCTTATAAAATTTTCGACATCAAAATCCTTATATTTTAGATGCAATTCTGTGTCACCGAATTATGACTTCAAATATTTTGTCCACAAAGTATACTTCCATGTTGGACGTCAGACTGTTTTTGTATTACGCAATTTCCATCAATTTCCTGAGCATTACTTAGTAAATTATTATCCTTTTTCAGGAATTAAAGTAATATATAAAAGATCTAACATTTATATTACTTCAAAGTACTTCAGAATTAATTAGAATCTCTTTTCATTCCAAAGGAAACTTTAATCAACAACGATCAATACTATTATTTTCATTATTCCTAAAATCCATGAAAATACTTTTTTATCCATTAAAAGAAATAAAATCACATTTCCATTTACACAGAATTCTATCACTGAAATATCTTCAATGAAATTTATAAAAAAAAAAAAAGTTATACCTGTCAAATCTAGTAACTAAATGAGATTATCTTAAACTGTCATTGTCTTCAAATGTAAACATGACGACTTGCATTATCTCCCTTTGTGGAATACATGCAAATCTACATGTACATGCAGTTTGGCTTAACCGAAAGACTAAAGTCCTTTATTGACACAGCTTTCAATTAAATTCCTTTCAACAATGGTGTTCTCCTAATGCTTAAATGTCTACTGTCATAAATTCTTATCATTTCCTCCCAAGCTTTCAATAAATATTTTTTTCAAAGTCACTACATGTATAAATTGCATTTACTTCAAATCCAGTAATCAACTGCTAACCATCTGTGCAAATTACATCCAAATTTATAGCATTTTTTATCCCAAATAAGCATAAATCTAGCTCTTCAAAAAGGAAAGTCACCTTTTTTTATGAATTAACTTTTATCTACAAAATCTTATGAAATCCTACTGCATGTATTAAATTTAAAATTTGTTTTAGCCTCCATATTTAGAATGTTTTCCTCCATATTTAGAATGTTTTAAACTTTATTTCCTCAATTAGCCCTATTTAAAATATTATTTTCCCAGGCGTATGTGTGTTCAAATGTGCACAATAACAATATTATGGAATTCTGCGCAACTTGGCACTGTTTTCAGTGTATTAATCCACTAATACAAATCCATAATCCTTATCCAATTATGAGTTAAAAATAAATTATTCATTTCAATTAATATTCATAGCCTTTAATCCAGATATTATACTGTTCTTATTTCTTTAAATGTTGATTTCAAACTTTCGATCAATGAACCATTTTCATATTTATTTCTGCCCAAGATAAGATTAAAAATTCTTGGAACCTTCAGTCCATTTCACAGACATTCCTTCTGAAATCTACGTCACAGACATGTTTACTAAATTGTCACACATCCAAATTATCACAGAACCTCCCAATTAATCGTTAATTTATAAAACACAAGATCATACACGATCAATTAGTCACACTTTAACACCTTCCTTGCCTTTTTAAATACACATACATGTTTAAAAAAAGTATTTAATCAATGCTCTATCATCGAACACCAAACCTATCATTTAATTAGACCAAACACAAATTCCTAATAAAAATACCGTTGTATGCAAAATAGACATAATCACTCAGGCATAAATTTTTACCTTTCCATCAGGTCGGGAAAAATCAATCAAATATTTATATGAGATATGAATGAAGTTACAAGAACTTCATCAATCGATTTTGTATATAGTTGAAGTCCATTAGTATTTGTAATGGATTAGTCGTACATTACAATTGAAATTTACGCTTTATTTAAACTTTGAACTGTCAATAACAAATATATCATTCTAATGCTGACGGTGATTATTTCTTGTGGAAGGCAACAAAGAAATTTTGAAGTGGAGAAGTCAACAAACAATACTTAAAACAACGACAGATTTGAAATTAACCTTTTTATAGAAATAAGACAAAGAAACCTGTGGTATGCTACCTTTTCAGAGCCGGATCCAGACACTTTGAAAAGTGGGGATGGGCTGCCAGCTGAGAATTCTCAGAAAAAGAGGTGCTAAGGCATTATTTGCCAGTTTTCGTCAATTTTACAAATAAAAATGACAAATTTTCCAATAGAAGGACGGTGCCAATCTCCTGCACACCCTCTGGATCTGCCACTGCTTTCAAAGACTGAAAATAAAGTCCAGAGTTCCGATTCACATTGAAAACTAAAATTGTCCATTTACCACCTGCATCAGATACTATAGAGTATTGTTTATAAAGGTGATCCATGACAACTTCAGAGATACATAAATGCATAAAACGCATCATATGCCAATCTGGAACTGAAAACCGATACAGAACTGACAAATAGGTACTTCCAATATTCCTTAGGTTACGAATTTCAAAAAAAAAACATTCCACGGAAGTCGAGAAATCATTTCTCAAGGAACATTTCACTGGCTTCTTTACCTGATTTCAAAAAATTGTGCCTGACAATTGGGAATTTTCCTCCCTTTTGGGAAAAATATTTTTCAACATTTTGCATAATGGCCATGGAGCATAAAAAAGCTTCCCATTTCAAATACAGTTAATGGTCAAGCTTTAGATTGTCATTTTGAGTGTTCCCTACTTGTGTGTTTCAATACTTTGTACTTGCATAATCGATTCATATTTTACAATCCTTGCTATTGTATTGATAATTAAAACTGTTAATTTTTTTCTTCTATGAGTTTACTGTTCTAGTTTCTGACACCTAGTGACAGAAATGAATCACAGATATAAAATTTAATAGTATAGGAAGATCGGCATTAAAAAAAACTTTATCGGTAGAAGTGTTCAGTTTTTGAAAGCAACAGCCCAGACTAAGACATGTCAGACATTTAAAATACACAAATTGGACTTCAAACCATTATGGTCTACACCACCCTTGTTTGAGAAGTGTGACATCATTGATATGATTCAGTCTAAGGTTAATTGAACCAAAAGGAAATTACAAAGAATTGAGACCAAAAGAACAGTGAAAAAAGAAACAAATAAAAAATCCTATAAACAGACAGACAGAAATGCATACAATGTATTTCTGCCTAGGTTTTTGACAAAGCAAAAGGTCCCAAACAACAAATATAAATATATATATATAAACATTCAGCAAAAGCTTATACGCTTGCTATACAAATCAAATCTAAACCCTATGGAAATTCACTCTGTATATCATGGCATACCTTTCTAAATGAATACTCCTATAAAATTACATGTCGAACAATGCCTACAAGGCTGAAGATTATGTCAAACCAGTATTAATGACAGATTTGAGCCTTATTCATCTAATTTTCTATGCTTTTTTAAAATATATACACACAAATTGCATAAGAAAAAAATAATCCCTTAAGCAAATATCTAAATATAAATTTAACCAAGCTTGACATGCTCATTTGAAAGGCATGACAAAGATTGCTAGCAATATTGTGCAAGCTTACAATACCACATTCTCCCTTCATTTTAAAACTGCAGTGATAAATTTGAAATTCTGTTCTCACATTTCAATGGCCCTCCTTCGATTTGAAAGAGACATGCAATACAGCTTAACAGAACAGAGATTAACACTTGACACTGCCATCCCAAAGCTGTAAAAGTGTATCCCTGTGACCTTGACCTTTAAACTATGACCATAAAAATCAATTACCTTGACCTTTGACATAAAATAATCGATAGAGTTATAGATAATCCAAAGGACTACCAGTATATATGTATAACTAAAAAATAATAAGAAAGCTAGGATACTCCTTAAATTACAATTTGCACACGGACAGATTTGTAAATCAGCTCAAATTTGTGTATGTCTATAGTTCATTAATGCGACAATATTGACCTGAATATTAGTAAAAATACATTGAAAACTACAAATCTACAAAGCACTGTGTAGTAAACCATTGGCTGACTACACAAGATCTGGGGAATTTATAGGAGTAAGCCAAGAATGGTGAAAACTAATTGAGGAATTGTACAATATGGTAGGATAACAGTGATTTTGTTCCTTGTTTAAAAAACAGCCATTTCACACAGAAGTTTTTGCCATATTTTCAACACATTGGGAAAATATGGTACGGTGGACAGAAACGCATCATATGCCAATCTGGAACTGAAAACTGATACCGAACTGACAATTATGTACTCCCAATATTCATTAGGTTGCAACTTGCAAAAAAAAAATTTCCAGAAAGTGAAGAAAGTCAAGAAATCACTTCTCGAGGAACATTTCACTGGCTTCTTTACCTGGTTTCAAAAAATTATGCCTAACAATTGGAAATTTTCCTACCTTTGGGAAAAATATTTTTCAACATTTTGGAAAAAGTCTCCAGGGGAAACAGCCAATATTGGGCCGCAATAAGAGGGTAACAAAATCCCTGGAAAAGACATACTTTATCCCCTTTGCAACTTGCAAGAGGATAAATGTAGACTTCAACACACACTAAAACATGATTAAAACAACAAGATTGACTATTTTGTATTTAGGCTATATGCTGGTGAAATTTTTTGCATTTCACCTTCTATGAGGTCAAAAATCAATTAAAATAGGAAACCCCCTCTATCATGGGTAAATTTGATATCATGCTGATTTCCGTGTATTTCAGTCTATTAACAAAAGTACAACATGTAAATCTCACCCTATGCACC
Source organism: Perna viridis (assembly GCA_037379345.1). NCBI lineage: Eukaryota > Metazoa > Mollusca > Bivalvia > Mytilida > Mytilidae > Perna > Perna viridis. The sequence continues at coordinate 24,983,314 of CM074523.1, forward strand.
ATTAAATAGTGATAAAAGTGCATTTACTGTAATTTAAACCATTTATTTTGTTGAGACTTGTTTAGTTATGTAAAATAACAACATATCACACCCACCTAACTTACCAATAATAAGGAAATTAGTATTTCACAAACCTACCTACCAGAATTATTATAGCAAGGAAAAAAGTAAACTTCGTGGAATAGAGTTGGTCCTCCCTAGCTTACATGAAAATTATCTGAGGAACATTTACCGGACACCAAGAGATTTAAACTTTCTTTCAAATTTAGAAAATGATAAAAAGTTGCAATTTCTCTGTTAATGTTTTGACTAATGTAGCAATGATTCAAATTAGTGTAGGTCTAATGTCCTGAATGCTCCATTCCTGATTCAAGACTTTACAAAAATCACATACACACTGCAGGTGGACTTTGACCTTCACTACACTGAAGACAACCTTTGGTTTTCATCAGATGGATTTTTTACTCTACCTAAGTCCAGGATCTTTAAGACTCAAAAGCTAATAACTGGAACCGCTGCATAAAATGACACTAATTTTGTACTAATTAAGTCAACAACTGAAGGAATGTTAATATGGTACATCAGTGCCAATTTTCATGATGGCATTACCAGATTTTTAAGGGGAAAAAAAGATTCAAAACAAGTCAATCCTTGAATATGAGGAAGAGCCAAAGATTAAAGATGGCAGAATTGGCACCCCAACCTTCCTAAAATTGGAAACAAATGCATCACAAGTGAATTGAATTGAAAGCATGAAGCTTACTGCCTGATCCAAGCAATGTTTCAATCAAAGAGAGTTGAAAGTGTATAAAAATTAAGACACATACATTTATAGATAGATATGTTGACCACCATGAACTTTGATATTAAAAAAAAACTTCTTCAAGAACTTCAAGCCCCCTAGTCCAAGCATCCTCATCTTCCCCCTCCCATAACCAAACTCAACCAATACTCAAACCCCCTAGTCCCAGCATCCTCATCTTACCCCTCCCACAACCAAACTTAACCAATACTCAAGCCCCCTAGTCCCAGCATCCTCATCTTACCCCTCTATAACCAAACAACCAATATTCAAGCCCTCTAGTCCCAGCACCGTTACCTTCCTCCTCCTATAACCAAACTTAACCTAAACTTTATGAAAATATCAATGTCTGTGAAAGAACTCCTACATACCTTATTCTTAATTTCTACATAGTGGAGTGGCTCATCCTTAAAGACATTCACATATGAACATTTTTAAAAGTCCAACCAATAACATAAATCAAACAACAACAACAATGCAAAAATCCTAAAAACACCACATTTCTGTATATCTTTCTCAATAAAACATCGGATTACATCATCACACATAAATAAATTCTTATACAGTCATAGTCCTAACACTAGTTATAGCAAATTACATTATAGGAAATCAATACATTCATTTCTTACAACTCTCCACTTCAATTCATTTCTGTCAAAATATCAGAAAATGCATATTTCTTACAAAATTCTACAAGACGAACTTTGATCAACTTATATCATCTATTAACTTGGCAACCGCGTCTTTCAATAACGTTGTTTACAAAATTTTCTGTGACAAATTGTAATCATAAAGAAACCATAGAAGACTTACTTCTGTCGAAACACTAGTAATTTGTCACCAATTTTTTATGTCTTGGCAATTATCTCGGATAATTGTGAAAGTTTAAAAATAGAAAGAAGCATGAAAGCAATTATGTCTACTTTGAGACCTAAAAATCTTCACAAATTGTCATAAGAAAATAAACATTCTAAAATCTTCAATATTTTATTATCATGCTGGAAGGATATGCTATTGTTTTTTTTTTCAAATTTATATACTTGTTTCAAGGTAACTTCATGATAAACGTGACCTAGGTATTGCATAAAAAAATGCACGAGATAAATTTTCTGTCCAAATTAGCATTCTTTTTAATAACTTGCAAAAAGTGAATATTTTAAGTCACATAGCCAGTAGTTTTTAGACCAACTGAAGTTAACCATTTAATTTGCTGTAACTTATTTTAAAATTTGAGACCAGACCTTTAATTACAAGTAAGAGAAATTCAAGAAAAAACAATTCTCTTCAAGAAACTGGAAAAATGAAAGTAAAGATGACACAGCATTTCATATCTTTCAAGGGCAGATTCAGGCGGGGCATGGCAGGTGTGCCCCCTCCCCTAAAGTTTGCAAAGTATGGGTTGTCAGGGGTAGATTGAGGCGGTTTTAGATTGAAACTTAAATTTCTCACCAATTTTACCACAAAAGATATCTACATTGCACCCACTCTAGAATAACATTTCAAAAATTTAACCTCTGCTCTGCGAAAATTTTAACTGTGCCACCCTTAATCTAAAATCCTGGATTCGCCCCTGTCTTTCAACCCTTTTTGTAAGGGTGGGTAAAAAGACAACCTTGCAGCTTAATACATGTATTCCCTGAGACTCCCTACATGAAAAATGTATGATTAGCACTGAAGAATTGATTCATAAAAATGAGTGTGAAAATCATATGGTATTTTCATTTTTCATCTCTTCGCCTGACTTTTTTAGCAAGGTAAGGAAGGGGATTATATTCTGAAAAAATCCTCCTACCATTAATAACCGATTTTAACCTGTTCTAACAGTTCGTAACACTTTTTTTACTTCTAAGAGGGGGTTTCTTGAAATGCACCCCTTATTCGCCAACCACAAAGGCAATACTTCATGTTTTAAAAAAATAGTCTACTCTTTTTATATGTTTTTGGAAAATATATTATTTCAAAATATGCATCAATAAAAACCAATTTTCTTCCATATTGGTTCAAAACATGTCATTGCAGAAGTTGCAACTTTCCTTGACATCTATACTGTATGAATAAGTCTTCAGACTTACGTGTTTTGAATATTACGAACACAAACTTCTGCAAAAATTTCTTCAACCACTAATTTTCCTTCCTGCCTTCATTTTTTTGAAATTTTCCACATTTTGGGTTCGAAAGCTCCATGAAGAGAAAACTATATTACTGGAATACCATATAATCAGAAAAAAAAAAAACAGAAATGGTATTGAAAGCTTATTTTTTCTTTGTATGACCTGAAATTGACATTACAAAATCCTCGTCTATACTGGTCAATTAAGGTGAAGGCAAAATTTCCTACAATGGTCTACGATCCAAGACACCAACAATGCTAATAAAACCAACAAAAAGATCAAAATCATAATGTTTACCTTTTTTTCCTTATCATGGACGTGGTCATGCAAATCGGTGCCAATTTTAAAAGTTTTAAAACAAGGTATCATTTACAACTTTATTGTTCCACTGATATTCCAGGGGCCAATACATGATGTGATGTACATTTTAGTGCAGAATGTTCTTCAAAATTTTGTATTAGGTCCAAAATAAGATTGGATGCACCAACTGTTCTTTCAACTTTTATATAAACCTTTTACCAACCCTGGATATTACTTTTGTGTGATTTCATATCATTTACAACAAAAATTTTTCTCAAATCTAGATTTGTATTGTGTGGTCCTTATATATACATGACCAAAGCCATGTTTAGAATTCTACCATTAAAAGGTCAGCAATCAGGTCATCACCAAGTCACAACAGTAGACTGTCCAAAAAGGGATAAAGTCATTCATATAAATATATTTACACAAGATTAACATATATCATAGAAGTAAAGGCACCTGTTCGACCTCAATATTTAAACCATGGACTTAAGGGAAACCAACTATAACCACTGTTAGTAAAATAAGTTTTGTGGTTTCTTGGACTAAAGGTAATGTCTAGTAAAAAATTTCGGGTCCAGGAATAAATCCAGTGTTTTCACTATTTTTTCTCCTAAAAGGTCAAATAAAAATTTGAACAGGACAAATTTATCAATAATTCTTAATTAAATGATATGTAATTTTTTTCCACTTGAACCCGCCAGTCAGGTGTTTGAAGCATGCAAATTGGCCTCATGACTGATCCTAATAAAAACAATGATAAATCTTTGATACACTGGATGGCTTGTAACATGAATATATATCAGATGTGTAATGGAAGCATTCAATTATAGTTCAAAATGCATCATAAAAATCTCTCTGTCAATTCTGCTCTTCTTTTTGTGGACATAATTACGGTAAACTTTCTAAAATAGGAACAAAACCAAGTGTGTCCATGAATATCACAATTCTTCTTTAAAAAAGAGAATTCGGTTAATTGGCAAGATACAGTTTGTGCTTAAAAAAAGTTGGTTTATGACAGATATGTACACTATGGAAACATGACAAAACATCAGAGAACATTTATCATATAAATGATATGATTAAGCAATACAAAACCGGAAATCTGGGATCAGGACCCATTTTCCATGAAACCAACAAATATCTAACTTTGTCATGGACACAATACTTGAGGTAAATTATGCATACATGTACATGTATGTATCACATGTATGGTAAAAAACAAAATTTATCATTTTTATCCAGAATATTTTGTTTATTACCATTCTATCACACAGATAGTAACATTTGAAGATAAATTTTGAATTCTAATCAAAAATCAAATTTGTACATGTATAAGTAATTGTTGCAATAGAAAACAATATTGAAGAGGTACATGTATAATCTACACAGTGAAGCCTGTCTAAACGAAATGCTAAATCCAAAAAACTTACTAAACCAGGCATCTTTTAAAGTCCTTTTATATCAGTTTGAATATATTTTGAACCTTGGTAAACTGAACACCTGTCTTATCTGAACCAATTATAAAGTTCAAAAGAGGTTTGGTTGGGACAGGGATTTCACATCCAAAAGGGGTTCGCTTTGGACAGATTTCATTGAAATATGTCTAGGCTTAAAAACTCCCTGAAATGTTTTTCGCCTTTCTATTTAAAACTTGATCTTTCCCAAAAAAGCCTTATTAAGAGACTGTCCATTTAGAAACCAGGCAGTTCCTATTGTATGGATGGCAGATGGTAAATTTTATCAAACGGAATATTTGTTCCAATGTTTACATCATTTGTATGTCCAATAGTACAAAGATTTTTTTTTTATCAAAAATGGATGGCTCTGAAAATGATTAAACAGTTTCCTTAGAAAGCAACAAAATTTTGCAATATGAATCAGTTATCTCCCTTTTTCAATGAAATTCAATGCTTTCTAAGTAATTTATTTCTCTTCAACTTTTGCAGGTATACCAAGGGTAAGGGACACAATTCTTGAAATCAGTGATATGTTTGTATCATATTCAATTTCACTAAAGCCTTTCAAGCTTTCCTTTGAAACAGAAAGAAATCAGTCCAAGTTACTTTGATGCTTAAATGGAATTGATGTAAAATGGTGAAGATTCAATTTTGAGAAAGGATGCATTTAAAACAAAAGTTGTCATGTGCCTGGTATTTGTGTGGACACTCTCTTGAAGCTGAACTCCAAGAGCAGTAGTAACAAAATATTGTTTGGACAATCAAATCCAATCTATTCACTTGGGCCTTCCAAGAATACCTGTACCAACCAAGCATCATCATTTTTCTTAGCATGACATAACCATACATGTATATAACGAACAAAACCCTTTCCTCTCCATATGACAGTTCACCTGAATCACAAACAGCCAAAAGATCATTTTTTAATCATCCTATAAATTCCCTGTAATCAAAATATCAATATGTTAAATGACAATACAGATAATTATCCCACCCAATACACAAAACTATTATTAGTGTATTGGATACAACATCAAAGGATTAAGGATCAGGTTTAAGGTTACATGAAAATATTTTTCAAAGAGTTTACAATCAGATCTTATAAACAGACTTCAAACTAGGGTCAATGATCTCATGCACAAGCTCCAAAATTATTTCTGTGATTTTCCCTTGACTGTTGCAGTGTTCTAGGATTTTTCAGAAATTGAGGTTTCCTCGGGAAAAATCCATATAAAATCAACTTTTCCACAGTCACTGACTGCTTTCCTAACAAAACAAATCCTTACAGCATATGAAGTTTTCAACTTGCCACGGGAAAGTGTAACTGAGTACCTAACTTTCCCTGATCCAAATTTCACTTGCCCGGGTAACGGGAAATAGGAATCCTAGAACACTGCTGTTGGGGGAAGGGGCCTACAGACCACACAATTGGGAAAATCTGGATGACAAAATGATACAGTGGGGAGATTATACAAATCTCCATTTTAATCATGTACAAATCATGAAAAGACCGATGTTTCAAGTCACAATAAGGAATTCCACTAATGAAATTTGGGCTATTTTGAACTTATCTCTCTTTTGGAATTTGGCCCAAATTCGGACCCAAAATAACAGTTGGCAAGACATTAAAGAAAATTTCATTGAGGCTAGAATTATAAGCAGTAAATGGAACAAACGAGACAAAATATTTGTTATAGACAAACCACCTGACAGGGAAATACATGTAAGTACCCTAAATTAAGCACAAATGCAAAACAAACTTCAAAGGGTTACAGATCAGGTGCACATCAAAGAATATGAGATATATTTTGCACCTACCTTTGTTTATACACATACCAAGTACAAATTGACCAAGGAGAAATGTACACTGTAAATGTACTTTTACAATGATGAATGGGCCATGACTTTGTCATCTAATGTGATACAGAGATAAAATGTTTTACACCATACACAGTAATCCAGTCATAAAACGGCCATAACTTAGTTGTCTGGTGTTGTTTACATTATTACTTAACTCATCTTTTTTTTTAATTCACTACATCCCTCCCTTCTTTTTATTCTCATCTATTAAATATCAGTCTTTAAAAAAAAATCAGACAGGAGATGATTTATGCATGCAAAAAACCACCAAATTCACTTTTATTTCTTATTTAGAATTATTTATTTTAAATTACATAGATTGTACATGAAATTAGCACTTTGCAAGAGTTATCGTTCTTGACTTTTTTCGATTTGGTTGATATTAGTTGGAGATAAATTATAATTTTCTCAAAAGTATAGATCTGAATATAAATAGGATAACTGATACCTAAAAATATTGCATATGTAGACTAAAAAAAGGATTATTCGTTCGGTAGGTTTTTCTTCACCATGAATCACTTTGATATGGACAGTGTCTGAATTTTATATGTACTGGTACAACATTTGCTTTTGGCATAAGTACTTAGTGTTTATGAACCACTAAGCATCCAGCAGAATAATTATAGAGACACCATGTACCTAAATATTTTGCCATAAAAATAACAACCTGCCATACAATGTATGCTAGAGAATGGGTAGATCAGGGTAAACAAATTTGTATTTTCAGACAGACCTAGGGATATGAGCCAAAATTAACGAAAATTCCCTTTTATGTGGTATACACAGGCAAAATTATTTCACACGATTTTCACCAAATTGAGCAAAAAAAATTATGACAGAGTTCATGTGAAATTCAGATGAATTGAACCTTCGTGTGAAATTCACATGAATTGTTCACATGAAAATTGTGTTAAGTGAATTTCAAGTGAAAATCATGTTAATTTCAAGTGAAGTTCATGTGAATTTCAATCATCATGAATTTTACCTGAAAAATATATGCATGTCTTTCATGATAGAATTGTCCTAAAATCTAATTATTCTTTCACTAAAAACAATATTATTTTAGCAATTAAATGAAATCTTGAGTAAACTTAACAAGACATAATAGCAACAGGAAATTAGCAAACTTAGTATCACAGAAAAATACTTCCTTAATACCTGTTCAATGTGCTACAGCACATCCAACTTTTGAAAAAAAAACAATGAAGAAATTCAAACCTTAATAATGATAATGAAATCCAATACTGTTTCCCCCATAACAATCTGGCTTCCTAATAAACTCAATAAATAATTCAATCCATATTATAAGATTTTTGCTATACAGTGAATCCTGCAAGAACAGAACCTTAAAATAATTAACCTGTCTACAATATAAACTTTATTTCAATTTTAAGTACTTCTCCATCTAAGAATCAGGAAAAGTGCATAAGGTCTGGCACATGAAGAAAAAAAACCTAGAAATTTTATTGCATTATTCAAGTTTTAATGCCTCATAAATTCCAGAAATATCCATTAAAATGTTAATATGTTTATAAAGTTTGCCTTTTTAAGACTTTGATAGGTCAAAATTTTGTTAAAAGTACTATGGGGAAAATGGTGGAAAATTTTTCTGTAATTCTTTCTATATAAGCAGTAAAAATATTATATGTCACAGATGCTTCTGGATAAATATCTTAAATAGCTTTTTGTTTATTTTCTAGGTGTATTGAATACAGTACATTTCAGGCAAAAAATGACCTACATATAACTGAGAAAAATGATGTGCCACTCATTGCCAGACTCTTCCATAGAATGGTACTTAGAACCTGCACTAACCAAACAACTGCCTTGGGCAAAAAGCTCTCAATCCAGTTGTTTCAGTTTAGACTGGTTTTACTGTATTTCTAGGGCATGGAAAAACAAGTTATAGCGTAACCTAGCAATTACAGGTCAATCACTATTATTAAATGATGTACATTTTCTAGAACAATTCTTATTTACAGGTAGCTAAACAAGTTCAGCTGTACTGCCTAGCAATATCAAGCCCATACTGATGCTCAATTAATTTTCTATTTTTTTTTTCAATAATAATCAATAGACTTTTAATTGTTCTCACTATGAACATGGCAGAACTAAACATCAATTTCAAGTCTAATTACTTCCACCTTCCAGGAATATTTCAATAGTCCATTGTGCAACTTGATAAAGAAACACATTAAACTGTGGAATTGAAACTCAAAACCTTAAATCCTTATTCCTTAGTCCCAAAAAGAAGTTGCTTTAAATATTCATTTATGGCACTGCTAAATTAATTACATTAAAGTTCTGGCACTGCTTAATTACTTACAATATACAGCACTTTATCCAATCCACAACACCATGGTACCAGAAAACTGTGCCAGATTGTATACATGTAGGGTGAAGAAATACACAAGTTAACACCAAAATCACCAATTTAAAGAATACCAGTCTAAATTTAAAGAGGGTTATTCAGGTATTGTTGTACCAATTATAGGACTGGTAAAAAGTGTTATATTATACATGTAGTGATTCTGGAATATTCAAGTGGTTTAAAGAGTATCTACCGTATCAGTTGTAAGACCAACAAAATGTGTCAAAACAGGGTTCTGAAATACTGTAAATGAACTAATTTTCCCAATTTTTGCGATTGACAAAAAACTGAAAAAATAGTACACTCGAAATTATTTCTAACACTATCTTACACTATTGATATGTATGAAATCGTGAAAATTGATACTCACGAATATGTACACTTGACAGGATCCGCGAAAATTAGCAACTGGGAAATGAATACATTTACAGTACACTGAAGTTAGTTTAGAGAGGTTCCACTGCACAGGACTGACCAGAAGTGTCAGATTAGAGAGGTTCCATTGTATCAAATACAGGACTGACCAGAAGTGTCAGATTAGAGAGGTTCCATTGTATCAAATACAGGACTGACCAGAAGTGTCAGATTAGAAAGGTTCCACTGTATCAAATACAGGACTGACCAAAAGTGTCAGATTAGAGAGGTTCAACTGTATCAAATGCAGGACTGACCAGTAGTGTCAGATTAAAGAGGTTCAACTGTATCAAATACAGGACTAACCAGTAGTGTCAGATTAGAGAGGTTCCACTGTATCAAATACAGAACTGAATAGAAGTGTCAAATCAAACAGGCTTCTGGAATTCTAAAGTGTTGGTAAAGAGAGGTTCAACTGTAGCAATTACAGAACGTACAAAAAGTCTGCTTTATAAGGGATTCAGGAATAGTCAGATGTTGGAGAACACAGAATTCATAGAATCAATCATAGGACTCACAAAAAATCCACATTATAATGGATTCTGGAATACTAAGGTGTTGGATAACAGAGGATAAATAGTGTTTTAATTGGAAATTAATTTTAGGTGGTAAACATTCTTAATGCTTTCTTCAAAAACATGCATGCTGCAAATGGTAATTAAATTTTCAGACCAAATTATTTTCAATTCCCAGAAACTACACGAAATGGATATTAACCTGCAAATATTTAATTCCATTCCAATATTTGAAAAGCAAGAAAACAAGTTGCTACATTTTGTATCTAAGCAAGGTCAAGGTTAGTCTGCTTTTACTAACTATTAGACAGATAAAATTCATAAATAATTGATTTTGCTAAATTTAGTTCTAATCACCATGGCCTGCTAATTGTTTCAAAATTTAATTGTACAATATACAATCCTGAAGCCATAAAGGTTGCTTAGCTAAGCAATTCTTTGCCCCGATGGGATTTGTATATCATTAAAGAAATTTGATTGCATTACTTTTAAAATGGATCATACAAATGTTGCTTATAAATATTTAATGGTTGGAAATGTGTATGCTACAAACACAGCAAAATTTTGAATTAAAGCAAAGCAATACGTCTTGTATAATATGGAAGCAGGATATCAGTATTGACAAAAATTTAATTGCTTGAAATTTGAATAATGATAACATTGTAATACAGTATAAATTCAAAATCAATTTCAAGATACCGGATATATATGACTTCCTAGGATGATCATAATAAATACATGTAATTCTTAGCTTTTTTATATAAAGTACATGTATTAAATTGGTTTAAAATGCAACACAATTCACAAGCTTTATACAGTACTACTCAAGTTAGGCTTTCATTTTCCACACACTCACAGTGGTAGAACTCCTACTTCAAATTTTCTGTTTCGGTAAGACATACATTTTTCTTTTGTTAACTTTCCTTTCATCAGTGGCAACATCCCTTCGGCTCCTGCGTATGAAGAGTTCATATCACAACTCATACGTTATGCCAGAGCTTGCCGAAACTACACAGACTTTTTGTATCACGCTAGAACTCTAACAAATAGGCTTCTGGAACAGGGTTATGTTGCTACAAGATTGAAGTCATCACTACAGAAGTTTTATGGTTGTCATAATGAACTCGTGGATCGTTATGATGTATCCATCTGCACCATGAAAACTGATGTATTCAACGGGTCATAGTTTTCCTTTCCTCGTTTGTCTACCCCGGACTTGACTTTTTATGAGCAACTTGGCGGGTGTTTCTAGAAAAGCAGAGGACACTTACCATACCGGTGCACCTGGTCCATGCTCCCAGTTTTTAGTGGAGTCCAAGTTGCTCATTTACTTTTGTTACTTTGTATGTATGATTTTAGTTACTTTATGTTCTTTGTTGTGAATGTCTGTTTTCCATGTCTGGTCTTTGTCCCTGGATTACATTCTTTTGATTACCGCTATAACCTTGGTTCACTTGATTACTCTTTCTCTTTCCACTTGGGCAAGACTAGTATTTTTCATCTTCAAACAGGATGACACTTACATTTTTCCACTCCCTAGAAACTATGCAGGAAACCCCAAATGTCATTCAGATATAAAACCAAACAAAACAGGAGGTGCACAATGGCATTATGTGATAATGTGTAAGTGAAAAATGCAACAAACACCAAAACTGTACTGTAAAAACAAGTTGTGTATGTGTAGTAAGTCAGTTTCACTGTTTCTTAGCCATCATTAATTTGGTTCTCTTTCAGCCAGTTTTCAATTGAATTCATGAAAGCACATCTATTGATAGAAAGAACCATGTTTACTGGTATTTCTATTTCCTCACACCATGTTGTGGTCAGATACTAACTCTGGACCATAAGCAAGTGGATAATGCAACTTGTACACAAACAGTACTGTAACATCAAGTTGTGTACATGAAGCTAGTCAGCACAACTGTCTAACAGCTAAGTCATTATTTTGGTTCTAATACAGTCAGTTAACTATTGATTTCATGAAAGAACAGTGCTAGGAAGAATCCCAGAAACTTTTTTTTCCTCACACCATGTGGTGGCCAGATACTAAATCTGGAATGAACTGATTACCATAGGCAAGCGGAATATGCAACTTTCACCCTATCAGTACTGTAACAAGTTGTGTACGTGAAAAAAGTCAGCTACACTGTCTAATGGCTAAGTTATTATTTTGGTTCTATTAGAGTCAGTTAACCGTTGATTTCAATCAATAAAAGTTCAAAGCCTCAAGTTTTAATATGGATGAGATATGTACAATGGTCATACCACTATAATCTTGACAATAATAATGTGGTCATACTTATAATAACAGATGAAAGGTTACGATTTGAAATATTTATTAGTATTTTGCATGAAATAGACATCAAAACAAATACAAAATATGATAAATATCATCGTCTGAATATAGCTGAAATATTGCTGCTCGGACATTAAACCCCAACAAACAAACAAACAAGATAAATATCACTCAACTATTACCCTCTCATGCCTCTATCAAAGCAATAAAAATTTCATTACTTTAAAATTCAAACACTGAGTGTACAATGGACACAAAAATGGACAAACTCTAATATAAGAGAATGCCTCTTTTGCATGGATTCAATGATCGGTTGGCATATTCTTGGTCATGTTATCCAATCCAGGCTAACATGACCAGATTTTGGAGTATACCCATTATTCTGCTACCAATTTTTTGTAAAAGTTTTACTACTTTCTGTTTACAAGCACTTGTCAAACTGGAATTAATCTAAATGCATTACTTTGTTAAAAGATATTAAACAAGAAGTAATCCATTACATATGTACCAGAAAATTGCCTGCCTGTGTCAATAGTCACGAATCAAAGTTACACCTTTTGAACACTTACTTGTCCTTTATACCTTTTTAAGTTCCAAAAAAACTTAACTACCTTACAATTTCAAAATATCAACAGATCTACCAAACAGAATGGTACCATTCTCAATGGCCACTCTTGAGTTTTGTTACAGACAATGACAATTTTATTGTTCTGTATTTTACACAATTGTCACATGATATATATAGAAAATTTAACACCAAATAAACAAAGCCAGTTCTGCCAAAAAAAAAATATGAAAAATGCTGCAAAAAATTACTAACTAAATTTGGAAAATGCTGTCAAATTCAGCACCTGCAAAAAATGGCTCAAAAGGCAGTAGCTCAAAACTTACCAAAATATTTCAGGGTTTCATCGATCTGTTCTGTGGTCAGTTCAAGATCTTCATCAATTGGTATCAAAGGAGTCTGAATCCAGTCATTATTGTCATAACCACAGAAATCAGTGATGCTGTCAGATCGTAACCTGTATTTGGGAATCTGTTCCTCGATCAAGCTGAATATCTCAACTTCAGGAAGGTTGGCACTACTGCAAACCTCTGAAATTGAAAATATATAATGAAATACCACTTTTTTGATATTTTAGAATACATGTACATGTAAATCAATTAAAAATACATTTTTAATATATATTCTACAGAGGAAGAAAAAAATCATCAATGCTCATGAGATTGCAAGATTCTCAACATACATTTGCAAGTACAGGTATCTCAATTTCTTAATGGAAATTTGCACCATAAATTCAAACAGTATTGAGCTAACAATTGCAAAACAATAAACCTTGCAATGACTGAGAAAAACAATGCTCTAGACAATTGGCACTTTTGACCTCCTATATTTTAAGTAGGTGTACTTTTACCATATCAGTGCTTCTCAATAAATTATTCCAGAAAAAGGTAGACAACCCATTATCAAGATTTATGCCTCAACATGAAGCCTCAGTGATTCACTGTCCAATAGATCACCAAAAAATCTCTATGAGGTTAAGCAGTTTCAAACCTGAGTTTCTAAAACAACTAAATCTTTAAAATCTATTTTATACATACTGTTGCTAAGTATGGAGATTTTCAAGGGCCATTGTGAGCTTATTCATGATCCAAAATTTTTCCTGCATGCTAAAGTGAGCTTTTGTGAAATTTTAGCTTCGTGGTTTATTATTACAAGGAATAGGAACAATGCTTATTTCGATAGTACATTTGCTTGTGTTTATCTTAGACAAAAAAACTGTGAAAAAATAGTACACTCGAAATTATTTCTAACACTATCTTTAGATGTTTTCAAAGGCACCAGAGTCTCAGCTGTATGATTGTCTCTTTGGCAATAAAACCACATGGTCTATATTTATTTGGTTAAGTACCATACTACATGAAAAAACATCCCATAGTTGTAATATCTACATGTATGTTAACATGCACTTTAAATACATGTATAACATCCTTGCATAAGAAACAAGATCAGTGTAAAACCATAAAATGTATGTTTTTTATAGATATCGGTGTCTAAACTTTATAAAAAGTTGAATGTCACATCAGAAAGACTTTGCTAAATTCCTTCATGTTTGTTCAGCTACAAGCTTAAGTACAAGTATATTTCTATGTATATAAAAAATACTTGAAACTTTTTAGCTATAATTGAAATTTGTCTCCATATATTCATTCCTTGCATACCTTCTTCAGGTTAATCTAACAAAGCAAAAATCCCCCCCTATTTTTTTAAGTTAATAATTTTGTTTTTTTGGAACACAGGCATGTTACCTGCTTAACCCAGATCTTGTAGATCCTGTTTGTTATACAAATAACAGGATTTATGATGCGACCCAGAGTGGTGACATAAAACCCAGATAACTCTTAACTCCTAACTCGCCTACTTTCTTTCCAAGAAATATATCTATGTTATTTTTAATGCCCCTAAAGTGCATGCAAGGACGCCACGTGATCAATAATAAAATGCAAGTTTTGTTGTAGGTCAAACTTTGGTTCAGAAACGCCCAATTTTCTTGGTATAACCAAATCTGCACATGACAGAGAGTTTGTTTTGTTTATACTAATAATCTGCCTTGTGATGTTCTACACAGCATGTGCAGGGTGAAGAATTTGTTTAGTCAACAATTACCCATATGAGGTTCTATGTACCAATAGCACTAGTTTTCAGCTTAAAGACATTTCAACAGGCATTGCTTGTGCAACTGATGATGTAAAAGGTATGTATGAAACTGGTGCAGGGGCCACTATGGAAGTGGATTGTAGGTAATAGTCCCTTTACTTTTTTCAATGGCCCTTGCTTTTTTAATGCCACATAAGGGGGAGGGGGCAAAAGGCCCATTTTTAATGTTTATGTCTTGATTTCAGTTTGCATGTCTTCTTTTTTAAGAATTTAACTTATAATCATAGGTTACATAAAAAATTCCCATTACACTGCAAGTAAGTTACACTGATGTTATGTATTGTAAGAACAATACTTTTTTATGCATTTTTGGTGCCCTTAGTTTTGAGTTAACATGAATCTCAAAATGTAGTCTATTTGCTTGAAAGTACCACTTCAAAATTATCCCAAACTTCTTTTTATTTCAGCTTTTGAGGTTCCAAATTGCTCATTTATTTCTAATTAGAATGGGTAAAATGTATGTCAATCACCAAAACCTAAAATACTCACTTACTATAAAGGTTGACTCAAGGTGTCCCTTTTTGCTTTTGGGTATAATTTTCACAAATCCACAGGAAATTTGATGCAGAAGCTGGTTTTAAGATTTATTCCAAGCTTACAATCTTTATGAAAATATTGTATAATACATTGACCTCTGTTAGAAGAATACTGTAAAAAATAAAAATTATTGACGACCTCTTCTACATTTTCTATGAAATTGCAGGTATACGATATTTGTCACAATACCTGTTCTACATTTGTGTACATCTAACACTAATTATCTATCTGACCATAGTTTAGGGCCTGGGTAAAATATAGAAAGGAAGGTGAAAATGGAGAATCTGTCAAAAGTTAACAACCATACCATTGTGAAAAAAAATCAGAGATACAAGTAGCCTTACTCTATGGGCCTTCAAGGAATGGTGAGAATTTTCCCCAACAGACAATCTGCCTTTGACAGATGTGTGAAAGTTTAGGCCAACACTGAAATAGACCTGAAAATTGAAAATTGACAGTGCCATGGAATGGAAAACAAGATCATAAGCCTACCTTTTCATAGAACTTCATAAAAAAATCACAATATCAAAGACTTTTAAATTCTCCAATGTTTTACATAAAAATATTTAATTTGGGATCAGGGCCACCCACAGTTACAGGCAGGTTATCAGGAGAGATAACTGTTATTTTCCACAAACCATGGTTTGAGTAAACATAACCTGATTTTGACCTATATTAACACATAAGCTATCCACATGCAGTAGTGACGTTTTTTATCTACAGCATACCTTTATCCCTATAATAATTCAACGGATTATGAAAAGCCCTTCCTTGAAAAACTTAATCTTGAAGACTGGCCAAACAAACACATCAAAGACTATGACATAATTTGGAACTCTTACCGATCATTAAAGTAATAAATAAATGCACATGCAGAAAAAATAATCCTGGTCTATCCTAAAAGGGCATTACTGTCAATTAAAGACCTTCGAATATAATCATAACATTTTGGGCCATGTTACTTATGCCATTGAAGATGACAACTATTATAATGGTGAAGATGGAACTGAACAACTTTCCAAGTTAAGTATGTTACAGATTTACCATATATCTTTTTAGCCTTTAATTTTTTTTATAAATATATCACAATGTGGCAATGCTCATGGAAAAAGTACTGTAAACGTATATATTTTCACAGTTGCTAATTTTCTGGGATTCTGTCAAGTGAACATACTTGCGGTTATCAATTTTAGCGATTTAAAAAAATAATATTTGCATTATATAATGTTTAAAATCAATTTCGCGGGTAATTTTTTTACGTGTTTTTCTTTCCATCATGAAAATAGCAAAAATTAGTGCACCGCACATTAGTAAGTTTACAGTAATCAAGACATTCCTATCTATAGACCAATCCAGTTCAAAGCTTTCTTTAAAATTATTGTTATTGTTAGTAATTATTACAGTAAAGTTAATACTTTATTAAACTGGAAGAGAATGAGGAGTTTCAAGTTCTGCTGAAAATTTATTGACTGAATTTGTAACAACAGAGCTTGTTTTCAACAGTGGTTCTCAATTTTTTTTTTCAAATTGACACTTTAAACTGACAGAAGGGGGCTTAAAAGATTAAGATAAAACTAGAAAATACATTGGTCAATTCCAGTTCAATAAGGTCAGAAATCACAACTATTGTCCATAAAAGGTCAAGATATTTTTTAACTGACATAATAACTTACATGTACATTTCTGGAGATAAAATAACTTTTGATTGCTATATATTTTAATTTGGGGTGTTAAAATAAATATGTCAACTCAGTAAGCAGTAAATTTTTCAAATCAAAATGGCAGTATAGTATGCACATCTTCACTCTTTAACAATACATCTAAGCCAAAAATGGAAGGAATCTGTTAAGCAGTTTCAGAGGAATAGAGGTCATATGGTTCAATAACGCCTACAAAATGTAGACATATGTAGACATATGATAACAACTATCTTCTCTTAGAAATATATACCGGTACACATACAGTCAAACTTCACTCGCTCAAACTTGGATGGCTTGAACACCCTGGATTTCTCAAACACAATTCAAAGTATCAAAATTTCCCCCTACATTATCAATATAAATAACCTTGGATTTCTCAAACATTCAAACCGACGAGTCGGTCTGTTCGATAATAAATCTTAGAGAATAACCCTCACTAACTCGTACTCGTCAGCCATTTTGTCAGCTTGGGTAATAAATGGTGTGGAAAACTGAAATTCTACGGACTTCAATTTCTGGAACTTCCGATAACTCAAACATTTTTCAATGGTCCCTTGGAGTTCGAACTATGGAGGTTTGACTGTATATACAAAAAATTTAGGTTATAAGTCAATAAAACTAATGCAGTTTAGGAGGAGATGCAAGAAATGTGGACAAGCGGACAAACACACTTTAATTCAGTATTGTTATAAAAAATATAATTCAAGATAAGCATTTAGAATCAATCGGGCAGTGTACCAAAATTTCAAGTATGACTGGCAAGATTTATGTTCTTAATCAATATGAAAAATTTCTGCTTAATTAAAAATTCACCACCTCGTGTCAACAAAGGTTTGAAGTATATGATACATGTAATATTCAGATAATCTACAAGTAGATAGAATTAAACTAAAATATTTCTGAAGTTAAAACAAGAGCACATATACACATTTTAACTGAAGTGGTCTTGTAATCAGTAAATAGCACTCAAACCAGCATGAAAAAGTAGAACAAACATACCAATATCTCTTAGAAAAATTTAAGTACCCTGACCTCTTAACTATTTTTAGTAAAAAAAAAAAAGGGATAACCAGTCACTGAAATGGAGATAACAAGAATTTTAAAATTTTGAAATACCATAGTTGGTTCCCATTTCTTTGTAGTATTTATGGCCAAAAACAATAACAGTTTCTGTGTTTAAATTCCTGTACAGAAAAATTTTTAGTGCCATGAATACATAAGGATAATATTGAGAAATATTCATCTAGAAAAAAAATAAATAGTCAATTATCCCATCATCTTCAAATAATCTATCAAAAATTAAATAATGCTATAATAATTCTCATTATATGACTTATATAAAATTAATAGCCATAGAAATAGTCTTTCAATATTGTGCATTTTATCAAAATAATAGTTTTCCATAGAAAGGGAGGTAACACCAACAGTAAAAAAAAATGAAAATCAGATTATCTCCCTTACATCAGTAATTCTTACTTTTTTTCATTTTCAACTTATATGTATGTGTAACAACAGGAAATACAGGAAGTACATGTTCATGTATGATATTGATCCTCACTTTTACATGTATTTTTTTCAACAATTTCACAGTTGAAATTCTGTGATAGACTTCCAAAGACTTATCTACTTGTATAACCATTTGAAATCTAGTAAATGTACATGTACATTGTACATGTACTTTCATAGTAAAGTAAAGTATGTGCATACTGGAGGATACATTGCATTAAATAAACTTATCAGAAACTAGTAATCTCTTTTCAAAAGATAAATTTTGTTGCAAAATTTCTGACCACATCAATTATTGAATGATTTAGGTCTTCACTACCATATAGACCTTCACATTCAATATACCAATCAACACTAAGATATTAATACAGCAGATAACCCATCTAATCTAAATATATTCTCTACTTTATAACGATTAATTAAGAACTAAATGAGTAACAGGAGCCAAAACCATTGAATAAATTTCTGGTCTTGTACCAAAATCTCCCTACAGCTTGAAGACAAGCCAGGATATTTCTGATCGGTCTTGCATATGATTATTCTATACCAGTCCCAGTATAAGCCTTAGGAGGGACATTTAATACATGTATGTACATATTTCATGGTATGAAGATTTAATTACGTAATTAAAAGGGTTTTATTTCTCACAGGTCATTACAGTCAATTGACATGTGTAGGGGTAAAAAATATAAGAAAAATAGTGAAATTTACATGCATGATAAATGTAAATGAATTTTAACTTCCTAACCAGGAAGACTTTACATTGTTCAGTGAGAATCTACACCTTAGACACAGACACACTGACAGAAATCAAAAACAATGCATATTGCTTCAATGGGCTCATGATGACCACAAAGTTTGCTTAAAGAGCAAAGAAAACCAGAAATATCTCGATCATAAGTATAGTTAAAAAGCAAAGAAACTTCAATTATAATACATGTATAATTACATGTATACATAAATAAACTAAGGAAAAATGAGTAACTGTCTTAGTAAATATTGACAACTAATGACATAGTTAATGTCGTAGGTGAAGTGGCAAAATTACATGTACCTTGATATAGATATTTTTGAGGTGGCAAAAGTGTAAAGAATGCTATAGTAAAGGCGGGAACAGTCTACAGATTGTTATAGCTGAGGTTGCAAAAGTGTGCAGATTTTATGGTAAAGGTGGCAATAGCGTACAGATTGGCATAGTTAAGGTGTATACCTTGCTATAGTGAAGGGGACAATAGTGTACAGATTGGCATAGTTAAGGTATACACCTTGCTATTGCGAAGCTAGGCAATAGTGTACCAATTGCTATAGTGAAGCTAACAATCATGTGCTGATTGCTATAGTGAAGCTGGCAATAGTATACAGATTGCTACAGTGAAGTTAGGCAATGGTGTACTGATTGCTATAGTTAAGGAGGCAATGGTGTACTGATTGCTATAGTTAAGTAGGCAATAATGTACAGATTGCTATAGTGAAGGTGGGTACAGATTGCTATAGTGACGGTGGCAATAATGTACAAATTGCTTTAAGGAAGGAGGCAATAGTGTACAGACTGCTTGCTATAGCAGAGGTTACAATATTATATATATTTAAGGAGACAATAGTGTAAAGATTGCTATAGCTAATGTCACTATACTGCTATAGTTATAGTATTTAAGGTTGCACTAATGTAATACATGTATTACTATACAATGTAGTTAAGGTGGCAGTCGGTAGATATTGATATAGTTAAGGATCAGACTTTCTCAGTATTCATAAATTTACTTGGTATGCATACAACAGCTGTGCTTGATCAAATACCTTAAATGTTTTCTCATAGCCAAACACTAAGGAAACAGATTATAGTTATTGGGTCAGATGAAACAGCTGTAGTCGGCAGACCAGATCAATACATTTATTTATTTATTTCTGCAAATGTTTGTTTTGAATTAATCATTTCTTTCTTCAGCATCCAAGTTGTAATAAGCATACAAGCACAGATATACATGTATTTACAACATTAACGCCATACGTGTACAACTCCCTAAACGCCATACATGTACAACTCCCTATTCACTTCAGATCTTCCTCGGTATATTAGGCTAAGCAATGCTTCAATGTTTTTACCTTCCGTTTGAGAACGAAAAGGGTAGTCAAGCTAGGACATTAAAAAAATCTCAGTCAGGCAGTCACTATTTTTGTTTATGTTTTTGGTTGAAGTGGAGTAACTTTTTTGGCATTTCCCCAATTTTTTTTTGTATGGGACTTCCTGAACACTGAAAACAATACAATCCTTCCATGCTTTTAATACATTGTTTATTGATATTTCTGGTATTTTCTCTCTAATTTTCTATGCATGTCTAAAAAGTTGAATTCATGAGTGTTCAATTAACAGAGCTGAACACTTGATTACCATTTGATCATTAACCGATCAGTGATCAATGATCACTGATCGATGATCAGTGATTGATGATCAGTTTGATTGATGATCAATGATCAATAATTGATGATCAGTGATCAATAATACATGATCAGTTATCAATGATCAGTGATTGATGATCAGTTTGAATGATAAGTTTTGAGTACATTATATAACTGGTTGTATAAAGAAGATTTAATGAAAAGAACAAATTGCCAAATTTACAACAACAAAAAAAACATAAAGGACCTTTAACCTTTAAGGTTATAAGAAATCCAAGATGGTCTCACTACATGTAAAGGAGTCCAATGACCAATCTAACCAATACTCAAGATAAGGCACTACATAAAGTTTGATAAAAAAGAAATATAAACCCTCCAAGGGATGTATTGTACAGTAAAATTTCTAGTATGGTCAATTGTTTTTGCAGTCTTTATTACAAATATAAGGCTTGGGTGACAGTGTTATTAAAATTTCATAAGGGCACTTTGAAACTATGAAGAGTGACACAAGGGCACCCAGAGGAAGGAATGATTTAGGTCTTTGAAGGTGGGGTACAGCACCCCTCTCTTTTATTGGCTTATTTTTGCTTTTAAAAAAGCCAAAAAGAGTGTGTAGTCATCATTATTGCTACTTAACAGTAAAACAAAACATAGAAGCATATCAGAATGTTGGTCACTTCCTCGTAATTTGGTTTTAACAACATCAGGTCCAAAAATAATACAGATTAAGTTTTAAATTTAAAAACAAGTACATGTGTACAACTTATGGGGTCACGATATTGATAAGAACTCCCTATCAGTGAGTCCATTCAAATTTAAACCCTATCAATGATAAATTTAGACATGAGTATAAAACGTATCTTTTAAAATTACAATTTACACTGCATTTCATGTAAGTTTGAAGATCAAAACATGGAAAACTGTATAAAAATATTATCTCACTAGATTAAAAAGAAGATTTTAAAGTATAAATAATTGAGTAAAATAGATTTGGGAAGGCAGAAATTGGCTAAGGCACTAAATGGGCCTGTCTTTACCATCTTAGGAGAAAGAAGGTACATTTTACATGGTAATCAGAGTGAGCATCAGGGCTCACGCTACTGGGCAATTCAGGTAAAATAGTCGCCCTGAGTCGCTCACCTCGCCCTCAGACAACACCAGCATGCCAGTAAGATGATGTTCTTTCTATACAATGATGAACATTAGAGATGTAGATTGATTGATTGATTTTAATCTTATAGCAAATACATGTATTTCATGCATTTCAGGAGAACAATGATCAATATTACAGACCCTGCCTTGGACTAGTCAAACTAGTCAGATTTCAAAAGAGCCTGGTCACAGAACCAACACTGTCCACAGGCACACATGGTATCCCATCAGACACGTTGTTCTGACTCTCAGCTGACCAAACGTTATGCAGTAGAAGTACAAACGTTAATGCCACAGATTGTAAGTATTCAGGGCCTAATTTAGAGGGATAAATGAGCAAAAACTTCTCATGGTTTGTGCTCACCTCTCCCTTTTTTCTTTGACAAAGAGAAGTTTATGTAAAAGATTACATCGACAAAAATGTCAATATTGTTATTTATCAAAACAGAAATGAGAATTTACTCAAATGTTTTTTCTCCTAGTCATCAACATCTAGATTAGGCCCAGGATATTGTTTTGAACTTCAATCTTTTTGAAAAATTTCAATCAAGTTTTAAAAAATGCCTATAATCTACCAGTAGTTTCTCAAAATTATCGATTAAAGAATTAAGAAATTACATGTTCGCTGAACAAACAAGGGGAACTGATAGAAAATGAAAATAGTATAACAATTTTTTTTCTGGCCTTAAAGTAAGCTGAATTAAACATACATAAAGAATTCATTTTTGTAACTTCAGAGAAAAGAACTACATGTACATTGTATATAATTAGACAATAAACAAGTTTTGCTGACTTGCCCTATTTAGACTGACAGAAAAAACATGTATTTGTACATGAGAAAAGTTAAAACTATTAACAAATGGTAATGTTTCTTTGGCCTATTAAAAAATCTTTCATTTTCATGGTCTAACATGAATATGACAGTTCTAACATGTCACCAAGGACATGCAAGGCATACAAAATAAAAACACCTGTTAATTGCAAAAAGTGCCCTGAATTAAAATTTATGTGAAGAAATTGTGCAACAAGGTACAAGATGCATTGATGTGCACTCAATAAATACATGTACATTGTATATTATGCAACATGCACATGTATAACTGTATTTGGTGACTGATTGTTTCCTAAAAAACATGATAATATTGAACTCGTGCATATTTCAATGCACATTCATGGGTCCTGTCTGCAGAAAGGGAATATTCATTGACATGTTTCTGAAAGAAACCCTGTTCAACCTAAGATTAGATTATTAGCATGCATTTGAATGCATGTTTTCATGCATCTACTGATCACATTAATTTAAAGTTATATACTGCACAATGCACTGGACATGTTTGGCTTAATAAACTGAATACGGTTATTCTGCATACTTTCTAATTTACAAGTGCATGTAGGATTTTTTAAACTTGTAATTTATAGGAAAATGCCCATTAAGGGTATTGGTTTATGTAAATATACATGTACATTTTTGTACATGTATGTCATTGCACCAAGTGCAATATCAGCAAGAATGATCAATTACGATTTCCTTTTACAGGATTCAATAACAGGAATAATTGGGAAGTAATTGGCAAAACTGGAAATACATGGTAAATATATAGTAAAATAAAGAATCATAACAATAAATTCCTGATTAGTATAAGAGTAAATCCATGAATTTGACCAAAAAATCACTGCCTGGTCTGTACATACAAAAACCTAGAAGTTCCTACTCAAGATACAAGTTGATGGACAGACCATTGAAATTTAAATAGGTGCAGTTTATGGGCTAGACTTTTCCAAATAGAAAGGCAAGAAAAAAAGTCAGAACAAGTATTGCACCAAAACTTAATTTTTGAGGTAAAAGATAAAATTAGAATTCTCAAATTTCACTGTTTTAGTGCTTCTTCATTAGTGTGCACTGAACTTTCACATTAGTAATGTAAAAACATCTTAAGACTGCTTTAATGGTAAAAAAAAACAGAAATAAACTGAAGAAGGCAAAAAAATCTCTTTTGAACCTCATATACATGTACACGTATTACATTTTTTAACTCTACAGTACCAGTACCTTGCATTAAAATTTATACATGCAAATTAAGCAACATGTGCATGTATACATCCATAAAGCCTTTGTTTCTTTGCAGTAAATGACTTGTTTATACCTATAAAAACCAAACTATTGACAATACAATGAACGTGACTCTACACAGGGAAACATGTCATAAATGACAAAGTACAATAAGGGCCGTTTTTGGTCACCTCTTCAAAAAACTTCATATATTCCTTATTAAAAGGCAAGGTATAGTAGCCCTCCAAACGTGACTCTACACAGAGAAACATATCGTAAAGGACAAAGTACAATAAGGGTCGTTTTTGGCCCCCCTCTTCAAATAACTTCATATATTCCATATTAAAAGGCAAGGTATAGTAGCCCTCCAAACGTGACTCTACACAGGGAAACATGTCATAAATTTAACATGGAATTTTAGTCATTTTTATGTAGGACACTAATCTAAAACAAAGAATACTGACTCAGCAGTGAGGGTCTAATAGCATACATGTAATATAATTTTGTTTGCTTGGTTGCATTTTATGCATATACAAACATTTTGCACATACACTTTGTAGGTGTACACATGTATGTTTTAGAAATTTTTAAATGTTTAGGTTTTAAACCTGAATTATCTTTTTGATTTTAATAATTTTTCAATAGCAATGACCATGATTTTATAATTCTCATTTCAGAAATGGATTTCTACATACAACATGTACACTACAAGTACATGTATGTTTTGTATCATCCCCAAGATTTTCTTATAGGAATATGGATGAAGGGTTGATATTATTTTTTTTCAGTTTTCATGTACATGTACCTAAATGACATACATTTTTGTACACTGTACACCTTCCTTTATATAGTACTAGTACAATCTACAGAAGGAATAATATAATGCTGAACTTACCAGTAACGACACCAATTTCCTTGGTCTCGCTCTCACTTTCCTTTACCCAGCTTTCCTCATTCTTCTCAGTCTCGGCTTCATGTTTAGTCTCGGTTACATCATCAATAGGAAATTCAACTGATTCCAGCTTGGATGATAAGAACGACCATTTACCGCAGATTTCGTCCGTACACAGATCTAGGAGGATATTACCTACACCCTGAAATCAAAACCAGATTCATATAATACAAATTACATTGTGCCTAAAGAATTTTAATTCCCTACCACTCAGTTTAATGTTTGTTTGGAAGACAAGCAACTTGTAGCCTTTTGTCCACAGCCACAAGTTTAAAAGCAAAAGTCCCATAACTCCTGTAAACTTTTTCTAATCAAATTGGCAGCAAAATATGATCAACTATAAATGGTGACTAACTATCCTTCAAAATCTGAAAGAAGTCCATAAGGCGGTTTCTAAGGAATTGTGTCCACAAGTGTGATCGGACAGACGCACATACAGAAGGCAGCATTTCTTAGACCCCTTTCCACATTACGGCAGGGGAAAAAATAATTCAAACATGGAGTTTTCTTTTTTCTAGATTTGGGTGCGAGTCACAGGAATCATGATTCTATGGAAGTTTCATTAAATCTATTCAGTGGTATAGAAGAAGTAATTGATAAGAAATAGGTATAAAGGGACACCCCTATCACTATACATGTATATCCCCTCTACTATAATGTAGAATTAAATGATCTGGAAGCAGAATAGTTTACTGTAACCAGAAGACAAGTACATGTACATGTATGTTTAAACTCAATTTAAGATGCTGCCTCATACATGTATGTATCTGTATGTTACATGTACATCTATATCAAAGTGTAATTACCAGACATGATTTTTTATAAAGCCATAAAAAGAAGTGGATAACCGTGAAATCTGAAATAAACATACAGTATGGTAAAAAAGAAATAGAACAAAAAAATCCAGAACTGAAAATGCAGAATTAAAGAAGAAAATTATGTCCAAGATAAATCCATTGTATGACTTTTTAAAAATTTTACTCTATTTCCTCTCTTCCTAACAAATAGTTTATCAAAGTGATTATAATAGGATACATTTTTGTATGTGTGTATACACTGCACTACATATGCTAACATTTTCTTTTCAGGAGGTACATGTACATTTGTAGCATGAGCTTTTACTGGAAGAGTAATAAAAAGAACCAAGATTATAGCAGTAATCAAAAGAATGTAATCCAGGAACAAAGACCAGTCCGGGTTAGACAAACGAGGAAAGGAAAACTATGATTCGTTGAATAAATCAGTTTTCAAGGTGCAGATGGATACACCATAACGATCCACGAGTTCATGATGACAACCATAAAACTTCTGTAGTGATGACTTCAATCTTGTAGCAACATAACCCTGTTCCAACCTATTTGTTAGAGTTCTAGCATGATACAAAAAGTCTGTGTAGTTTCGGCAAGCTCTGGCATAATGTACAAGTTGTGATATGAACACTCCATCATAGGTACTGAAGGGATGTTGCCACTGATGAAAGGAAAGTTGACAATTCTGAATGAAAAGTCATCACATTTGTTGTAAAGTTTGGTCAATAGTTTTCTTTTACCATCGATTTCTAAGTGTAGGAAGTATACATCAAAAGTGAAGTTGAAATGCTCAATAATTTTACTATTTACTAAAGCGTGACTAGTATACTAGGAAAAATAATGGAATTTAATAATCACAAAATATTTCGGAGAATATGCAATAGGCCTACATGTATATGCTTGTGGTTACAAAAATAGGCTAAATGCCATTATTGTTTTTACTAAAATTGTAAAATTAACCATCTAATGGCACTGAGGAAATTTAACTTAGGACCTCTAATGTCAGCACTGTAACTGATGGAGCTTAGAGAGTCGACTTCATAGAAGCAGTAGATGCAGCCAGTGAATTGTATGGTAGTTGATGATTATGTCAGACATGTACATTTTGTATACTCCTGGGGGAGAACATTAAAATTTTACTCTCGAGAGTGTACATGTACATTGTATATTGGGCATGCTCATGAACAGCATGCAGTTCACATGAAAGGGTCTATACACAACATTGTATTATAAGTCTGTGCATCAATTTACTTGCATACAAATGTACATGCATGTAGTATTTTTTTTAAGTTTAAGATTAGTTCCTGTGCCGTTTTGGCAAAATGTGTTTTGTACTTTATTTCAACTAGCTTCTGATGATTAGAAATTATTGTTATGAAGTTAATGATGGAGTAATCTATTTTCAATTATTTTGGGTTTAGACCTTTTTTTATGTATTTTATTTGTTTATCATAGACAGAATTTTATAAATACCTCACCATCATCACCTGACCAAGGTGTATAGAGGTACATATATCCTGAATGTTTACAAATTGTTATAAAAACTGACTATTGAATACATTTTACAATACTAATGAAATATTTCAATATAAAATAGAAGAAAGACCTTTTCCCCAAAAATTAGTTTATTCCTTGTTTGCTGTTATTGAAATATTGAAATGTATGTTTTCCACAAACAAAATTGATATACTGATAGATGTTTCCAATTTACATTGGTCTCCTCTTTCCTTACTTGGGTGACATGCACAGACTTATAATACAGACAACAGGTCTAAATAAACGGGGTGTGAAGGGGCGAACACTAATTTCATTTGTTTTTAATAATTTTTATTACATATTCTGTAATGGAACAGATTTCCCTTTCCACTAATGTCTTGTTAAAGCAAAGATTCAAATATTTCTTCCCCCAAAGTCTCTCAGAGTCCTTAGGCTTAGTGACCCAGACCTATAATAAAAATTTTCACCTAGTTTACCTTTTCCCAAGGTTAAACGTCTGGGCTAGTAGACCTTAAGACCTTTGTTATGTACCACTACATATATGTATATTGTTTTTTTAGTTTCACACCACCACAATGCATGTGATCAGTAAGGGATAAGTATTTGCTCATTTCTCCCTCTATATTAAGTCATATCATCTCTGAAATGCTTAATTAATATAAGGTTTTAACGGAGATTGGATTATATTTTGATTCAGGAAGCGATAACAAGAAGAAGAAATCCTTAAACTCTGCCAAATATTCTGGCGTTCAGTAACTTCAGAGCTGACTCGTGATTCCATGAAAATATTAACATTCAATGAATTGGAATAGCTAGAGATGCGAATTTTAGTTGACAAGTTTTATTTTTGTCTCTGTTTTACTCTATTTACAAAC
The DNA here is from genome assembly GCA_037379345.1 of Perna viridis. NCBI lineage: Eukaryota > Metazoa > Mollusca > Bivalvia > Mytilida > Mytilidae > Perna > Perna viridis. Next base: position 25,011,640 of record CM074523.1, read on the forward strand.
ATTTCAAGTTCAAGAAATCTTACGATTTGTCCTCCATGATCTGTCAGGTGCTTGAATGTTACGACGAATCTAATTGGTCGGATAATATTGGGTTGGCGAATGAAAAGTTTGCTTGTAACGAAAAATCCCTTATCGATCGGGGGTCTAAATGAGTAACTGATGAATCATGAGGCTACTAAGGGGTGGTAAAATTTGAAACGGTATATTGTTGATTAAAAAATAACAGCCTGATGATATGTAAAGAAATGGGTAGATCTAAACTATTATATAGATATCATTTGGTAGATAATATCCTGAGATATACCTGCAATATTGATGATTATTTTCGTAAGATAAAGTCCCTGTTTATTCTTAGAAAGATAAATCTGTAATTAAGTACAGGTATATGCTAGAAAGCATGATTTTTCCTGGTATCTGAAATCTATTTTCCATGTTAGAAAATATGAATTTTCCTGGTATTTGTAGTATATATTTTCCATGTTAATCTAATAACATTGCCGTTGTCGAGAGAGTAATCAAGGGAACCAAGGTTATAGCGGTAATCAAAAGAATGTAATCCTGGGACAAAGACCAGACATGGGAAAGAGACATACACAACAAAGAACATAAAGTCACTAAAATCATACATACAAAGTAACAAAAGTAAATGAGCAACTCGGACTCCACTAAAACTGACAGCATGGACCAGGTGCACTGGTAGGGTAAGCCTCCTCTGCTTTTCTAGAAACACCCGCCGAGTTACTCATAAACAGTCAAGTCCGGGTTAGACAAACGAGGAAAGGAAAACTATGACCCGTTGAATAAATCAATTTTCGAGCAGTCTTTTCAGTGAAATGTAAGAAAGGTGTGCACACTCAAAGGAAGTTTAAATTAAAGAATTAAATACATTTCATTATATACTATATATGCACATATCTTTGTCGAACTACTATACACGTATATTATATTTTTTTTATCTGCGCCATGAAAACTGATTTGCTCAACGTGTCATAGTTTTCATCTCCTCTTTCGTCTACCCTGGACTTGACTTTTTATGAGCAACTCGGTGGGTGTTTCTAGAAAAGCAAAGGACGCTTACCCTACCGGTGTACCTGGTCCATGCTCCCAGTCCGAGTTGCTCATTTGCTTTTGTTATTTTGTATGTACGTATGATTTTAGTTCCGTTATGTTCTTTGTTTTGTGTATGTCTGTTTTCCATGTCTGGTCTTTGTCCCTAAATTACAATATTTTGATTACCGCTCTAACATTGGTTCCCTTGATTACTCTTTCATATGATATCTCGTAAGGACACAGGAGATTGTCAATACTATCCTTAAAAATACTCCCTGCCCTTGGTAAATATAATCTTAGAATAATAAATTTTGTTTTATGCGACCAAATTTTTAAAATGACACTCTGAGATACATGTACCGGCGCAAACAGAATTTGTCGATTTAGGACCCGCCCCAATATATTTTTTTTCTAATTATGATATAGAACCAGAGAAGTAGCAAAATATACAACAAATCAAACTTAATCAAAAGCGTATGCGCAAACCAAACATATTAAGTACCATAGCAGACAAAATCAAAATCGGAAAAGATCCGATATAATAGGATACATTATTGTACTTTTCCAAAACGGGAATTCGAAGGGTTATAGATACGCAGACCAAATCAACAAATAGCCACGTCATACACTAAGCACATAATACCGTACAGTACGCTAAAAAACATAAAATTTGGAGAAATTGTCCTGCCTAATCAGCACTATCGTTAACAGCTGATTTGTTTTGAAGCACTAACTTTAAATTAACGCAGAGGCAGATTCACGATTATTTCAGATATGGGATGCATTTGGAAAATGCGATATAAGCGAAGCAATGAGAAAAAACTGAGGAAAGGTAGTGAAAATGAAGAATTAATACAATTTCAATTTTCTAAATTAAGAACTATCTAAGGCCCAGTTGAATCAAATTATGTCCTAGCCATGCTTATTCCTATGAAAGTTACCATAAAAGCTTATTCAGAATTGAAAATTGACGACCCACGGCTGCACTTAAACCAAGTACCCTCCAGTGTATGAAATTATGGAATAGAAGGTATACATCGCGAGTATATAATAATGCCAAGTATATTACAAACTGAATTGTCAGCCCAATCTGCGGAAAGCTCAGTAAAGCTTGCACTTTTAAGCATCATTTCTTTAAAATCAATACAAAATTTTGACCTATCATAGTAAGGTAAGTAAGTCATGTGATTACATGCGATAAATTAAATATATTTCGCTCAGACTGTCCGTCTGTCTGTACGCATATTTTAAAATGGCTGAAAATTAATCCGTGACTTTATATATTAGTAAATTAACAGTAAGTTAAGAGTTTCGACTATTCTTGCTGGAAACTCCCAAGTGCGAAAATACCTTTAGTTTCAATCATGACCTGGAAGTACAAGTGAAAACGCTTCTACAAAATCATGTCCAAATAAGGTCTAGCAATTTTCGAAAATTATATTATTTTACTTGTCAATATTCAAACATTTTCAATCGTTCATGAAGTCATATAGAAATAAAAAAAATACAAAAACATCTAGCTGCTTTTAAAGAAAGAAAAAATCACACCAATTTAAGGAATAAAGAATAAAGCTTTAAGTTTCAGAGTGAAGGAGAATATGTAAAGGGGTGTCTGGAATATTAAAAAAAGCATTACGCCATAAATTTCTTTCGGTAACAAAATTTTGTGATTTAAAATAAAATTGTTCGTCTATACACTGCCCTCCAACCATGAATATTTAATCTACAATGTGAAACAACTTACCCTATTTATTCGTCCACCATCTACGATGCACATTTTCACCTTTGTTTCTGGTTTATAGGGTTACTCAATGGTTACAAAATTGCACCAATGGTTTTCATATCATTTATAAAATTTGTTCGTATTCCTGAAAAATAAAACGTAAAACGTACCGATTTTTACCTCCAAAAATGACATTTTCAGTTTATACTTAGTATAAAAAAGTGGATCTTATTTTAAAGTAACGCTATCTGAATTAAAGCCTAAGACATTACATCCACTGTACACGGAATGCAAATAAAAACTATATAAAACTTATTAACTTTAACAATAAAGTAACAGTAAATATATACAGGTTTCCAAACATTCATCAAGAAACATGCATGCACGTGTAATGAAAATACAAAACCAGAAAATACAGCGACAATTAAAAAAAATATTCGATTTCAGCCATCTATATACATGTGGTTTTGTCTCTGTGTAAAGTCGGGAATCAAGGGGAATAATTCAACAAGTTAGCTGAGCAATTTTCAAGGCTTTGATGGCTAATACAACCTAATGCAACATAAAAAGCATTTTTATTTTCTTTAGAAATATATCCACCACAAATGAGCTGAAATAGAAATTCAACATGAGATGTAGTGTATACGGGAATAATGACAATGCTTTAAAGACTAATCTGGGAACAAATAATAAAAGTTAAAATCAAAGTTATACGAATGTCATGAAAATGAGCTAAACAGACAAATTGAACCGCGGCAGAGGTTAACTTACACGCGCGTCTTCTGTATTTCTGTACCATACAAATATACATTTCACTTGATGTCGAGACAAATTGTGATCTTGATGAAAAATTAAGTTGCAACCGATTTACTATCAACTTGATCGAACAGAACTGTCTGATATTCGGAGAAAGAAAATTAGCAGTGCAACGAGAATTTAGAACGCCTATGGAAAAAAAGGTTTAACAAATAGATAATCAGAAGCTTTTAACACCAGTTGTATAAATAATCTTACACAGAATAACAGACATCAAAATTATAAGTATATTCAGAAAAGAATTTTTAAAACAGATGGCCGGTCTTAAAACTATCATTTAGTCACACTGCACTTATCTTAAAGTAAAAAGGTTATTGTCTTTGACCCTCTTTTCGTCTAATACAACGTCAAACAATGGAGGTAATGATGACAATCAATATCTTGAAGTTACCTACGAAGGATTTAAAACAGTTTTAAGTTGTACGACCGAAATCATGAACTGTCGTTTGTCCCGCGATATAACATGAGCAACTCGACGAATAGAGGACTTGTACTAAACCAGCGCCATTTTTTTTTATTGAGTCCGGATACCTATTACCTATAGTTTTTTGTGTGTTTTTCGTTTTGGTGTCTGCATGTTGTTAGTTGTTTCGTTCTCGAATTTTACAATTTTGTCTATAGGTTCCTTTGAAAGGGTATAATTTTTGACTTCACATTAAACCTGGTTCATCTGGCTTGCACACTGAAGGGACTTGGTCTCTCACTTCTGACTGCACAGAAATGAAAAATAACACTAGATATTTTTCCTCCTAACTTAGTGCCTAGCACCGTTCAATTTATGTTAGGTCAGAGGTCAGAAACAATTTGCTTTAACACTGAATCCAAAGTAGCCAATAACATATGTAACCTTCTACACCGAACCACAAACAGACTGGGAACCTGTCTTCATCAGAGATACCAGATTCAATGCAAATAATACCCGTGTAAAACGACCATATGCCGTAACAAAACTATACCTTCAGTCTTATAGATTTACGGTTTATGGATTTTTCACTGTATTAGTAAATCTATGGGCGACAAGAAACCAATCTTGCAACCATTGTTTTCATAAAAAAAAAAACAAAAAAAAAAAACAATCAAAACAATTAAAAACAAAAAAAATAAACAAGAACAACAAAAACAAACCAAAAACAACAAAATTAAAAAAAAACAAAAAAACAAGCAAGTAAACGATAGAACTTGTCAGTGGCGACCATTTTGAAGATGAGGATCGTCCTTAACGGAATATAAAACGAATGAATTGCCAAAAGACAAACAAAAATGGCACAGACACAGACAAAACTAAACACAAAGCAACAAACATAAAGAAAAGGAGATGGTGATCCAACCCCTGACCCCCCCCCCCCCCCATGAACAATCCTATATATTCCCTAACATAAAGGGATTTATGTTTTCGGTCAGGACAGCGTTGCAATTTTAATTTTGTTTAGGTTATCGAGCGTTTTTTTTTTTTTTTTTTGTGGTTTGATTTGGTTGTTTTTCTGACGCAGTCGGTATAGTTTCGCTTTTTATCCTTTGACATTAAAGACGCTCTTCCATGCAAACGCAAGTCACCTGACCTAAATTCTGTTTCTCGATTGGCCACATACTCTTAACTTAAGTGGCGTTCGAAAAACTGTATCGGAAATTCAAATTGCGTGCCATGTGTAATTTCCTGAATGAAATGTAGAAAATTATAAGTAAAAAGAACAAATTTTACTGCGTCGGCTATCTTTTTAAAAAAAAAAAAAGTAATTGTTTTTTCTTTCTTATCTTAAAACCAAATTAAGTTAATGATACAAAGCGGGAAACTGCTTTTATATACATGTCATGCAAGGCATTATCAATCAAACGGGTTTAAATTGATTAATTATTATAAAATAGTTCGGCTTAAGTAAATGAACAATTCTAAAGCGTAGATGGATTGTTTCGCAATGTATGCCGTATAAATTATTACACTATATAGCCATATTTAACAGTCAAGTCAGCTAACTTTAATGTGGTTCGCGAAAACTCATTATGCAACTGGCTTAAATCATATTCGTGAAAAACGAATTCGGTCACTTGTAAATGCTTCCTCTGTTTCTATGCTGTCACATTACAAAAAAATATTTGAAAGTTATTTCTAGATCAATTTTCATAATTTTTTCACAAATGATAAAAGACGTATCTGAAATTTTGCCATTAACTTTGAGAAATACTTTATCATTAAGGCACCAACTATTTTTATACAGAGGGGGTCTAGAGATTTTCTGAAAAAAAAAGTTATTCCAATTAAATTTGAGCGATTTTTTTTTCTCAGCCGTGGATAGAAAAAATATTATGATTCAATATTCTTCCCATTACTTAACCCCTCGAGACGAAAATGGTCTGTACCTAAAACTGAAGGAATATTGGCACCTTAATCACCAAGACAAATGATGACGTAACTATTTTCAACTGAATTTTTGACACTGATTTTTTTTCTGTAAGAAATTTTCTGGCAATTCTGAAAAAAAGACACTGTAGAACCACATCTAACTTATAAAGTTTAATTTTGACATTTTTCTCTTTAATGGTAAAATTTCGTCAAAAAGCAGTTGAAAATATTATTTTACATAGAAAGTAATGGGAAATTTAAGAGTGGCACGTCTCTGTAATTTCGAATAAAGAAAATTAAATAATTTAAAAAAAAAATAATGTTTTGCGTCAAATCAAACACTATTTGCTCATTGAAAATACTTATTCCTAATTTAATCTGTAAGATGACCGAAAACAAAATTCTCCCTACATTTGGTGTAATCTTACTTCAGTAGTTTCAGCACGTTCATACGTGTATTTCTAGCTGTGCTGAAGCCCAGAAAGCTGTAATATCAAATTCTAATAGGACGTGCTTCAAAGCTCTTTAGACCTTAGTCATGGTACAAAAGTGATAAACACATGACCAACATTTCGTGCAACACATGGGCTGCATCTATTAAAAACTATGAACAAACTAGTCCTATTAGAATCGAAATAAATCACGGAAACTCCATTTTATCATTGTTTTACCAAGGGCTGGATATTAATGTCGCACCGAATTTGATTTATGTTTTACAAAAAGTTCATAAAACAAAGAGATTTTTAGGCAAATTTCTCCTGATAATTGTTCATAAAATGATTTTCACATGTACTCACTTTCATTTGAGAAATATGCACGAATTTCACATGAAATTATCATGAAAACATATCACATGTAATCCCTTAACAAGCGTACATGACATGTGCAAGGTACCATTCAAAAGTGCAAATATAATTGTGTGGAGCTGTCTTAAACATTTAGTTAAAAAATTGCGAAATATGCAAACATTGTTAGTTGAATGAAACTTTTTTCTATTCTTTCAATTTTAGGCCTGAAATTTTGTCTTTTATGCAAACAATCGAAGTCGTCTGGAAATATCAAATATTAACACAGCTTTTGTAAAGTGTAATAGATTTTTATGTAAATATATTATCTTTTTGTGCAAGAAAATCAAATATTTTCGGATCTGTAAAATATTCTGAAGTAATACAATTGGGGTAGTGTCGTAGTTTCAGCGCAATAAGGGCTATAATTGATAAAATAGACTGTAATATGCAGTGTTCGTTTAACAAATGAGAAGGTGCAGCAATATATTATTTATGATTCTTTAGCCTGACATAATTTTGAAATCTAACATTTGGAATAAATTTAATGTAATGAAACTTTGGTTCTGTGTTTTGGGTCTATATAATTCAAAATATTTCATATTTTATTTTACTCATTTTTAAATTAATCTAGCTTTTAGGAGAAAAAAATCAGCCTTTATTTATCATATATATCAAATTTTGCAATATTACAAATTTCAATGCTTCATTCTCTGTGTTACACATGGTAGAACCCCTCACTGTGATGGATTCGGTTTCCTATTTCGATAGCTTTGGTTTCGAGTACTTCTTGTATAACTAAATTTTTGGACCATGTTCTTTCTATATATATTTGAAACTAATGCTGCTGATTAAACTGTCAGCATTTTATCAAAGATATATATAGCTTTATGTCAAGAGGGTAACTTGTCAGGGGTGAACCCAGAGATTTTGAAAATGGGTTTCAGAGAGGTTCCAGAAAAAGGGTGGTTCTCGGCTATTACTTTCTCATTTTTGCCAAAATTCTGGACGATATCAACAAAATTTCCCAACAAAAGAGAAGTTCGACCACCGGAATCCCCTGAATCCGCCACTGCTCGATATTCCCAACGATTATAGCCCCTCGAAAATTTTATCTCCAAATTCGTACACGTAAACAACAACATAAGAAAATTTCATACCTGAAAATGGAATCTCCTATAATTCAGTAGAAAAAATCTTTTTGATATAATGAATGTTCGGACAGCTGATTCAAGGTGCTGAATGTAAGAGAGGTTAACCTCGATGTTGATAATTTAGATATTAGATTTGAATTGTGATAAGAAATCTAAAATCGATATCCTGAAGGTTACTCTCCTTTTTGCAGGTCGAACTAGTTTCATTTTTTATAGTATTTTTTTATTTTCCTGGTATTGATAAATTTCCTAAAAATGCTTAGTTTTTTCACTTTCCCAAACAAATAGAGATATACACAGCTGTTTCCGTGGTAGTTACAAGTCATTGTGTGCTTTACATATGTTTTACATTGTGGTTTATTCACTGAAATAATAGAAGCCTGACCCATCTTGTACTAACCAAAACACAAAAACCCGTTAAAAACGACCCATACTCCCATAAACTACTATAAACGGTGGGACCCCTACACCCGTATTCTTTATCATACCCAAACCAATCGCGTCGTCAATATGTTCCAGTAACTATAAATCCAATTGTCCGTGTTATGGCTAAACAGACAAATCCGTACAAAAAATAGAATAAATGTTTATGGTCCTACCTTGAATATTAGATACAGCCTTTGTTCAAGAGCGATAGTGGCACAATGTTATTTTGATGGTCCTCAAAACATGTACATTTCGCAACGCATGGTCGGTATCACGTACGAATTATAGACCAGTTTACACGGAAAGTTTAACGATATGTAAATTTCAACTATTGGACTCGAATGTTTACATTTGACTTTTTTAAACAGTAAGCGTAGATTAAAACCGCAAGTAATTTTTGGGTCCGCATCAACTTAAAGACGCCAACTTTTAATTCCCTCCTTTGCTTTGGAAAAGGCGACTTGAATGCACGTACAGAACGTGCATCTGGGAGTTTGGTGTCTCAATATGGAACGATGGAATTATGTAAAGGACGGACCATAGACAAATAATTGCATATGGAGATTGTTAGTTAAATGGGGATCGGGAAAAGGAAGGTATAATTTCCCCTTCTCCTCCCTTGAAAAGCATATATCATATATTCTTCTTGTAAATGTTTTCTCCAAATCATTTGGTTCTCACTATCCACTTATTTATTTTTCTTTGTAAAAGGGGGAAGTGGGCTTGCTCCCCAACATTTTAAACATTACAAAATTAGAATTTTTTACCGATGTATTTACGAAGTTTATTTACGCAGTATACTTAAAAAATTCGTACTACATGGTTCAATAAAAGAAAAGTGGTCATTTATTACCCGATATGAGCGGTGGTTTTCACATATTTAAAACTTATATCAATGTTGTTGCTGTACATTTCAAGTGCTTTGAATACGTATTCCCATCTTTTTATCGTATGTTTCGGTACGGGTAGATCTACCGAAGTAGTAAATTGAGTTAAGGAGGCAGACCTAGGGTAAGGGTCATAACTCTTAAAAATCATTGGAACGTTTGTATTCAGCATTTTACATCAATATTATGTAAGCATCTATTTAACTTGGATTGACTTTATTCTGCTTCAAAAGAAAGCTTTAGGGGCTTTGGTGGAATTGAATATGATACAAACATATTACTGATTTCAAGTTATATTCGTTACCATAGGTCTACCTCCTTAAGGTGACGCAAAATGAGGGACTCGTAACTCTTCTAATTGTATGGTTGGTCTGTCTGAGTGCAATCGCACTAGGATAAGAAGCGTATCTAAAATAACATATAGTTTGCCATTAAAAAGGGGGATGCTACCCTGGTATATTTTTCGTTTCGTAAGTCGTGACCTACTTTGAAAGTATAAAAAAAAGAATATATTACAGGACCATCAGAAAGTGCAGTGTTACTAAGGCAACGTGTTTGAATAACTAATGATTCATTATTTTGAGAAAATAGGGGGATATTGATTGTGGATTTAACAACTTATCAAGTGGATCACTTTAAGTAAAGTACACAATAAACTTATCCCAGTGGTAACCTTTATCCCTATGATCGATGTTTTGAACAACAACTAAATCCGAGTTTAGTCTTGACAAGGCACGGTGCACCACGAGGTCAAAATGTAATGGCTTCCGGCCAAACACAAAATAGGCTCGAAGTCTGTTGACAAACAGAGTAGGAACAGGATGCCAAAAATGCCATTGTCCACTTTTAAAGCATTATTATTTAACAAGTGCCGACGGTATCCGTTTACTGTATTGCGATTATTTATTTCCTTCACGTAATAGTTTGTTTTGTTGTCTATTAGAAATGCCCGCGGTTGCGTTTTTTTTTCAATTTCCTCTTGCTTGATATTTAGGTTTCTCACTTCTTTCTGTGTTGCAGGGGCGGATGCAGGATTTGTGTTTGGTGGGGGGGGGGGTCGTTAATTGAATTAAATGCCGTTCAAAGCAATGCAAAAAGTATTATGGTGTGAAAATTGTGGTGAATTTTTTTTTCTTACCGATTTAGAGGGGGGCGTACGCCCGGTACTCCAGTCCTTGGATCCGCGCCTGTGTTGTATAGTTAATATATTGCTATATTTTTTGTTTGTTCGCCGCTATGCCAATGACAGATCCCAAGTTGTCCAACAGAGATTTATAATACAGTGAAACCTGTCTAAACCGAACCCTGAATAATCCGAAAACTTGTTTAAACCATGCACTTTTAAAAGTCATTTGATAACAGTGTCAATGTATTTTGACACTCGGTAAACCGAAAACCTGTCTAAACTGAACTAATTCAAAAGTCCAAAATTGGCTCGGTTTGGACAGATTTCACTGTATATTTTTATACAAAGAAATGTGAATATAGCCAAATTCATTCGTAATTTTATATAAAATACTGATTATACGAACAATATTTTCAAATGAATTCCACTGTGACCCACGGGACAATTTTCCTCTGACTAACATGAGCATCACTCTCATGAATTTAATTACCCGATGATGATGATGATGATGATGATGATGATGATTATTATTATTATTATTATTATTATCTGGCTTGTAAATCATATGAGGCGTGAGGCAGGTGTACCTGTAAGAGAACGATGTTGAATTTATTGATATTCTCATGCATTTTACAGTTTAACATAAACTAGAACTTTTTCTTCATTATTTGACAAAATTTTAAGATGTGAGCTACATGTGTAACTTGAATCGCTTAATTTTGGTTAAAGAAACAAAATTAGTAAAGATTCTGACTTTATATTACATGTTTACTTCCTGTTAAAGACTGATATTGGGCTCTCGGTGGTCACATGTTAAATACGTTATGTGGACTTCGTCTTCTATGATGATACTCTGATCCAAATCTTCCTCGTTCGTCAATACGGAAGATGTAACAACAGGATATGAGTCAATAATCATAATTCATTTTTATGGCTACTTCATGTATATACAGAAACGCGGAAATAAATCAAATGCTTGTCTGGCCGTTTTATCAACATAAAACATTATTGTGCATCCATAGATACATTTGTACATTTCAAAAGTGTATTATCTCCCGGGTTTACGAAAGAATGGGTTGAACAAAACCCAATTTACTTCAAGCATTTACATAGTTTATACTTTTGCAGCCCACCTTGCATTTTTTGCAACGGATTGCATATTATATGATTTTTTTAATGACAAAACTCATCTTTATTGACGCCAGTGGCGGATCCACAATTCCGAAAAAGAGGTTGACTAGCCTTGAGGAGAGGGATGCTCCTTTGATTTCCAACAATTTCCTATAAAATCAACCAGGGGGGCTCTGTCCAAACCCCACCTCCTGTATCATGGATGAAAATGACGGTTTCTAAAGAACAGCCTTAACAAAGTTCCTTTAGTTTAAAAGTATAGGTGCAAATTTGCTTCTTGATTTTTTTCTTAAATAAATAAAGTTACAAATGCACGTATATATGTTGAAATAGCGTGAAACCCAAAAATTCAGTAAGACAAATGACTCTTTCCTTATTCACTTTGATTTGTGAACGTGTTGCCTGCAAAAGGCACCACAACAAGGTTAAGAAATAAACCAATATTTTTAGTTGACGTAGATACATACACGTGTTTCCAGGGGATATTTCTAGCCTAAATTTCGAATATTATACATAACCTCATTCGCTTAGTAGTGAAACTAGTTCTTAACTGTTTGTCTGTTGCACGTGTAAACATTAAAATAAAAACCTCGCGCGAATACATGTCCTAAGATTCCTAATTTACATTGACCGTTAGCGATATAACACAAAACCTCGCGTTTTATGTTTATCTTTTATATTTTCATAGGAAATTTTCATTTGACAGTAAACACAATTTGAAAATATCCGATAAAAGCATGAAAGACAAACATAAATTGGGCGGTTTTGTTATAGAACTACATTGACCTTGAATACCTCCTCCTTTTGTTACATATCCGTGTTCAAATAAAAAAGAGGGTGAACTGCATAGTCAGAGGAAATTCGTACGAGAAATAGTATATTTAATAAAAAAAACAGAAAGGTTCCTCCAAGAAATCACTGTGAGCAAAATTATATGCAATATTATGCTTGATTTGCATTTTGAATATGCCGACCTGTGACATCGAGGCATGTTGATATTCAACTTGATAATACACGGTAAATTGTATCGAACTCTATTAATCGTTATATGTACATAACGACCCTTAAAAAGCTTTAAAAAGTTCAAAAGGTGCGATTTCTGTGATATTCGGTTATTAACTGTTATTTGGAACACGTTTAGAAATTTTATAGTGTCGTGATACGTCTGGAATCGTTTTTGCCCACAATAATGGAAACACAATCGATAGACGGATTAGATATATTAGGACACCAAACTTGATGGCAATGACCCAACATATACAAAAATCCTTCCTAATACGCACTTAGTAAGATACGATACAAATTTGATATTTATACCCGAGAAAAGGCCAAAAGTAAAACTTTATCCGTTTGCTGTTGCCGTCCCGCCGTACCCTACAATAAAATGCCTTTGACAAAATTTATTTTTTAACGTATATAGACGGACTATTTTTTTTTTAAAGTCGATAATACGTTAAAAATTAAGTATAATGCATTTCATATATATCATCATTTCCTTAAAAAACAGTATCTTAATACCTACCTATCCGATACGAAACTAAGTTTGCAACATTAAACAAAGATATTTAACTGCGGTTGGCCTAATTGGTAAATTTTTCGCGGTTATGGTTGCTCAGCAAAAGAAATTCAAAAGGTCGAAGTTGCTAGTTATTATTGATAATCCATGGCGCTTATGTACACTTCTTCTGGTGTCTTTGTGACATTTGATATTGAATACGAGTTAAGTTGGTTTGGACTGATCGCACGCATTTCCAAGGGCATACGAAACCATTGCGAAAAAAAAATGAAATATATGTAACGCACTGTTCATTTGGAGGTATGGGAGGAATTTTTCAATTTACTCAATTTTTGAATACCCTCCATGTGGAAAGTACAAAAATCACGACCATTTTCCTGAATTTAATGAAATATTCAACCCCCTCTGACCTTTTAATTTTGCAAAAAAAAGTTCAATACCCCATTAAAAATTAGAATACAAAATGCGAAGCACCCATTTACATATCTATTTTTTTTTCGAGACCCCCCTTCCCCTCTTGAGGTACCAAAAAATGTCACGACCCTAATCTATTTCGCCTACCAACTCTTCATCGGTCCGGAGGTGTTTTTTTTTTACTTCACATCCTTGGAATACAGACAATAATAATGAAAAAAACACCACATAAGTTCCCAAACTTGATTAGACGGAAATGTACCTGTCCAGAAACATGAACTTTGAAGCTTAATTTAATTTTCAGAAGTAACACCTTTCAAACTGGTCAGTAGCGGATCCAGGATAAAAAAAAATGACATCATCTCAAAGACCAGATTGTGTAGTGAGACGGTGACGTCATTGATCAACCATTTTTAATGATTTTAAATAATCATTAATTTTTTATACTAAATCAAATTTTATAAGGAATAACTTTTTCTATAAGACGGTTCTATTGGAATAATTAAATCTGGTGCAAAAATGGGACTCATTAATAAAATCTTTATTAACACTTGAGAATTCTCGTGCAAGCTACGTACAACAATCATAGTTGTAACATACAGACGGGCGGACAGTTGTGAAGTGTCATTGGTTCAGGGGCGGATCCAGACACTTTGAAAAGGAGGGGTGCCAATCGGGGTTCCTCGGAAAAAGGGGGTGCTAGGACATTATTTGCCATTTTTTGTCAATTTTACACATGAAAAAGACAAATTTTCCTATAAAAAGGGATGCCGACCTCCTGCACCCCCTCTGGATCCGCTACTGACTGGTTTGGAGACTCGTTAATATGTTGTTATTGCAACTCGGTAAACACTGACTTCACGTGTGTTGACATTTCCCGATTAATTGTTTCAGATGAGTGGACATTTTATATGATTTGACTAAGTTATCTTTGTTTTCAAACTGGGAAATGTCACAACTTTAATTCCCAGATTTAGACCACAGATAAAGTAGTCACATCCTTAAAAAAGGTCTTCACTGTTTAACATAAGGACAAAATCAAGCATGTTATTTCATCTGTGGGCGCGCAGGCAGGTGGGACAGTGACCATAACACCCCACGCTCCTATGGGGCCACTCCTTCACTCCGCTCGCCTATTCCTATCTCATAACACCACGAAACATTTATTTTTAATGTCATATTTTTGTGAAATTCCGGGAATAAGATTAGAAACTTTTATTTTGGTATACCTTGTTTATGCTCGTTTTCAACAATCACGTGCTTTCCTTTCTCAAACAAGCATCTCTTTACTTTTTTCATCAAAAAGGAAAATATATGCATATATTCATATTGCATTTACACTTCCGATAGCGCTTCGATCTAATTTTTACCTATTAAACCACTTTATTTGGAGTGTCCCATTAGCAATACACATGCGATGGTGAGCTAATTGCAAAAAAAGAAAAAAGAAAAAGAAAAGAAAAAGTGAGAAACGGAGTATATGAATAAGATCAAATAAACAAGGTGTGTAGATCGGGTTGAGCAAATATGCCATGCACCAAAGTATGTTTGTAAGGACACGAGAAGGTGGGAAACTTGTTATCAATAGTATATGTCAAATGTTTGGATAAATACGATAATTTTACTCACCCTTTGCACAGTTCAAATATCAATGATGAATTCAATTACGGTCAATCTACAAACAGACCCCCAATTTGAATAGAAACTCGCTATAAAGAAGAAACTATTTGATTTTTATAAGGAAAGGGGGAAGGATTAAATTTGTGTTAAAAGGCAGGACAATGATGTATGGTTAAAAATCAAGATGTACAAAAAATGTACTGTAAAAAAGGACAAAAAAATTGATCCAAGTTCAAATAGAAATTAAAGATTGCTCGATCCCTAAATAGAAACTTGATGTAACCTAAGTTAAGGAACGAAATTACAGGATATCACCAAGGTTGCTTTGAAATGAACTAACAAGAGGTAGGCCCAAAGAAACCCGGTGTAGAATGATGCTGAGATAAAGGTACATGTATTCGGAAGATCTTGGCGGAGATTGAGTAGAATGCACAAGACATGGAAATATGGCCGGAACTTGCTATGGCCTTATTTGTAGACATACACGAAGCCTGAGGATGAGGGTGAGTGAGTGAGGTAGAAACCACTCGTGTTCTATTACTCCAGCGCTGCTGGAGGGTGGCTGACCAGCTTCTATGCGATGCCGAGTATTTGTGACATTGAGGAACCAAAATCTCTGTTAACAGCGGTTGGCTTCATGATTCCAGATCGATCATCGGTCACAAATCAAAAGGTAGATGATTGATAAGTTCATTTTGAAAGTTGGATGATTTTAATGATAAAAAATGATTGATTTTGATTGATTAGTGATCGACAGGAATAGTTACATCCTTTTTTACCATTTAAATGCAATTTGATCAACAAAATTAATTGATTTTTAAGATTTTGTTCAATCTAATCAATGGTCGATCAGATTTTGAATCGAAATTTTAAATCAAACTCTTTCAAGATCGATCGACGAGTTTTTTTTTTTATTAAAACTAACCTACTACATGATGCTGTTCTATTCTTGATAACAGCAGTGACAAGACCTACAGTGCTACCACTCTTTCCAAAGAAGAGATTGTGGAAAACCATAAATCTGTGCTATCCTCTTTTGGTCTCTCTACCAAGGACGATGATTGTGATTTACCGTCTATGTACTGGATTCTTAAACTTCACAAGAATCCATACAAACAACGTTTCATAGCTGGATCTGCAAAATGTACCACCAAACCTCTTTCAAAACTTTTAACTTCTATACTCACAACTGCCAAAGAGGGTCTACAGTCCTGCCACAACACTTGTTACTCCCATAGTGGTATTAATTCAATGTGGATCCTGAAAAATTCAAAAGATCTTTTGGAGACAATCAGTTCAAGACTATTATCTGAATATAATAGCATTAAAACCTATGATTTTTCAACACTGTACACTTCTATTCCCCATACTCAGTTAAAATCCCGACTTATAAACATTATACATCGTTGTTTTTCCCAAAAAAGATGGTACACCTAGATACAAATATATAGTTCTTGGTAGAGATTCCTCATACTTTGTAAGAAATAATTCCAAATCATCTTCCAAATATACAGAGGAAGATGTTTACAAAATGCTGGAATTTTTAATCGACAACATATTTGTCCAGTGTGGTGGACGTGTTTTTCAACAAACGGTCGGCATTCCAATGGGAACAAATTGTGCTCCTTTACTAGCTGACCTATTCCTTCACTCTTATGAGGCTGACGTTATAGCTGATCTGATCAGAGAGAAAGAATATTGTTTGGCTAGATCCTTCAATCTCAGTTTCCGCTATATAGATGACGTGTTATCTTTAAACAATCCTAATTTCGGGGATTTGATACATCGCATCTACCCAAAAGAACTTGAGATAAAAGATACTACAGACACTGTGAAGTCAGCCTCATATCTTGACCTACACTTAGAAATCGATGGTAAAGGAAAACTATTGACCAAACTTTACGACAAACGTGATGACTTTTCATTCAGAATTGTCAACTTTCCTTTCATCTGTGGCAACATCCCTTCGGCTCCTGCGTATGGAGTGTTCATATCACAACTCATACGTTATGTCAGAGCTTGACGGGTCATAGTTTTCCTTTCCTCGTTTGTCTATCCCGGACTTGACTTTTTATGAGCAACTCGGCGGGTGTTTCTAGAAAAGCAGAGGACGCTTACCCTACCGGTGCACCTGGTCCATGCTCCCAGTTTTTAGTGGAGTCCGAGTTGCTCATTTACTTTTCTTACTTTCTATGTATGATTTTAGTGACTTTATGTTCTTTGTTGTGTATGTCTGTTTTCCATGTCTGGTCTTTGCCCCTGAATTACATTCTTTTGATTACCGCCATAACCTTGGTTCCATTGATTACTCTTTGATCTATACGCGTGATCGATTACATATGGGGTTACTGAACCCGTGGTAAACGGCAAGAACAACAGTTTGATATAAACAATCTTCCAATGAATTCTAATTTCACAGGTTGCAGAGTCGAATCTTAAGATTTTGAAACGAGGCTCCATAAAAAGGAGGTTCTCTATGCTATTTTTGCCGAATAATCGTATTCTACTTACACTTCCGATAGCGCTTCGGTCGTCAACGATTTTCGCACGTTACCATATATATATACCAACAGCTTCTTATTGTTACTGTCAAAATAATGATAAAAATGATAAAACTAAAGATAGTATATTCATGATGGTTGTAGAGATGGCTATAATGACTAAAACATATTCTGTATGATTTATTTTACCCGGAAAACACAGACTATATGTACAGAATGTAGCTCCTACATGGACATGTGGTACATCTGCTATTTCAACACTAAAAGTTCGCATACTCTCCCTCCTAAATGTATTGTTATATTTTGCTTCATTGAATTCCAGCATTAACAGCCACTACTCCAGCAGTGCTAGAGATTGTCAGGCAAGCTATTTTCTGACTTGGTGCCATCCTAACCTCTAGCATCTGACATGCTGAAATCCATCCCAAATGTGAATGAACTATACATGTGTTTTAAAATATTTGAAGTCTTTTATTTACATAAAAGAAGTTTACCGGAAAGCAAGCGATAAAAAAATGCTCAATTTTTGTTAAATACCTAGAAAACATTTGTAGTGAAGACAGTTATCAAAGAAACCAGCTATTTTGAATTAGGTCAATGATTTTACGGAATTCCATATATTTTTGACGAAACGAACTTAAAGTTGGTAACCACAATTCGTTGGTGAATTTAATATTTTCGTTTCGCAAATTTAAAATCTGTAATTTTATCAACTAGATGTACCCATTCAAAATGACACTATAATTCTGCCTATTTCAAAGAACGTCGGAACGAGCGGTATGCAATATGGTGCTCGTAAGTAAGGGGTTGGGGTATGGAGGAACGGAATTTCAACCTCTTATGTTGTAGGAGTATAACAACCACCAAGTATAGAACGAAGTGAAATCGCCGCCTTAATTCTAATTCATTAATTACTCTCTTCGCTCTTGCCTTTTTCAAAATAACGACACATTTGAACTGCACCATGCAGGAGCAGATCAATCTGTCATTAATAGACATACTTTTCAACTTTCTTTTTCAATATCAGGGGCGGATCCAGACACTATGAAAAGGAGGGATGCTAGCCGGGGTTCCTCAGAAAAAGGGGGACATTTTTGCCATTTTTTGACAATTTTACACATGTAAATGACAAATTTCCCCGTAAAAAGGGGATGCCGACCTCCTCCACATCCCCTCTTGATCCGCTAATGACTGGTTTGTGGTCTCTTCCAATAAAGAGGTGTCCGTTACGGATTAAATTTTATACAAAAATTAACTCGCACCCAACACTTTCCCGGAAATTAAAATGATTTATGATTTTGCGTTGCGTAAATTTTGGTAAAAAAAAAAGAAGTTGACCAGATAAACCTCCATTGAGATATATAACAAAAGGAACAGGCTAATGAAAAGTCTCTAAGTTACACAATAATCAAAAGCATTTTTGTCGCAGAAATATACAGAAAAATAGTGTGAT
The DNA here is from genome assembly GCA_037379345.1 of Perna viridis. Lineage (NCBI taxonomy): Eukaryota > Metazoa > Mollusca > Bivalvia > Mytilida > Mytilidae > Perna > Perna viridis. The sequence continues at coordinate 25,030,580 of CM074523.1, forward strand.
TCATAAATATGGTTCGCTTGATGAAAACCGTAACACTGTCTTGGTTTTCTGCTATTGGTCTAATTATTATTTATCCACGAAATATTAAAAAAAAACATATATAACGCCTTTACTGTCACGTTCTCTCATTTGTTTCGTCGGCGAACTTGTATTTTTTAAAAATCATTTGATCACTACAGGTTTCTTGTATATGATGACATTTACACGATGCTTCATGTTCACGATTTGTCTTGCACCATTACGTCTGGAATGAATAAACAGACGTGTCGATGGCGGATCATGGGGGAAAGAGGAAGTGTTAGGGTTGATTATTTTGTGCCAACTTTGCATGGGCGAAAATGACCACATAATACCCTGAAATCAAACTTTGCTTTGGCAAAATTGACCAAATAATAGCCTGGAATCAAACTTTTTTCAAAATCTTATGAATTAATGCAAAGTGAGACCCGAAAGTGCTTGCTACATTGCGTTACTAATATTTTGACGGCAAAGTATGTGCCATCGGTCACGTTTGACCACATCATAAACGACCTTGCGGTGGAAAGCAATGAAACGAACAATATGCATCATTTGCAAATTATTAGGTGCATAGGAACTGTGTCTTGCTGCTCCTTCGACTGTATTGTATGTGGTAATCTGCAACTCCATGTCGAAAAAAAAAAAAGAAAATAATGTCCTAGCACCCCCCCCCCCCCGCTTTTTCAGCGGAACCTCGACTAGCATCCTCCTTTTCAAAATGTCTGGTTTCGGCCTTGCTTTCCCAAAGTAGTTTTGCACTCAGTTTATTTTTCTAGTTTTATGTAGGGATGCATTTTTAAGGCATATGCCTACAAAACTGTGTTTCAGTAGAATGCGTTGGTCTTCTAGGCCTAAATCCTTTAAATGCTGCAAGTACATGTAGTAGTCAAGGTTTTGGATAGAGAAGTTTTAACATCATTAAAACTAAATTGATTTACAAAATAAAACTTCTGATATAGTATGTTTAGTTTTTGTTCATGAATTTTCGAGAAAAAATGGTAGAGTGTTTATACGTGTAGGTTAAAATGCACTCCTCGACGGTCATGAAGCGGTTGGTGATTTACAGTCTACAAATTTACCTTTTATTTTCCCATGTTGTCATCACTAACTTACTACATGAACTACAAATGCCTTCTTGTTTTTTTGGTAATAAATCATTGATTTATTTTACATGTAAATTCATTTCTGAACGAACATAAAAGGAAGTAGACAATTTGAACCAGTAGACAAATTGAGCAAACCCAAATATTAATTAAAATTTTCGTTTCCGCGAAACATGCATTTTCGTACCAATTCATTTGAGGTATACAAGGTTAATTGAGCCGTACTGAGCTCTGAACAGCAGTTTTCGAGATCTGCGAGTTCAAAGTTTTCTACGTTAAATGACCTGGGCCATTTTCCCTTGGATTCTGACCACTAGTAAGTGTCTAGATCCGGCCCTGAAATGTTGCCGCAATTGTACGACTATTCGCAAACCGTGTTCACATTTAATAAACTGAACAGTTTTCTGTTCGTGTTTAATACTAGTTTTACAGCATATTTGATAATTGGAGCAAGTCCAGACATGTTTTATGTTGGTCATACACAGAACAATCACAGAAGTTATGATGATTGGTGCCAAAAAATATATCAAATCTTGGCCGAAAATATAAATATACCACGTGTTTAAAAGGCATGAAACGTTCTTAAAATTTTAGTCTATGCAAATAAAGACCACTGTGAATGGATATGTTTCACATCTGCCGTCTGGAATGGGTCCTTGAGTTTGTTAAATGTGTATTTTGTATTAATTCTGAATGAATTTCAATCGTTATTTGTTACATCAGTTACGATTTAATTTTTAAACGTATTTGTATCATTTTGTACAAGAAGATTTTCTCACAATTTCCACATTACTAAGCAAATGAACCGTTTCCGTCATGATTCCGTGTGTAATTGACTCAAAGCGGGTGTGTGTGGAGGATTAGCCTGTAGAGGCTCACCCGTCTACGAATGCGTGGACAAGCAGCCACTGCCCCCTGAAAACTACACCTATACGTCGAGTCAGTGTTCTGTACTGTCAAGACGTATACAGAAGGGTCTTTACAGTTGCACAAGAGTTTACAGGATTAGTATAAAAAATGCCCCTACAAGTTGACTAACGAATAGACCAGTATTCCTTACTTTTCTGCACAATTTAAGGAGGTAGATCTAGGGTAAGGGACATAACTCTTGAAATCAGTGATATGTTTGTATCATATTCAATTTCACCAAAGCTTTTCAAGCTTTCATTTGAAGCAGAATGAAATTGGCTGTTAAGTTCCCTAACAAAGCAACCATATTTTGCTCAAATTAACAGTTACCTTCTTTTTTTTCAACAAATTTTAATGCTTTCTATGTAATTGACTTCCCTTTATTCAAAACCAACCTTCAACTTTGAGAAAGGATGCATTTGTGATATGAAATGCCTTATGGTTGAAATTTTTTGAAAACAAAATTTAAACTTACTGTTTATTTATTTTTTTTGTGTGTTTGGACTCCATCTGAAAGATATAAGTACTGATCAGAACTGATACCACAAAAAAAGTAGAAATCTATGTAAGCTACCAATTGATGAAATGAATCAGTAGAGAGAGCATTGCACAAGTTTTAGCTAAAGGTACTTTATGACATGGACAGGCATACATAATACACACATAACAACTAAGCAGCAACACTTGCATACCCCACATCTAAATTCAGGGGTGGAAACATTTTCACTTATATTAAAATAAAATTACATGATGCATAAATACCACTTCTCCATAACACTGGGAGACAATTCACTGAATCCTAAATTTCGCCTAAACCAGTTAGAAACAAATGAATAAAAAATAAGTAGAATTTTAAAAGCGATTTATTCCTGTATCATTAACAAGTGATAAACTGATCGACATATTGCCCCTATACAACCCATAACAATTACAACTTGCCATCAATTCTCTATTACTAAGGTCAAACAAAGTTAATTTCTTGGTTCTCAGAACAGTTTTCAAGAAAATCAATGAGAGAAAGTGGCAATATTTCAACTTTTATTGCCAAAAAGACACGAGGGATGGTTCATACTTTTTCATAGCACAATTCCATATTAATTTTTCAAGCACCAATAAAAACAGAAGTGGGAAAGCCAGAGAACCAGAAATTGTGTTTAGCTGGCAGAAGTCCTAGTTTTTGAGAAGAAAATTAACAAATGAGACTAGACACTCAATCTTTCTATAAAATAATTCACTCTCCCATCTCTTTCACAGTAAAATTTCACTTAAGAAGCCATACTTCACTTCCACAGCTCAGACTCAAAACTGACCAAATGTTAAAAATGACTGATTTCATGTAGAACAATCATGAAATATTATGGTAAATGCATTATCAACAAAGTTGCAAAAAAAAAAACAAAACAAAGAAACAGTTTCCACCTGCAGTCTAGTAGGTTTCAAGTGATAGTCACTGACTATTTATAGACGATGTTGTTTAAACCACGCAGCATATCAGCGGTCCTTTCACAAAAAATCGTAAGTGTAAAATTAGTCGTAAGTTATGATGTCATCATAGAGTTACGTATTATGACGTCACAACTTACGACTAATTTCACTCTTACGATTTTTTGTGAAAAGGGCCACTGTTCTATTTAAGAAGAGCAGTATAAAATCAGATTATTGTATGAACACAATAGTGATGAAATGTACAATGTCAGAGTTCATAGAAATATCAGTCAGAGTCAACTTCTTCCTTAATCTTTTTCTTCTTCTTCTTCTTTTTCTTTTCACTGCCAACATCTGAAATAATATAAAGTTTGTCTGTGTCAAGATAATATATACTCTGGTATATAAATTTGTTGAATAGGGATATAATCATACAAGGACTATAACATGCATGAATAGTGCAGGGAGCAAACGATACATGGCCTCAGTTGAAAATCATGTTCGTTTGCCCTTCCCATATCAAGCAAAAAAAAAAAAAAAAATTGTCCTGTCAAAATGAGCTGGGACATGGCATACAAACCTATATTTTAATATAGACCCTATTTTATTCAGAGTTTTAACAGTCAATAGGTTGAAACAAGAAATCAGGGAAGCCTGAAGGCCCTTACTACCATAATAACATGCACTGTTTCATTTCATATTTCCGATGCAGTCGGTATAGTTTCGCTTTTTACCCTTTGACCTTAAGGACGCTCTTCTATGGAAACACAAATAACCCTATTGCAGTTCTTTGTCCCGATTGCCAAATACTGATAACTTAGTGGAGTTTGAAAAAGGAAATTGAAATTGTGTGCCATGCGTTATTTCCTGATGAAAATTATAAGTAAAAAGAACAAATTTACAGTGTCAGCTATCTTTTTTAAAGATAGTACTTGTTTGTATTAAAATCTATCAAAAGTGTGTTGAGTAACTGTTTGTGGTGTGGACACACTGGCCAGTAGGGTATATAATAATGTCTTTCAAAAGACAGGCATACTGTCAAAGCAAAAAAAAAAAAATTGTGTTTCCTGTTCCATCTTTTGACACTTTGTTTTACCTTAAGTGAATGGGGAAGACATATAAGTAGTTGAACTGTTCTTCCTTCAAAATGTCAATAAAAAATGCTAGGGTAGGCAAAAATATAGGGTACAGAAACAATAAACATATATATTTTTTGTTTGACCTTAAAAATCCAACTTTAATAGAAACTATAAGATTTTTCTAGTTATCATAATGAAGTCCTATACAATATGAGAAATCACAGTAACAAGATGTTATGTAATGTGGTAAACCTTCACTTGACTTGCAACAAATTCAAATGCATACATGCAACCACAACAGAAATATGCTTCTTTACAAAAATAAGGATGTTTCCTTTAAATGGCCAATATTACATAATAACAGGGAGATAAAACCCTTGTTTACATAATTAAGACTAGAACTAATTTACATTTCAACAAATCAATCCCTTAATAATGTCACCACAAACTAAAGTGGTTATATTTGATATAAAACCCAAGTCAACCAATTGTACAAGTTTATTTTTGTCAAGTTGGGAACTTATTGCTGGGGTGTCATAAGTTTTTAGTTCATATGTTGTCTTTCATATTTGAGATGTTTTACACTTCTGGCTTGAGGTTATGTGAAATGTTCTTTGTATAGCAAAAAAAACAGAGACAAGTCTTGTTTCCAGCTACAAACAAGAAATAAAATAAGGTAGCTAGGTGGATAAATTATTTATTTTCCAAAAACATGTTACACTGAGTTAAAGGGGAAACAATCTGGACTATTACAGTGTTTGAGACAAAATGGCCATAAAATGTTTAGGGTTGGCACAAATAAATAGGGAAGGGAGGGTGGCAGGAAATAGACATTTTATTTTTTTGCCTAATGAAGGTCTTAACATACATGTATATTCTCTGGTTTACAAAAAGGGGAAATTAAATTGTGGAAACCTTCTATTTTACTTGATTGAAGAAAATATTTTCTGCACTAAAACTAAATTTCAGTTGCAATAAGCATGTTTTGACATAATGCTATCTATACATACCTGTCAACATTCAGGTTATTATGTGGGAGATTCGTCCCAATTTACGCAGTCATGTAGAGAAGTTTATGCAAATACAATTTGTTGATGTAAAATTCAATATTTGAGTATTTCTCCAATAAAATAAAGTAATTTTATCCAAATACCTCCCATCAAATATTAAATTTTCGATGAACCCTCACCCTGAGGTGGTGGGAGGATTAACAGGTATGTCTATACTACTTTTACGCCGATTTTGAAGTAAAAAGAAATTCAAGGCTCCTAGTTTAGACTTAAATGAGTTCAATATAAATGACAAATGGTAGGGCTACTTATAATTATTAAAAATAATCACATACATGTACATGTATAGCATATCAACACATTAGATCTATCCTTGAATAAAACCTACCTTCCTGAGTTGTGTTAACACTGGTTTCCATATCATCAATATCACCATTCACTTCCTCTTTAATTTTCTTCTTCTTTTTCTTCTTTTTCTCTGGAGTTTCATCTGCAAAACATTACATTCCAAATTCTTTCATCGACACAAATGGTTTCCATAACAACCTCGGCAAATTAAAATTTCACCTTCCAATGATACTTCTTTTTAGGGTTCTTGTCCTGTTGCTCTTCAGTTATAAAGAAGTAACATACAAAAAATATCAGGCCCCAGCTCCAAAAAAAACTTATTTTTTCTTAACCTTTGGTAATTTGAAATTGATGTCACAAATATTTATGAAGTTTCTCAGACCTAAGTAACTTTTCAAATTTAGAGGTGCTGAGGCCAAACCTGTTTTGTTTTTTTCAAGAAATTTTGCCAGTTATCAAATCTTTTTTTCAAAAGGTACCATTTCTAACAATTTTAATTCACAGTGGAATGCTTAGTGCAAATTTTGGTCTGTGACAGAATTTTGATTACAATGTCAAGACTTACTGACACATCTCTAGATATGATATACATAGTGCAAACGTGAACATTTTCGAGATTTGGTGTCTTATATCAGGGGTGAAAGGTCCTGGAATTTCCTGCATCAGAAATGGAAAGTTCACCAGCAGAAAGTGAAAAGTCCTTAAAATAGTAAATGTAGAGTATAGTAGGTCCAACACCCAGGTAAATGAAATTTCAATGTCAACATCAGAAATTGAAGGTCCCAGACCTCAAGGTATTCTTCAGGGATGATTTTAGGAGGTCATCAACAAAGTGGATATTGGTAAAACTGGAAGTAAATAAACAGTAAAAAAAAAGAATTTGTAATATCTGGATTTCAATTAGCGGAATTACGCTAAAAAGCAGTAAAAAATCATCCATTGTTCTTGAGGGGGTTATTTTCTTTAATTTCTTGTAACCCCAAATGTAGTGAAAATTTCAAGATTAACAATAGGTAAAGAAAAAAGTACCTATTTCTTCAATTTTGGCCACTTTTGGTTTTACATCTTCGTCATCAGCATCATCAAATTTTCTTTTCTTTGGTACGCCAGGTAAAGTAGAATCTGCTCCTATGTCATATGTCTTCACTTCACTGAAAAAATACATCCATACCAGTAGTCATTTGATTTATATTGATTCATAAATTACATCTTTTTTTTGGTCCAGACTAAAATGTTGAATTACAACTTACTTCTGTGATTCCTTCATACTGAAAATGAACTGTTAAGTAGCACTGAAGCTAAGAATCATGCAAAATGTGATTCCTGGCTGAAAAGCCTACGTATTTTTATTTTTGATATTTTGTTTGACTTGCCATAGTAAACAGAAAAGTACACTTGGTTTTTCATATAACCCATATTTTTAGGAGATACGTTGTGGTTACCATTTTCCATTAAGAAATTCAACTTCACTTCATTTCACTCCCTAATACACAATTTTACCCCGACATTTCTGGAGACGGAATCATGTTTAAAATAATGAATCAATTTTACATGCAAATACATTTTATTTGTATGTACATGGCTGCTATTTGTTTTGGCGCTGTCGTTGTCTGCATACTTTTTCCCAATAAAAAGGGAGGCAGATGCTTTGAAAAAAAGTCACAAAATCACTGACATTTTATAATATAGACCCATAAAATAGCTAATTATGAAAATAAAAATATATAGCCTTTTTTAAGGGTGTATCAAATTTTTTAGATTTTGCATGATTCTTACAAAGACTGCTACTTAAGTTTCAGCATGCACTAGGGCAGTGCTAATGTACTGAACCATGAACTAATTGATGACAAAAATATAAATATGTTTTCTTACCTTTTGTTTTCATATTTTTCCCATTTGGCCTTTGCTTTTCCACTTCCACTAATGCCCCTTGCCTAAAATAACATTAGAGAATGCCTTTTTAACATAATGGAAAATTAATAACAAAAAATACATTGATACCAGAGAAATACATGTAGCACCAACTATCATGGTTTGTTAAGAAATTGTTCTTTAAAGACTATTTCTGATTATAAAAAATACAAGTAACAAGTGTCAAGATCTACAAAATTAAAAATCAGAGTACTATATTTTTCATAGTTGTGCATTTAATTTGATTAAAACCATTTGAAGAATGCAGTTTATAGTGTGTGCATGAGGCTGTCTCAGATAGAACTGTTAACTGTTAGTGTCAGAGATTATAAGAACTTTTTTTATTTTAAATTATAAGTTGAAGTAAGATGGCCATCCATGAATACCTTGTCTTCCAATCTTTTCATTCTGTATTCTAATTTTGCTCTGTGTTCCAATCCTAGCTCTGTATTTGTTTCTTCACCAAGTGCATCTACCCTGATGGCCAGAGCACACTTTGCTGCCAACATTCTGGAGACCTACAAAAACAATATAACACAATGTGTCAGACTCTATTAACATCTAATCAACCTATTACAGGTAACAATATCAAGGGTTTAAAGATGCTGCCAAGTCCAACAGTGCACTTTGGTCCCATTTTGTACAATATTCCCTAAATGGGCCAAATATAGAACTCAATATTGAATGTTGCAAGGAAATTCATGACCTTTCACCTTTAATAGACCCTTACAAGTAGGTTGTCAAGGGAACAAATATGTTGTTACTGACTAGACATAAGGTCATTCAACTAAAAGGCATGCAAAAACTTTTAAGGAGCTATTCAAGATTTTTATGAAGAAAATATTTCAAAGAATGTATAATTCCAGCAACTGTTTTATTATCTATAAATATGAAAGGGATAAACATTTTAAACTAGTCCAGTGTGGGGAACCACCACTCGCCACCTTGCCAAATATGAGCAGATGTGTAATTTGGCGAGTTCTCATTAGCTTACACTCGTCAATTTGGCGATTGTCATTTGATTGGCAAGTTTCAAGAAAAGTTAATCAGCCAACAGGTTATAAAGTAAAACTTCCCTTAACATCCTACATTCAAAATATGTTACCTACATTTTAAGAAGTTTAGCTTGAATATGTCCAGTGAATTTGTGCGTGATATGCAAAATTTTATTGACTTGTAAAGCATTGTTTATGATCTGCCATTTCAATTCCCAGTAAACGGGATGTGCCAAAACCTATGCAACGGTTCCAATCTCATATTAGTATTCAAACGAAATTATCTTGGTAATTTAAGATATGTTACCTTGCAAATTAGTTGTTTATTGTCAAAATAAAAATGAACAAGAAGCAAATGATAAACATTTACTTGTTTCATGATGATGAATCTGTTGTAATATAATTCTATTTTTAAAATATGAGTTTAGAAATGGAGTACTTATTTTGTTACTGTAAAGTACATGAAAAACTTCAATGGGAGGGAATATTCAAAAAATGGAAAAGTTTTTTGATAAATTGGAAAACAAATGAAAAGATAGTTGAAGAAAGAAAAAGAGAGGTAGAAGGGAGTCAAATCCAGGAGAAAACAGATAATAATACAGAGAAAAAAAAAAAAAAAAATTGCCTACTTGATTTTCTATTTGGCTAGCCAGATCAATATTCCACTAGCCAGAATGACAAGTTGGAAAAAAAATGGTTTCCCACACTGCCAGTCCTATCTACCATTGCTATTTTGAATTCCTCGTTTTAGCACTACCTCTTATTCATACCAACCTTTCCTTTAATCTTTGGCGTACTCTGTCCAACCATTGAAGCATGATAAATCAGACCATATTTAGGTGTGTCATGTTTTGTTTTCAGGGCTCTAAACAGGGCTTTCTCTGCCCCTAAAATCTGGACTGTTGAGGAGGGATGCTTTGCCAAATTCAGCAATGAACCTGTGAAGATAGACCAATGTATGCTCAATGTATATTTGAGCCACAGTCGGCGCATCATGACTTGGCAAAGCTTTACTATAAAGTTTGGTTAAAGGAAGGAAAGGGCAAAATTAGGTATGTACAATTATATGAAGGATACAACTTTATTGGAACTCTTTTTATGTTTTAAGGAGTATAGATCTATGGTAAGGGACACAACTCTTACAAATCATTGGAACGTTTGTGTTTACTATTTTACATCAATCTCATGTAAGCATCAAAGTAACTTGGACTGATTTCATTCTGTTTCAAAGGAAAGCTTGAAAGGCTTTGGTGAAATTGAATATGATACCAACACATCACTGATTTAAAGAGTTATGTCCCTTACCCTAGGTCTACCTCCTTAACTTACTTAGATACAAAAAGATTACACAGGTTAAGCTTTAATAAACCAAAAAGTTTTTTTCATCAGTACTGATTAACTTATCAAACACACATGTCAAAGGGAGGTAACTACGAAAAAAAAAAAAAAATCAAACAAAGTATACTTAATCATATAATTTTATTCTGGATACAGTATCAAGAGTTTGTCCCAGAGCTTAATGAGATTCCTACCTGCATGAGCAATCAAGCGTGCCCCTACCAACTCCCCTACAAGGATGGTAAGATTTGGGGCTACTGCCAACATTCTGTTTTTAATGTAGTCATACAGTTGTGCTCTGTAGTCTGTGATTTCTATAACCTATTAATCACAAAATAGAATTTTTTTACTGAAAATGACCTTTCTCTTTTCAATGAGTAATATTTCAAACTACTGCAGAAATTTACTTTAAAAATCTTACCTCCTTATTTATGTTACTTAAACAGTTATTTCATTTCTAAATAGATATTAGAACATTACAAGACCTATATATTGGCACAAATAAAGCAAAATACAGAGAAAGGCATTGAATGTACTCAATGATGCAGTCAACTAAAATGTGCTCATTATAAATAGACATATCATGATTTTTTTTTCTATTTGAATGAATAGCCTCAGTGGTAGTGACGAAACTGTAAGTACAACATCACAATTGTCAGAATGATTTGGTACATCATTGGCTGATATATCTAAATTCAACGAGACATCAAGCAAATAGTCCTTCAAGATTAAAGGAAGTTTGTAGTGATACAGAGAGCCAAATTTCTTTAAATAAAATATGCAAGATTATCTTCTTAGGGCTGTTTCAGTTGAACATATGAGGGACGGGGAGAAGGCACTTTTATTCTTTGTGTATGGGTGGGTGTTCAGGTCTATTGACAAAGTATAGAGCTTAATACAAACATCAACAGAACTTCTATAGATGACTTGCCTGGTGAAAAAGTGCCTTCCTCAGGTATCTCATATTTTTTAATGGAACATCCCTTCAAACAGTGTATATCTTGTGTTAATTAAGAAAAAATCCTGTTTCTTACAGCAAGTAATACTTTTAACTTCAGGGAATTGAGTTGGTATTTTCTTGATTAAAAAGACCATTATATGGTAATATGTCTAACTGGACAATTGATGTGAATTGATTTAAAAAATTTGCACTTTCTATCAAACCAGGAGAAAAACACTGATAAAAGGAAAGACAGTTTAAATTTCCTTATTGGTTGTCCAGTTAACTACCAAAAGGTCATCAGGTAAATACAGTGACTGTCCTTATATCAAGGGAGGATCACTCTACTACCTAAAGTTAACTATATTACTTCTTGTAAATGCAGACATCAATTTTGACACATCTAAAGGTGAATATCAGTCAGATTGTGCTGTTAGTCAACACAATTAGCCCTTGGCAAGATACTGGTAAAAAATGATGACAGCAAGTAGTAATGAGGTAAAATTTGACTGAATATAAACATGTGAAGGAAATCAGTGAAATTAAGGGTTCAGGCTTGCACCAAAAAAAATTTGGGGACAGACTAAATAACTGTGCCATTAAATCATGAAAAACTTTGAAAGGGAATAAAATAAGTTAAAAATACCTGATCACAAAGATAAGTAACATTCATAATATCTTCTTCAGAGATTTCTGTTCCCATGGAGATTTCAGCTGCCTTTTTCAATTCTGCCTCTAACTCTTCTGGTAAAACATCCGAGAAATCTGTTGTAGCTGCATTTGTTCTTGACCCTAGAAGTAGACAGGTTTCAAATTGTTAAAATGTTATTTAGAGCTCTTTGCAGAACACTGACAAGAATAATATTGTCGATCCATGATGGTCTTGAATACGTAAAGATTGTTTGCTTGTTAATAGAGACAATAAGAGCTCACGATTATGTGGAGTAACAATTTCTTTTTATGTTGTGCTTTTGTTCTGGCATTTGCTGAAAGACATGGCTACTTGATAGGGATTTTACTGTATTTTTTGCTACAAACTACTGTGAAAGAACTTCAATTAATGGATACCCATTTTCATGGATTAGGGAAGAATCACAAGTTTGTGGATTCTTGAATTCGTGGTTTTGATGTTTTCAGTATACACATCAATGGAAATCTCTTTTGGGAACCAAAGTTCGTGGTTTGGCCTACCCACGAAAACCACGAACAATAATATTTTCACAGTAAGCTATCAAAATAATGTGTTTCTATAACTATGCTGATATTTTCATAAATCATGTCTTTTTTCAGTACTTCTCAACCTAAGAATCAGGCAAAAGTACAATGAAACTTCTCTTAACCGAACCTGCTTTGGATTTGAATACAGAAACTTATCAAATTAGTTGCTAATTTTGCAAACATACAGCCTCAGTGGTAGTGACGAATAGAAAGTGTATAACATCACAAAAATCAGTCGCTGTATATCCATCATTGGCTGTTACAATAAAATTTTAAAAAATGATGTGCAAATACTTTCAGTATAGTCAATGTCTTCACTGAACCTTGAATAATCTCAATATGTCTAAACCCATAACTTCTTAAAAGTTCTTTTATATAATTTTTTGAAAATTTCGTACCTCAGTGGACCAAACACCTGTCCAAACCAAACCAATTTCAAAGACAAAAACAGATTCAATTTAGAGAAGTTCCTCTGCAAAAATATCAACATTAATTGGATACATGTTTTTTTTTTTCTCATTTAGTCTGGCCATTTTCAACAAAATGCAGGTCACAATTGTTTTTGGGTCCACTGAAATATTTCACTAATACAAAATCTACATAAAGACGGCCCAACCCGTGAAGCTGTTAACTACATAATATGAAAATACATATAAACTATTTAAAAGTCAATATTTTTCATGTTAAATGAACTTGAAAGAAACAATCACTATAACATAAAAGAGCAAATTCCCTTATTCTACATTACTAACCCATCATTGTTCTACATTACTAACCCATCATTATTCTACATTACTAACCCATCATTGTTCTACATTACTAACCCATCATTATTCTACATTACTAACCCATCATTTTGACAATTTTGGCGAAAGCCAAGTTATCTGTGACAATTTTGCCCAGCTCAGGGAAATGCCATCCATACCATTCTCTACATCTCATCACATAGTTGTTTAATTCTTTATCTAAATCATCTAATAAAGCTACAAGAATGGAAAAATGTAGTCAATAACAGAAAAATTACAGATTTGCTCATCATTTCAGTGATTGCGATTAAAATTTTGCCAATGAGACAATGGCCTCTTTACCCTTCAATTCAATGGGGCATTCTATAAAAACATGGGACAAAATTTGGAATAGCAGCTAAGGCCGGCTAGACAATAGATATTGAAGACCAAATGTAACATAAACAAACTATAATTTACACTGCAAATCAAATGTTTATTAAGTGTTAACAATTAACGTGTCAATTAATTGTCACATCAAATCTATTTTTCTTTTCTATTGTTTGAGTTTTTATACTAATGTATTGTCTAGTCGTTTATAATAGTCCATCGATCCCAAATTAGTTAGACCCTAACATGGCTATTAAAGTAGTTCATCACAAATGATAGGAAAGAGTCAATTTTTTATGTTTGGCTGTGATCAGATTTTGGATTTTTTGGGGGTGCTTCAGGACCAGATAATATGACTCCACCATTATCAATATTTTCAATAGGGGGTTCATAATTGTGTCCAGCTGCCAAGTTAGTTTCTACAACAAATGCAGTTTGATTCTGGTAATTACCATCATTAATATTTTTTTAGGCATTTAAAAAGATAACTTCTTCTGTTTTGGTGTTCAAATTATTCTTTAAAAACAATTTTTACTGTTCTCTCAAACGCTTAAGTGATCAAGAATATGTAATCAAAAATCGACAAAGTACCATTTCGATCCCTAGTCTTCAAATCCCCTCGAAAATGTGGTGATCAAAACATCCGCCTGCAGCTAATAAAAACATTATTAAAAGACATGTTCATGCCTTTTTTAATGTCACAAGTAGTGGACAACACTCCACCATCAATGATGGAAACTTTATGTGTGCACATGACGCGACACATTAGTCACTCAATGGGCCATTCCAAGAGGAAATGTAACTATGGCGCATGGCGCACAGTCATCCCAATCACTGTAATTTTTTTCAAAGCTTAAAAGATAAATTTTGTAAGTGAATGAGCAGATGACCAATGACCTGTGATGAACGCAACTTAAATTGTATTGAACTTTATTGATGTAATGGTTCAATTCCTTTTTCTAAACTAAACAAACCTGAAAGACGATTTCATCAGTTTAAAGGAGTTTATTTGACACATATTAGTAACTTTGATAAAGTATACAAATACCTTACACAAGAAAAATTCAGACATCAGCATACCCACTAGTTTTTGCATCTTGGAGTTCATGCACCCACTTGAATTTTGGGGTTTAGAGATTTTTTAATGTGTACAAATGATTGATTTGTCTTTTTTTTAATAAATAAGACTTTGGCTTTTAATGTAAAGAAATCTTACTCTCACAGATGGACACATTTTGACAATACAAGGATCGGAAAAGCAGAAATTTGAAGATTAGAATAAAAATAGAATAACATTATTGTATGTGTATGAATGTTTTGACTAGAGAAATTATACCTACATGTAAAATAATTCTCGTAGGATCAAATCCACTACCCTTTTCCCATTCAGGGACATGATCAAAGGAATACCGGAAATCATCATAAATAAACAAAAATCTCTACTAAGAATAAAACCAGCAAAATCACACTCAAATGAAGAACCCCCTTACCCACAATCTCACGTGTGGAAATCCACTAGGTTTTTATTGTAAGTGAAAAACCTACTACTATATGTGAATGGGCATGCTGAGATGCTCATTTTAGAATCCATATGTGAAACATACGAGTAACATATTTAGATGTAATGAATAACTCATTATAATCATGTGTATGTCTTTCTTATGATTTAACATGTGTGTTCATGACATTTTTTCACAAAATTCCTCAACATACTCTCATATAGTTCAAAACAAACATTTCTATATGAGTTTAAAGACATGTTACAATATTTCTTGAACTAACTAGTAATTGTAACAAGGTAAAGTAA
Source organism: Perna viridis (assembly GCA_037379345.1). Taxonomy (NCBI): domain Eukaryota; kingdom Metazoa; phylum Mollusca; class Bivalvia; order Mytilida; family Mytilidae; genus Perna; species Perna viridis. Next base: position 25,045,796 of record CM074523.1, read on the forward strand.
GGCTTAAGTTTTCTTATTCTGATATACTTACATATTGCTTGTACTATCATAGTGTCAACCTTGTCTGGACTGAACTTTAATTTGTATCGAGACAGACTGAAATTAAAAATTAAATTGTTTTCTTATTTAAAATCTATAGTTTCTATAGATAATGAGAAAATAGCCATTATCCACTGACCTGACCACGGTAAGGTATCAGACAATCTAAATACTAAGTGTAAAAACAAGCCTAACTGTTTTTTTTTTTCCAAATGCAGATCTGCATTTTTTCCCCTGTCACTGCATAGTGTTTTACGCAATAATGGCCGGTTCTTAACAATACACATATTCCCTACCTACAAACATACCTGTGTGCTAAGCCAAGTGCCATAGCTGACATTTCCAGAGATGAGACTGTACATACCTGTGTACTAAGCTAAGTGCCATAGCTGACATTTCTTTCTCTGATATTTCCTGTGATGAGACTGTTCATACATGCCCGTGTGCTAAGTGGAGTGCAATATCAGACAATTCCTGTGATGAGACTGTACATACCTGTGTGCTAAGCCGAGTGCCACAGCTGACGTTTCTTTTTCTGGTAAACCTGTGATGAGACTATTCATACATGCCTGTGTGTGAAGTGGAGTGCAATAACTGACATTTCCTTGATCAGACTGTTCATACATACCTGTGTGCTAATCCGAGTGCCATAGCTGACATTTCTTTCTCTGGTAGACCTGTGATGAGACTGTTCATCTGTGATCTGATTCCTCTCATCAGTTCATGAATGTTGGAGTTGAATACACAGTTAAGGTCAAACTTTTCCTGTGAAAAATAATTTCAGGATATTTTTTTTTCCAAATCTAAGGTTTAACTTGTTCATTTACTAGTATCATTTAATATTTTTTCAAAATAGTTTTTTCAAATCATTTATATCTTTTACTAAAAGTATAAGTATTCTTCAAATAAGACATAAACATTCACAAACATAAATTTATGAAGCCAGCCAAAAAAAGTGAAATTGGCAAAGTAGGTAGTAAACATACAAAAAAAAAGGAAACGTAATGGTGAAATCCAAAATTAAAATATCTTCTTAATGCAAACCATATTTCCTTCAGGAGTTGCTTACATTAGATAAAGAGAACTTCTTGTAAAGAAAGTCTGATGCTGAACAATGAAATTTGCATGCTTATACCACAGTGTAGTTGGTTTAAAGTTAAGTACCTTAATAACATTGCCAAGCTTAGCATCAGCTACAGCTAACTCTTCTTGGGCATCTTGTACAACCAATTTCTTCATGAGTTTTTTCAGGGATTTACTCATCTTTCCCTCAACAGCAGCAGTGGCAGCTGCAAAACAATGTTAAAATTTTATAATGACCTGGGAGAAAAAATTTTTTAAACAACTATATGAATTGAACATTTTTCATTAAAATCTAATAAAGTGATAAAAGTGATTTAAATAGCTCTCTAGGAAGAATTCTGCAGTAAAGAATTGTACAAATATGTCCTACTTAATTACCACAAAACATCTGTGTGATCTTTTGGACACAGTTTTTTAAATTGGAAAAGCCATCAATTGTGATTTCCTTAACCTCCAAGTTTTACCAATCCACAAGCTATTCAATATTAAAGATGCAACATCTAAAATAACATACTGCAAAGTTGAACAATACGGTTGGCATATTTATAACTTCATTCTATTTAAACAGTCCCATGGGATGAAAATTAGTGTTACAGAATCCAAAGTATTTAAAAGGGAAGCTACAGCCTCAGTGGTAGTGACGAATAAGTAAGGTTATGACATCACCGAAATCAGTTCATTGATATCCATCATTGGCTGTTCAGGTACATGTGTCCATACTTCATGAACCAATTTGCATAAAATTATTTAATGTTAGAACAAACCTGCAAGAGCTTCTGTTGTGTCATTGAATTTCTTGAAATGCTTTAGCTTCAGCCTATAACATATAAGTAACACTAGAAACTTAAGTTTAGGCCAAAAGAAAAAATTAGTGTGTTTACTGTCACATGCTGAAAAAAATAGGGTAGGTAGGTCAGACTTTTTTATAGCCACCACTGATGTTTACTACGATAAATACCGGTGACGTAAAAGCAGGAATTTCTGGAATTTCAGAAAATTGCTGATAAAAAAGTTAGGGCCACGACGATAAAATGAAGGTAGGTCGGGTGACCGTAAACACACACAGGTTTTTTGGCCTTAATACAGAGCTGAATATTGCAGTGATTGGGTGAACACAAGAGTTTATGAAGCTTCAATAGTGTTCTCCACAGTTGCATCATAAAAAGTCAATTATTTTGCATATTTTTGTGTGACAAAAAAGATTAAACTTCGTACAAATTTTATTTCCAGATTTTCTTTAAATTGTTAGTAAAAGCCAACCAGCTTTCCAAAATTCAAGGCAGTTGTTATATAATTATAGTTGGTAAAATAAAAATCGGTCATAATGGGAGAATGGAGAACACAGACTATATTAACCTCCATCAGTTTCAAAAGAAAGCATAACCCTTAATTTGTAAGGGGGAAATGATTCACCGTATGTACCGAAATCATGGCATTTTTTTGCGACCATTCAGTCCACAGTACACCATGGTCGCCTACAATACTAACAATATGATGCCATTTTTAGATTAATTCATTAGTATTAGTGTTATAGCTAGCATTATTTCAATGACCTAGAGAATAAAATAAAATGTTGCATAAATCAAATCCTTCCTTTTTATTCCCTGTTGTGCATAAATGGCTTTGTTTTGTAAAACATGGCGGCACCCATATGAAGGACACACATCTCTTAAAATGTATCGAGATACGTACCATCAAACACATCCAATATCGTGATATGTATCATTATCTCTCTAATAATTTGTAACAATAAATGTTGCTCCAGAGAATCAATTGAAATTCAGTCTATAGAGCACTGGAAGTTAAATCTCCAGACAGTGTTCTAAGATTTTTTAAAATGTTAAATTTCAACAGGAAAACGCCAATTGAAGATGAACTTTCACACCGTTAAAGTCTACTTTCCAAACTTAACAAATCCTTAAAAAAATTCAAGTTTCCTACTTGCCAAAGATTGATTGTTGGGGTTTAATGCCCAAGCAGCAATACTTCAGCTATATTCAGGAGATGAACATGAAATGATGATGAAATATGGGATGGGACACAAGGATAATGGGGTTGACAAATTTTGATTGCCACTGGAAATAGGGACGGATGGGTAGGGTACGGCAATTTAGCCTCCTATGGTGGAGCCCTATGGTTCCTACTCTGGGAGAATACCACAGAAGGGTTCTTCAACGTGTGAGGAATGTGGCATCTTCCCAACACGGTGCACCACTATGGTTTGCGGTCAAGTTTTCCATATTATAGCCTGACAACCCCAGCATGTAACATGCCAGGGGTACCCCATTCCACCACCTGGGGCACACAACCCAGTTGCTCTTTGGGCAGAGCGCTTAGCCCCCGGCTAGGTGTCTGATCACTATTTAGTGGCCTTTCACGACAAGCTTAGAGCTGCTGCAGGCCTATTCTTTTGACACACGGACCTGCATGGCCTACTTGCCAAAGAGAATGTAAAACAAAGTACAACTTTCCCACACCAAAACTGCACTTGCCTCTGGTAATGGGAAAGTGGGAAACCCTAAAACACTGAGAGTTTGAAAATATAGTTTTGATAGTGAAAAACAGAAACTCAGCACTAGAAATATCTGTGTGTATAAAGTATTGTACAGTGTAGAACATCTTAGTACATTGTACTAATCTTCAGGAGGATATCTTACAATTTGCTAGCAGACTCAGGAGATTCAAACTCTTTGTATAGATTTTCTGTTTCTCTAAGCTTCTTTTCATTTTGCAGCTGGAAAAAAGAAAAACAATTCATGACTTTACATACGTGAAATGTAGTCACAATTTCTTCTGTCCTAGCAACCTACAATGTACTTTTCCTCGGAAAGTGATACGTGAAAATATCTGATAAGGTTAAGAACAATACATGTACCAAAAGGAAAGTTTAATTTTTAATGGTACAGTGAAGAATTCCTCAAACATTCAACTTATTTTAGCACCTGAAATTGCAATGATGTTAATCAACATGCAGATTGATCCAATCAGACAATTGCTTATAATGTGACTGCATTATTGCCCCAGCATCTACAAATTTATTTTGTAGCTGCCCTGCTGACTTCAATGTAACCTTTTGCCCAAGAGGTTAAAATAATATCAATAGATCTTGTATGCAGCCTGTAAATCAAATGGAACTTTCAAGAGCCCCCATGCCTGGGTATTGGTTATGAGCCTATGTGTAGTCTAACACGTTTCCATTCATAATTGAGACAATTAGTGAAATTGCATGAGTGCAAAAAAGTTCTAATAATTCAAACTTTTAATAGAGACAGATCTAAATTTTGATTTAGAGACAAAACATAACTAAATAAGAAATTGCACGTGGTTGACAATGCACGTGGTTTTTTGTTATGGCTAATAAAAAAAATGTGTTTTCAAATGTCAGGTTATAAAACATGATGGAAATGTGACATGAATCAAAGATATCGTTGATCTTACCTTAAAAACTGCATATCCAGCAGCAGTTTCGAATAACACCAACATTTTCTTCTTGTAAACAGTCTTGCAAGCCACGAGGTAGACGGCTTCCTGTCAGTAACTCTAAACTCTGGAGTTGGGATGACGGAACGAATCTTGGAAAATTGGAATAATTTTGAAATGAACTTTAGATCGATTCACAAAGGTTAGAAGATCGTTGGGTATAAAAAATAATAAATCTTATTTTAAATAGTTAAGATGTCGACATTGGTTTTTTTTAACGTTAAGATAAGAAAAACACTAAACACTTCGTTAAGATCTATAAATTACAAAATTAAACTAGTGGAACGAATTAGCGGGCTTATTAACCCAGTTTCTGGAGCTTGTAAGTGGAAACACTGTTATTATATATATAAATATTAACAATATATATATATATTCGTAAATCTAATTTTTCACCTATTTGCAATTTTCAGTAATAACATGGATTTTTTTCTGTATATTTTAATTTCATTTTGCAATAAGTATTTCAATATTTAAAAAAAGGTATAGTCGGTAGGGTTAGCGGAAACACGAGAATTTCGTTCTGGCCTGGTTGGAAATGGTACCACTATCGAAATTTTTTTACTCTGAAATTTAAATCTTTTAATGGTAAATTTCAAAGGAAAATGTTTGCAACTATATAATTATATAACGTACCCGAATAATCCAGTCGTTATATTACGTTCCCTACAATCTCGAGAGTAGAAAAGAAACAGATACAGAGTAGATTATTTGGGTTAGCGTATAACGATATATACGATTTCAACAAAATTTATGTCCCCGGCCAAAAAAGCAGATACTTGTCCTTGCCCCGCATATATTCGTACAACATACATATACAACCAGTTAAACTTTGGGCGACGGCAAATTATTTAATTGCTCTTAAATACAAACCATTTTCTTCTCGAGGGGTTGGGGCTGAGATTTCATGTTGAGTTATATTTTTTTTTCACGCAAACGCAAAAATTCATTTCAGCAGCACCCAGATTTTACAAGAAAAAAGTAATGTTTGCAGGTTTGAAGTAGAAATTCTAACTTAATTATCTTGTAAATGAGTATTCAAGGGAACCAAGGTCCTAGCGGTAATCAAAAGAATGTAACCAAGGAACAAAGACCAGACATGGAAAACAGACATACACAAAAAAGAACATAAAGTAACTAAAATAATACATACAGAGTAACAAAAGCAAATGAGCAACTCGGACTCCACTAAAAACTGGGAGCATGGACCAGGTGCACCGGTAGGGTCAAGATTACCTAACATGAAGTTGTTAGCATTGTCGTGCTATGCCCCACCCGCCCCGTGCAGGTCCGGGTGTTAAAAGAATAGGCCTGCAGCAGCGCGAAGCTTGTCGTAAAAGGCCACTAAATAGTGCTCAGAACCCTAGCCGGGGGCTAGGGCGCTCTGCCCAAAGAACAACTGGGTTGTGTGCCCCAGGTGGTGGAATGGGGTACCCCTGGCGTGTTACATGCTGGGGTTGTCAGGCTATAATACGGAAAACCTGACCGCAAACCATAGTGATGCACCGTGTTGGGAAAGATGCCACGTTCCTCGCACATTAAAGAACCCTACTGTGGTATTCTCCCAGAGTAGGAACCATAGGGCTCCGCCATAGGAGGCTAAATTGCCCGACCCTACCGAACTCTCCCTATTTCCTGTGGCAATCAAAATTTGTCGACCCCATTGTCCTTGTGGCCCATCCCTTTTTCATTTCATCATCATTTCATGTTCATTCTATCATCAATTTCATGTTCATCGTCTGAATATAGCTGAAATAATGCTGCTCAGACGTTAAACCCCAACAAACAAACAAATCCCCCCCAACTCGCAAATGATGTTGATATCGAACAGCACTCAAAACTGCTTACAACGTATAATGCCACACATTAAATTTAAAATAAATATAACAACTGGGAGCCGAGATATTGTGACGAAATTCGGAATGACGGACAAGTTAATACATGTATACCACCCACTCTTTTTAGTGGGGTATATAACTCTGATAAGAATGCAACATTTCTTCTAAAATAAAGTATACTTGTCCATGCAAATTTAACCCAAGAAACCCTTGCACACTTAATAAACAAAAAAAAAGGTCCTCATGAAACTTTTGAAATGAAATCATGTATCTACATGTTCGAGCATTTTAATTGATTAAACAATTCATATAGTATAATCTTAAAATGGAAAAAAATGTATACAGCTCGTTAAATGTAAGAAATAGTTCACTATTTGAAGTATTCGTGCAAGGCAGAGAAAAAGTACTGGTAGTGATTAAACATGTTTGGTAAAGGTATACGACAAACATTTTTCTTTACAAATGCTTGGCGAAGTTAACGTCATATTTCACCGTATATAGCTGTCTGTAAACATATTTTTCAATCACACCGGCGTTTTTGGAGTCTTGCTTTGAGAATCCTAGCATTTCTATTGGTGGTGGCAGCGGTGGGATATTCCAATTTATAAATATTGAACACATGAGATAAAACCGTAATTTGACATCGCTTCTTTGGTACGTTTGATGTGAGAAAATGAATTAATGATATGAGTTACAACTTTCCAAACTCAGAGGACGTGAATTTTCCAATAGACGAATAACATTTAAGACAGATTCCACTTTCTTTCTTGTGGTACACAGAACAATGTGCCTCAGCCTCTGACAACTTCTTGTTGATTTTTTGTTGGACTTTTTCAAATAGTCTAAGTCTTCCCATGAATATCTTTGTGGTGGTGGTCGGCGAAAGATCGTAGAATTCAGAATTATTTTCCAAAATTTCGGAAGATGTTCTGGTTGCCTGTTCGATTGCTTTCTCATTCACCTTATCCAGTCTATAGTGGTCTGCAAGTTTCATAAACCATATCAATTTGTCAACCGAAAGATTTTTCTGCACCTTTTCAAGAAGTCGAAGCATGAATTGACAGCATCTATTTTTTAAAGTTGTTACTTTATATTCCTCAGAGAGCTTTAGTAATACGGATAGATTTTCATCTACAATAGAGAAAAGTATTAGATCAATGTACAGGCAAAATTCTGGAACATCGTTCGTCGTGTTACATTTGTTTGTCTATCAGTCTGTCCTATTTGTGTTTTAATTATTGGAATAGAATGCTTGTTAAACAAAACGCATGTACGTGAATAAGACAATCTTGTTCTCAACCAAAGTAATTATAACACTAAGACCTGTATGCCTATACGGGAGGAGTTTTCCTCGTACTTTGTAATTTTAGGATAGTAAATTCAATTTGATATCATTCCGGCATCATTGAATTGTTTATGTACACTGTATGCAGAAAAAAAGACAGATATAGACCCAACTAATGGGGTGCTTTCAACTTTTAAATGAGATAAAAGCATAAGCATAATATAGTAACTATTCAAAATTAATGCATTCACATAAAAAATCCGATAAACATCCGACACTGTAAAAATACTAAAGCCCAGAAACCGGCAAATCCTTACCTGATATAGGTTTTAAGCTATCTGGATATACAGAATATAAAAATTCCAACATCTCATCATATTTTTTTCCTGAAAGAGGAATTTCAAAAAGTGAAAGTTCCCGTGCACGTTTTTCAAACATATCCTTAAAAACTGGGGAGATGATCGACAACACTAGTCTTGAAACATACAAGGGTTTTCCCTCTACAATCAAACGCATGTCGGATGTGTCAGATGCACGTGCGAACGGATGCGTGCCCTCGTGCGATAAAACGGACGAAGCAGACGATGTCGACAACTTCCTTTGTCCATTTACATAATTTTCATTTTCGTCCCTGTCATTTAATGGTAGTGCAGGAATATCCTTTGGTGAAGTAGGTTCGGTGGTGTCATGATGCTTAAAATCCAGTTCTACAGTTTCTTTTGATGAAAAAGCTTCATCAAATTTAGTTTTGTATTCGACTTTGTCATTTTCGTCCATTTCAGAATAGTCCGCCATTAGTTCAACTTATAGCTTCTCTATCGTTGTTTTATTCGAGGTCGCAAATCGAATACTTGATTAAGTTCCTTTGGCTGCCACAATAAAACGGATAGATGATTCCAAAAAGAATTTAATTGACGATGTTTAGATCTTTTGTTGAAAATATTAAATTAAATGACGTTATCTGTTAATGAATCATTAATTGAAATAAAACGCCATTTAAAGTTCCTATTGGTCCAACCTTGTATTATTCGCATTTTACACATTTGTACAGGAAAGGATGCCTTATATTAAATATGGATCAAATTCAAACGAAATTTATAAGCGGATGTTTTGCTGTGCTTTGTAATATTGCAGTCGAACAAATGCATTATCGTCAGAATCGATGACAAAATGTCCTCTTTTTACTGTGTATTTCACGGAGTTTGAGCGTCAATATGTAGGAAAGCAAAATTTAGTCCGAATACATGTAGAAGATGGTAAAATGATATACTTCATTATTATTCACAATGTGGTTCAGCGAAAGGGACATATAGTATTGGCTTAAAGGGGGTTTCCAGGGGCGAATTCAGACACTTTAAAAAGGAGGGGCGCCAGCCGGGGTTCCACAGAAAAAGGGGGTGCTAGGACATTATTTACCATTTTTTTGGGTCAATTTTACTTATGAAAATGGCAAATTTTTCAATAAAAAGGATGGGTGCCAACCTCTTGCACACCCCCTGGATCCACCAATGGTTTCCTACATCCTCATCTAAAATTCAAAATATGATATAAGGATAGGGAAACCGGCGTCGACATCGATGTTAATTAACCACATCGTAGATTGTATCCTGAAAATATCACCGAGATCCTTGTGCCCAACTCCTATCTTGACGGCCTACTTTTAGAAGCCGACGGTAACGCTGACCTTTCGGAAAAGTTGTACGACTAACGCAGCATTAATTTCCCAATCAGTATCGCGCACTTTCAATATAACTGTTGAAATATTACATCCGCACCTAGGTAATTCAGAATGAAGAGTTTCTAATTTATGATGACTAAGTCTAAATCTTCGAACTGGGCATGGCTACCTTGGGAGATTAATTTGATAACACCTTCAGGTATTTGGACAATATAGATTTGCTCGTAACAACGACGACTTCAATATTTCTACTAAAGATATATATCCTGTATAGAACTTTCTTTGAATAAAGCAAATATTGAATTTCGTTTCTTGATACGAGTAGGTTGATTTTTCATTCCTTATACAGCAAACTATCTGTTTTCAGTTGGTGACGTCCCATTGTCACGTACATATCACAAATGTAACAATGGATCGGCTTTTAACGAAAGAAATCTGTATATAACCGAGAAATTAATACATCAAGGTTCACAATTTTTTTAACCGACAAAAGGAACTCATTCTCAAATACATTTGTACTTGGTGTGAGGGTTTCCTAGTCGTTCACTGAAGACCTATGGATGGCCTTGGGCTTACATTTTTATCTTGGTGTGATTGTTGTCTCTTTGAAATGTAAGCAATTATAATACAGGTCACCTTCCATTGTTTGACTCATACAAACCTAACTGATGATAAAATCAGATCTCCATTAAGTATGGACCACGTACTTGACGAGAGGGGTAAAGAAATAATTGATCTTCGTACATGTATAAGTAATCAAATGCGTATCATTAATGGAAGGTTGATTGGTGATCTTCATGGTCAATATACTTGCTATAATGTACATTGACAAATCACTGTTGATTATTTGATAGCAAATGAGGAAGTATTAGATCAGATATTATATTTTCATGCGTCTGACTTTTTATCAACATTTTCAGACTGTCACCGTAAAATATCTTTTGAAATTTTAGCAAAATTTTCAGACAAACCTCTTCAAGTAGTTACTTCTTGTTAAGTCCAACCTAATTTCAAATGGACTGAACATTCAATGATTAAATCCAGAAAAGCTTTTATTTCACCAAGTATTCAGAAAAAAATTGATTCTTTTTTAAACCAAAATGCAAGTACATCATATGAAGATATCAATAGAAGAGCTGAAGATTTTTCGGATATTTTATTGTGTACAGCTAATATGTCCCTGAACAGACCTAAATTTAAGTCCAACGGCTCAAAGAATAATTTTTGTACAATAAGGAAAAAAATGGTTTGATGGTGATGTATTTAAAATGAGAGCAAATTTGTTTCTCATGGCAAACTTTATGCCAAATTTTCTAGAGATTCATATCTAAAAGGCAAATATTACAGAAATTATAGAGTCTATAGCAAGACCAGGAAACACAAATACAGATTTTTTTCATGAGTTGTATGCTTAATAGGTTGGACATGCTTCTGATCAGCCCAAAGAGTATTGGAAATTAGTGAATTGTTTAACAAAATTTTGAATAATAGATTTGATAGTTCTCTCAAAAAGCATAAGCTTATTCATGACACTCAGTTAGGCTTTACCAAAAATGCTCGCACTGCTGACAATGTATTTATTTTAAAAAACTCTCATTGATAAATATTGTAGCTCGAATAAAGGTTGATAGTATATGTGTTTTATAGATTTTCGTAAAGCATTCGACAGTGTTGTCCATGCTGGTCTAAAATTAAAATTGTTGAGCATGAATGTTGGTACTAATTTTTATAATATAATTGTTCATATGTATAAGAAGTCAAAACTAAATGTAAAGGTTGGAGATTTTCACCCTGATAAAATCTATATTAACTTTGGAGTAAAACAAGGGGGTAATTTAAGTCCTTCCACTTTAAAATATTTATGAATGACTTTCAAGCATATGTTCTTGGTTGTGAAGATATTGTATCTTTACAAGCTAAAGAACTAAACTGTCTAATGTATGCTGATGAAATAGTATAAATGTCTACATCAGTAAAAGGTCATCAACAAAGACTTGTTAAACTTGAAAGCTATTGCTCTGATTGGTGTTTAAAGGTGAATATAAAGAAGACTAAAATTATTATATTTATCAAGGCAGGAAGAAAAATTCAGGCAAAGTTTTCATTTCAGAACAAGGAGGTTGAGTGTGTATCTTCTTAAAAATATATTAGATAAGTACACATTTTTCAGCATCAGGAAGGTTTAATATTGCAAAAAAAATGAATTATATAATAGGGCACTCAAAGTAATGTATTTGATTGTAGATTAAATGAACCAATCTACAACACTAACAACCAGCTTCTGAATCTCTATTATCGAGATTGATTCGGGATACTCTTTTTATATTTTCGTGATCCGTGATCATGGAAATTTATTTTCTGTGAATCGTGATTGACAAAAAAAAATCAACTCGTGAATCGTGAAATTGAAGATGTACTTTTTTAAGAGTTGGACCGGGAATCAAAACAAGTATGCATCTGATCATACAATAAAACCTGTACTTTTATATAACTCAGAAATTTGGGGAAGTTACAATATTTCATTCAAAAAACTTTGTTCTAGTCAATTTGATCCTGATGATTTTTTCAAGACTCTTCAGTGTGAGAAGCTCCACTTAAAGTTTTTTAAATGTGTTCTTGGTGTGCATAAAAAAGTGTCAATTTTGTTGTTTTATCAGAACTTTGTAGATTTTCTCTGCATTATGATGTTTTAAAATCATTGATAAATTACTGGTATCGACTAGAAAACCTTACTGATTTTGAACTTGTGAAGGATGCTTATTTGTGCTGTAAATCTATTCATCATAGCAACAAATTGTCATGGTATTATATGGTAATTAGAATAAGAGAATATCTAAATATTGACAAAAAATTTAAAGGTTTTGGTCAATTTGAATTTAAAAAGATATTAAAAACATGATCAACACATATAGAGATAGTTTGTACTCCACAAAAGCTAAATTTGAAAATGGCAAATTATGTACGTACTTTAAGTTAAAACAGTATTTTGGTTTTGAGAATTATTTAGCTGAAATTATAAACTTTGAACTAAGAAAATCTATTATTAACTTATGTATTTCAGCTCATAAACTTATGATTGAGATGGGTCGATACTCTAACGTTCCTATAAACGAACGTTTTTGTAACAAATGTCAGGTAAATGCTGTAGGAGATGAAACTCATTTTTTGATAGTGTGTGAAAATTTTTCTAATGATAGAAAGGTTCTTTTTGAGTTGGTTAAAAACGAAGTTTCAAATTTCAAATTTTCAGATAATGAACAAAAAATTATTTATCTTCTTACTTCTCAAAACCAGAAAATACTTAGTGCAGTTGGACAATTTATTTGCAGCAATGTATAATATAACTGTATTATGTAATTGTACTCTTATAACGAATCAATGCTCTTTTCCTCTTTGTATGTATACTATACTCATGTAGCCCCCCGTGGGCCCTTAATTGGCAATAAAATATGTTCTATGGTAGCGCGGGAAGCTCAATACTCACCCAATAAGTTGAATAAACCGTTAAATAAGCTAATTCGTGAGGGATATTGTTGACAAATGGTAAAAGATAGCATTTTTGGGGTATTAACAGGGTCTTTACATAAAAACTAAAACACTATTTTTTGAACCAGTTTTCGGCATGACACAGGATGTGACCTATGATGTACCGTAGTTCTCAATCTCAAATGGGAAAGTTGGGATTGATATTACATACGATGATGACATAACTTTTTGTAGATTTAAACAGGTCTGGAGCTGGACTTCCAACCTCTTACGTTGTAGAAGCAGGGCCAGCTGCAGCATGACCTATGGTTTTATGGATTCCTCGTCGTTCATTTGAGACCAATGGCAATGGGTGGCCTTGACCTGACATTTTTCATACCGTTGGGATTGTTGTCTCTCTGACATATTCACCATTTACATTCTTCTTATACCTGTATAACAGCCATCACTTCGGTTCTACAATGCGATGTGATATAAAGTTGTCGATGAACAAGATATGTTTATTTCCACCATTCATTTTTCTCATACTTGCTAATATACATGTAAACGTACATAAACTCTCAATCGACTAGGTGGTTGTTCTAGAAAGAAGAGGACGATAACTCTTATATGACTGCATGATACATGTTTCCTGTAGAATCCGGGTTACTCATATTGTGATTTTTTTTCCTAAAGCTACATCGCCATATAAACACAAAAGGAAAAGAAAAAAAAACTACTAAGGCAAAAACATTCTAAATTAATTCGCAACTCAATGGAGATCAAGTGAGCGAATCTATAGGTCTGGAATAAATGATTTTTCACAAAGAGAAGTCTTAAGAACAACCCACTGCCGACAGGAAAGTTTGAACCAAATTCGGATTGAGTTACTTCCCTTTTTACATAAAACTGAATTGACGTTACGAAACATTCATTTATTATGCAACTTGTGAACATTTGGAAGGTGTTAATAATAGGTACATTATGCAATCCGACAGATCAAATGGGACCTTTGCATATTTACATACAGTAGGAATGCTTCAGCTCGACTTCTTGGCGCGTCTGCTCTGACCCCGCCCGTTTTTATGAGCGTATTTTAGGTGAGGACATAGCCTGTCATGTCACATCTTATTAAATTATTTTTTTAAATGGAATCTTGAAATATTGTCTTAGGATCGAGACCCTTTAATTGCCCTCAGCCAGTACACATAGGACATGTGCGAACGCATTTGGTTTTATTCTAGAGGTCTCAATGCAAAAAGCCGGACTCAAGGTAACTAACAATTTAAAACGCACTCAAAAATGATGACTGCGGGTATTTTATTCGGCAGGCTAAACCGATCGAGGCCCGTAGCTAATTTTCATAATTACCTACTGTATTCACTATACATATTGCAAGGAGACAAGGATGAGCCAGTTAATTATAAAGCTGATAAAATCCATGCAAGAAAAAAAAAACGTCTTGTAAATGTTGCTGTTTCCAGCTCCCTGATCAAACGAAATGTTTTACAAATCATATATATAGCTTAGATTTAAAATCTTTGCTGAAATATGAAATTGAGATTCCTGGAACAATGGGCTTATACATCTAGGTATGAGGGGAGGTTCTAGGGTCGGAAGCCCATTTATTGTGGAAAATTTTGTTCATTTCGTGCAAAATGTGGGGATAAATACGAGCAAATAACCACAAAGATAATCTCTTTTCAATATTTCTAGATCCGTCACTGGTCTGCTTGAAACTTAGATGCACCGACATTCTGGCGAACATGTTGAAAGTGTAAAAAGACACTTAAATTATACAACAAGACAGATCAAATATGATCTTTTGACCTTTACATGTATCACCAGCAATTAAATCTGCCTAGTCGTCGTCTACAGTCTCAAATTCCACAATGAATGAAAGACATTGATTCATTTTCGGTTTAGAGGACAGTGTCATCGTGGTCACATAAAAATTCCTGAAATATTAATTTGCATATTACACGTGTGTCTGTCTTAAGTTTGTGTAGGGATTCCATTAAGTGGGAGTCGGAAAATTCTCTCTCCAATATTATTCTCGGGCATTGTCAATATTATATATTATAGGCAAATGTTACTTGCAACAATTTGATTGGAAGGGGGTGGGGTTTGGGGGTGGTAGGATATTTGTTCACCGTCACATACGTTATAATTTCGGTCCTTGCTATTTTTCAAGGAGTTATGTCCTCCCTTTTTTAATTCAAAGATCCTCTTCCGTATACTTTTTTTGATAATTAGGAAACCGGACAGCAGGCTGGATTTGAAAAAAAAACGAAATATGATAATATTGAAAGTTTCAATATCAAACGAAACTTTAGAATGTTTCTAAAGTTTAATGTTTACATTCAAAACATGTTTTGAATTCAGAAAAAAGTGTGTTGTCAGGTTGTATGTCTGTATGTATACATTTCTAGTACACTTCTTTTCAGCTGTTAAACTAATATCCGTATATTTACATTAGTATTACCAATAACCTTCCACGAGACTTTATTGTACTGGTTTTGATGTAGATTGTAAATGGTTTTTAAGTCTTTAATGCTATAACTTTGAATCACTCGTCCATCCCCTCCTCATTGAGGAAGCCGAGATTTGCCGAAAGGAAAAGTAGAATATATTTTCAAATAAATGTTTAACTCCGGCTGCTGCTGATAAAATGTAGCCCAAAATAAAATCCCAGCCGCACACCCTCGGAAATAAAATGATCTATGTCTTTCACGCAGCTATGATCCATATTTGTTCCCTATTTTTTATCATGTTACATTGTATAAATTGAAACAAAACATAACTTGAACTATGGAAAGCCAGAGTGGACCCCCCGAAGTTACAAATTTTCTCCCATTGAAACCTATGGGAAAATGTGTAACTTCGGTGGGGGGTCCACTCTGGCTTTCCATATTGAACAGATCAGGTGCATATATAAATACCACAATGGATTATGAATAATCTCTCTATATTCAGTACTGGTTTTGAGAAATTGCCATCTTTCTTCATTAGGATTATATCTTTAAAATATGAATTTAGTTTTTAAAAGAAACTTAAAAAAGGACCTGGTCGAAACAAAAAATAATTAATGAAATATTTGTTAAAACAATAGCCTTCATTTAAATACATCATCGCAGTGGAATAACACCAGACCAAAATACACGTTACAAGTTGTGTCTACGAGGAGGAATGCCTGGCTTGCAAACAGTAAAACAAGTCCGTTTTAAGCATGGACTTCCACTCTATTGGGAATTCCTATATTAAGTCGGAAGTATTGTGCTTAACCTTTTTTCAGAGGTTGGAACACTTCTTTTGTGCCGGAATTCGATAAGGTTCCAATAACCTCTTCCTTTCAACAATATCTATAAGGCAGGTTATCTGGTCAAATTAAGCTGTAGTAGCAGAGGCCGAGGGAGAGCGGGTGTGGCGGTTGGTATCCGCTTTTATTAGAAAATATGTTAATTTTGGGCAAGACTTGGTAAAAGATTCAGCAAGTGATATCACTGATATCCACTTCTATATATAAATTTCTGGATCGGAATGCTACATGATGGTTCTACGTGCATGTAAATATGATTATTGTCACTCTCATATTAAAATACACGCGACTTTTTATAGTCGTCATCATGAACTCGTGGATCGTTGCGGTGTATCCATCAGCACCATGAAAACTGATTTTTTTTTCAAGGTGTCTTAGCTTTCCTTTCCTATTTCGTCTATATATCTTGGACTTGACTTTTTATTGTTTCGTTGTATGTATTATTTCGGTTATTTTATGTTCTATGTTGTATATGTCTGTTTTCCATGTCTAGTTTTGTCTCTGGATTACATTCTTTCGATTTCCGCTAGAATCTTGGTTCCATTGATTACTATCTTTAATCATCGGACGCTGATTAAATTTCTGTATAGATTTCTACCACTTTTTATTTCTAAGTTTTTTTTCTGCAGATTTAATGTTCAGCCTGTAACTGCTGTAAACTATCTTCACTCTATCTTTAAATTGGTATTTTTACACGATTGCTAAAGCTCGTATGTTTGTTAAAATACAAATGTTACCGCCACGTGGAGAAACATCAGTGAATACGAAGGATATTATTCAACAGCAGATATAAGATTTATTTTTGCTGAGTATTTCCTTGTTGTAGTACTCAAAAATATCACAATTTCAAAAATTTTACAGTCGTTAGAGGTCCTATTCTCCTTGTATTGCAAACTTTGTCATTTTCATGTATAAAATTGACAAAAATGGCAAATAATGTCCCCCTTTTTCTGAGGAATCCGGCTGGCAACCCTTTTTGAAAGTGTGGGGATCCGGCCCTAACGCCTTTGTTAAAGCTCCACGCATATTTCGGACGCCTTGTAAATCTTGTAAAGGAACGAATGAGTGTCGTTTTAAATATTAATAGCGGTAAACAGAGAATGCATATAGGCTATTCACTGATTATTTCGTTAAAACACAAGATAAAAGTCATTGTTCGACACTTAAAGTGAAATAATAAGCTCACTGGTGTGTTTCGATTTAGAATTTAAAAAAATCTTTAACCGACATAAATATCATTGAAATTTGAAAACTAAACCACTCTATAAAGGAACCTTGTACTGTGATGTTTTGTTATTTTTTTATTTCGTATTAATAGAGATAAATATTGTCAAAATTACGTAAGGCTCATAAATATGTACATCCGAACAAAGAATTTTAATTTACTAATCTTTTGAACAGTACTGGTTTTCCTTGATGGATGTGTTTTTAACCAGAGGGCTTTATCAAATCTTACGTTAATTTGACCTGAATTAACATTTGAACTTCGGTTGTAGAGATTGTGTGATTGTGTCTGTCTGTGAATTTCCCATTCATGACAATTTTGTGGGATTTTATCGTGTTTTAGTATTCGAATTTTCGGATTTTAACTGTAAAATATGGAAACACGGAACGTACATGTCGCACCGGAATTTCCTGTACACATGACTGAATTCTTGATCTGATAGTTTTGACAAGAAATATGTAAAATGTCACAGAAAACATATACGTCTTCAATCTATGTGAAATTGGGTAAGTAAGGCCATTTTAGGCAATATTATGAACAGTATTATCCTATAATGGTTGTAAAAGATTTATGGACATCTGTTTAGGCAACATTTAGATAATAACAGAATATGAATTTGAGTATTAAAGTAACAAATTGCTCATAGGCCGACGAAAAGGGGCACACTTATGTTTGAAATGTTATGTTGGTTATATTGTAAATCACAGGAGTGACCCCGGGCCAGTCAGCGCCCCTTTTAGGAATTTTTGGATCTGCCACTGGTCAATTTGTTGGAAATAATGATGCTTATAATCTAGGTTGTATCAAATGACTCTTCGATGCATATGTGGATAAAAAGGATAGAGGGGCTCTTTTCTCGGAAGAGGCCACTCGTCGGCACGTGCTCGTCGGTCAGTCAATGTCCCCCTTTTCAGAATTTCTGGATCTGCCTTTTTTTTAAAATCAGTGTGTTCCTTTATCATAGACAAAACTTTTTTTTGATAATTCCAATAGTTATTCTTTAGTTGTTGTACATACGTATATCAGTAAACCAAATTGCCCGAGGTCGGAGTGAATTCAGTTCCTGGTGTGATCCTAGTGCTACTGCTGACCCAGCGCTACTTTTCCTTCCCCTTCCCTATGATATCCCCTGGTATCTCAAATGGATTACGAATGTTTAAGCGCCTTGAAATATAGAAATTTAAATATGGTAAGCATATTGGCTATAGTTATTAACCTTTTGTGGTTGGAAGGGATCTACGTCAAATTAAGCGATTGACATAGACAGAAACGGCCGGGAATGCAAATTTTGCCTGTGGAGTTAAAATCTCTCTTATTTCATTTTTTGTTGAATTTACTTACTGATATCGCAACTAACATTTTTGTCATTGAAAAAACTAACATTTTAACAAGTGGATGCTGATTGAGGGGATTAACACAGGGGAGTGTAATGGACTTTTTTCACATTTCAGTTTTCATTGCCCTTTATGGCCCCTTATTCACTCAAACACTTTTTATTACAATATTCCATAATTATGTTAAAACATTGAAAATAACCAGAAATTAATAAACACTACTTCAATAGATAATCAAACAAATTATTTAGTTCGCAAAAATTGTATTATTAACCAAGAAAAAGAGCCCTTTTTGTATATATCTCTGGATCCGCTACTAGCAGTTTAGAATCTGTCAAATCTTCATATTATCAGTGTTTGGTTGAAGGAACATCCTCCGGTAAATGACTCAAATTGAATTAACAGGAAAGGTGTTATCCTCTAAACAAATGAATAGTCTATTGATGACTATTACTGGTTAACAGTTACCTTAAAGGACTGGATGTAAGAATAAAGTCAGATCTACACAATAGGTGTATACATTTGTCATTCATTTGT
The DNA here is from genome assembly GCA_037379345.1 of Perna viridis. Lineage (NCBI taxonomy): Eukaryota > Metazoa > Mollusca > Bivalvia > Mytilida > Mytilidae > Perna > Perna viridis. Next base: position 25,065,079 of record CM074523.1, read on the forward strand.
TCCTCAGATAATAATACAGGAGTCAAAATTTACTTTCATGTCTTGGACCAGTGGCAGATCCAGAGGGGATGAGGGGGTGGGGGGTGTTGCAGGCGGTTGGCACCCCCTTTTTATTAGAAAAATATTACCTTTTTCTTGTGTAAAATTGACAAACAATGGCAAATAATGTCCAAACACTCCATTTTCTCTGAGAAACCTTGGCTGGCACCCATCCGTTTCAATGTGTCTGGATACGGCCCAGTTGGGCATTTTTTTGCATCCCAATGGCCAAATGATACATGCAGGTCCTCTGTAAAAATGTTAGAGTAAACATAAATGTGGAAGGTCAAGGTCCTAGGTAAATGGTGCATTGTATTTCAAAAGTTCTGCATCAGAAATTGAGGGTTCCCAACCTCTGACAAGAGTGCTATGATTTGACCCCTCTGATATATTCTCATTAAGACTAGTTTTATTGCTAAATATGTAGTTAATGCTGTATATACCAAGTACATGTACATTATTGTGAAGGCTTGATTAGACTGAAAACTTACTTTTTCTGACAAAACTGAGCCCACTTAATTTTCCAATTTTTGAACATAAGTCACTCAGCAGGGATAAATATTAAGAAATACAAGCTAGTAGCCCAGACTATATTTTAGTTACTTATTTTTATATGTTAATCTAAATTTTATCCAGAAGTTAGGTAGCCCAGCTCAAAATTTTTATCCCAGAATCTAAATATACAGATTAAATTGTTCTCATGTGTCTATAAAGTATTTTTTTAGTTTTTTTTTGAGCCAGCAGTTATTGCATGCATTCGGTTATGAGTCCAGGTCTGGAGTAATTAATTTTTGCTGTGAATGCATTTTGTGCAGCAGAACATTCAAGCAAAACCAAAAGAAAATAATTTCTGTACCTTGTTTATTGATTTGTTTCTTCATAGTTCACAAGACCCAAAACATTCTATCATGATGTGAAGAAGTTTTTTTATTTTGAACCTCGGAAGCCTCTGATTAAATGCTCAAATTAAGTAAAAGGTAATATAATATCTTCCAAGACTTAAAATTTTACAGAATTTAACTTTTTATCTATTTTAAAAAGATGTTTTATTTCTGTATAAATGGCTCAGCATTTTGGACTTGGTTTCTAAATTTTGTTCAGTTTTCAGTCATACAGCTAGGCTGAAAAGATTCACACTGCATTGTTGTGGCTTTTTAAAAAAGTAGTACATAAGTGAAAGATCCCCTGTATGTTTACATGTATTAAGTGGATAAGGGTTTTATAAACCATTCATTGACACATAAATATATTGAGTAAATATTGACATTTGTCGTTATCTTTCGGTGGTACGTAGATTAATAACATTACATACATGTATACTGAGTACTGAACCTGGCTGGGGTCAAAGCTGTTTTGGTTTAGCAGATAGACTCCCAGCAAACCTAGAACATATGCATAGATACATTTAGACATTCAGGACCAGATCCATTTTGAACTGGCCTTTATTAGAAGGAGTCTGCACATTTTTGCCCTCAGATTACAAAAAAAAAATTGCAAAATTTTCCAACAAAAATAAGGGGAGGATTACAACCCCAGGAACAACCCAGGATCTTTCAGCGAATTTTTAGTAACATTAAGGTACTCTGAAATTGATCCTATTGGTTAAAGCCTCTTATGGTGTAGTGGATCAGAGGTTCAAGTTTTCTTTCAAAAATTGAAGGTCTTGGACTTTTCAAAGTATTAAAATCAATGGTCCACTTGAGGAAAACCAAAAGTCCTCAATTAAGCGTCAATGAAAATGGTCCAGGACTTATGTAAATGAAATTTCAAAGGCCATAGGTTGGGACATAGTTGAGAATCATGGTTCGGCTGCTGCTGCTAGTTTGAACCCTTGTTGATACATGTACATTTTCATATCTCCCTTAAAACCTGAACCTACAATTATGGTGCAGTAGGTACATACATGCATGTTTTTTTCTGCAGGCCTATAACCTGAAGGCACTAGATTCATGTAGTCTTCTATGAGACTAAAATTACTCTGGTTACTTGTCGACCAAGCAGGTTCAAGTATGTTTGGTATGTTAAAGGTTAAAGTTAAGGAAATGGGACATGAAAAAAGAGTAAGTGCTGAACATAACATGTACAAATAACATTAGCCGTGCATGGTTTGTTTGAGAAGTTCTCTAAATGTATTATTTATGTGGATTCTGTCAAATTGAACACATTTGCAGGTACTTAATTTTGCTGTTATGGAAATTGATAGATCCATGCATGATCATCATATCATATCAACATCTGCCCCTGGTCTAGTCGATTTATCATAGCATAACATCAAATGTAGGTACATGTTGCCTCCGTAGGTATTATAATTGTTTTGAATACTGACCTGTGTCTCTTTTGGTGTGGTGTATTTACCCCTGTAAACCTCTCACATCAACAACATTACACCTTAGAGTCTTCGTAGGAATTATAATTGCACTGGGTACTGACCCTGTCAGCCATGGGTTCAAATATGCTTTGGTAAAGAAGATATGCCAATGTAAACTTAAAAAGTAAACATTATAGACACTTGTAGCCTGTGATACATGCACCAGGGCTTCAAATTATCAGTGGTCCAAGTTCCAGAACCCTGCATTGTTGAACCAGGGACTTTGAATTAATTTTTAACTAAGCCCTTGAACTCCAATCTATTTTCCTTGAGAAGGCCTTTGATTTGATTTTGAAAAAAAATACTTGACCTATTACACTTGAAAGAAACTTTAAATCTCTGGATGCTGAGTTTGTTAACTGAACTGAGTAGCCTATGACACTGAGTTTGTTGCCAGAACTGAGTAGCGTGAGACACTGGGTTCATTTCCTGAAATGAGTAACCTATGACACTGACTTCATTTCCTGAACAGAGTAGCCTGACACTGAGTTTGTTTCCTAAACTGAGTAGCCTAAGACACTGAGTTTGTTTCCTGAACAGAGTAGCCTAAGACACTGAGTTCGTTTCCTAAACTGAGTAGCCTAAGACACTGAGTTCGTTTCCTGAACTGAGTAGCCTATGGCAATGGGTTCAGTTTCTGAATTGAGTATCCTTTGACACTGTGTTCAGTTTGGGTGTGAATGACTCATTTCTCAAAGATATTCCTGTGTGCAGATTTCCCAATTATTACCCCTAATTAATACCCTGCATTTAGCTGTTTAGTCTGGTGAATCATTTTGAAAAATCTGTACATGGACTGTTGGGCACTGACCTGATGAGGTCAAGTCTATTATGAGTATTAATGGATTATCCCCCTTTGTAAACATGCATAAACCATTAACGTATTTAAAATTTCGTTTACCGTTCAGATCAAATCTGAATCAAGTTTATGCTGCAGTTTATGTATTTTAAAATCTTGCAATCACAAGTATGGATTATAAGGTACTATAATTGTATCAAAGGAATATGTGCTTGTGCTTGTGTGAAAAAATTGGCTTGAAAGCAAATAAAAACTAAACAAATGACAGACCACTGTCTAATTTTTCAAAATTTTTTGGGTAAAGTTTTGAATTTTGACAAATATCAATAAATAAGACATGTCGGTCCTCCAGAAAAATCGGGTTATTTTGTCAATTTTATAAGCAATCTTAGACATTTTTTTAGGGTTTTGATGTACTTATTGACATTATAAACTTCTTTCCTTTGTTACATTAAATGTTCATGTTATATCAGAATAGTTGCCAACACTACCAGTTAAGCACTTCCAAATTTTAATTTCAACATTTTTGTTGTATCTTAGAATGATACAATTATGATAACATTCTCTTTGATCTCTCAGACCAGGACATTCTTTCGGCCATTATAAACAAGATCAACAATTTATGTGGTTTAGGCCAACCTTACAAGAATATCTGTTTCCAGGGCCCTTTCTGACTTTACTATAATGACTTTTTCAGGGGTTGCATCTACAGCTTTTCAGTACCACTTCCTTTACTTTTAGTATTGAATGTTCTTTTAAAAATTAATGTGGATGTTTGCACAGCCTTTTTGACAGTCAACATGACTAAAAAGATTATTTGTGGTATGCAGACCATTTAATTTCTCTTTTTTGAGATACTGAGATTAAATTTTTGAATTTACCTAGCAAGAATTTCTTTTTAACCTTTCAATTAAGTAGACACTATTATTTATTGTGGTTTATGAAAAGCCACCATGACAGTGTAGGCCAAATTGAATTAATGTTGTGGTTGCTGGGGTTATTTTGAATGGCCTACCCAATGGTGACATTTAAAGACATTTCTGTTGTTTACTTTTTATGAGATACATTAAACATTGCTTTGAAGAGATCCAAATATCAGACTAAGGATTGTTGTCTACTTAAGGCAAGGGGGTCAGTTTACACATTTTCAAAACACATTTGCACTGACATAAAGGGATTTCACATGTCTGGCTCACACATATTGCCAGTTAATTCAGAATTCTTTTTAGTTAGGTTTCAGCTTGTTGACATGAAATGGGTTATTTTTACAGGGCAGGATATTCAGTTGTGGATTTAAGGAAAGGTGTACAAACCAAACTGAAATTATGGAAAAAATAATTTGGTTTGGATGAAATCTTGATTTTTCACAAGTTCCTCCTAGAAAATGTCCTTGTCTTGTTCAGCCTTCAATTTTACTTACTCTAGCCCTAACCGGGAAACATGGATCCCCCTATATTTTTGTGGATTTTTTTTTCATTTTTTACAATATTTGATAACATTTTTTTTTGGATTAGGTGATGGACAATATGAAAACTGAAAAATTAACTTTCACACAACCCTAAAGGTCTTACTAATGTATTTGGTGCATAAAAGAATTTTATCCTTACCAGTAGCTTAAGGAAAGTATGATTTGTACAGGTGCGAATCCAAGGACTGGCGTACCTGGCACACACCCCCCCCCTAAATCAATAAGAAAAAAAATTTTCACCACAAGTTTCACCCCATAAAATATTTTGCCTTGCTATGCACAGCATTTACTTCAATTAACACCCCCACCTAATCTCAAATCCTGGATCTGCCCCTGTTGTATGAATTTTAAAATAGATAAAACTATGCAGTTGTTCTATCATAAATCTACAATTTAAATGCAAAGATTTGTTGTACTTTACAAGTATGTGTCAAGTTGTTTATGAGTTTCAGTGTTTATAAAAAGGGGGAAATTGAAGGTATATTTCTCATACCAGTAATCTCCTGTCTCTCTGCATCAATGTTTAATAAACCCCCATCACGTTGGAGAGAGGAGTTACACTGTTTTACATGTGTCTGCCATTCTATCATTCCCTAACACGTTTTTTTCATAAGGTTAACACAATTCTCAGCTTCTGTAAATCGCAGGCTGTTGATATTCTATACAAAGCTTCATATAGGTATACTGTATCTAAGATGCATTTTTGTACTCGTATGACATCAACTTCCTGTTTGCCAAAAATATAAGCAGTACTTTTCTTTTTATCGTGATGTTGCTTCTGAGAGTTAGCACAATACAGATTATGATTCAGCACCACAAAAGTACAACAAATACAGAGAATATTCTTAACTTGCAATGTCTTTGATATCAATGATATCTCAAACAGTTAAGAATTTTCTCAAACTTAAGTAATTTTTCAAGTTTTGTGGCTCTGGGGCTGGTTCAGGTTGTCAGACCATTTCAAAACAGAATATACATGTATGGCTGGTCAATCGTTCCCATTCTTAAATGCATGAAATATCATAGGAGATAAAACAATAATCAAAATCAATCAATCAATCAATCAATCAATCAATCACAGGTTTCCTTTGTTTTGCCCTTGTTTTTATTTTAAGATACTTTAATTATACATGTAACATTTTAGTTTCTGATAATTTTACTTTGATATTTCTTGAACGGTACATGTAGCCTCATCAACTAAATAGATGTGAACTTTGCAACAAAATTACTGGATTACCATACCAAAAGTGAAATTAAAAATTTGCCCTGTTTTCCAAATGTAAATCCCCATTTCCAAATGAATATTGTAAACTTCCTTTTTGTGAAGTTTCATTATCACAAAATGGCACAAGTTTTACTTTATTTATTGAGACCTTGTTTTCCTGTATAGTGGTAGTAAATATTAGATTTCGTCTTTGACAAAAATCTGATACTATCTCTTTGTTAGTACTTTTGGTAATTAATCTTTTAAGTAAAAGCAAATCTTGCAAGATATTGATTTCCAACGGCAAAGTCCGAAATCATTTTTGAATTGGTTTGTAAACATGCAATTTTCTTAACGAAAAAGGTATTTAAATTATTCTGAGTGTGTAAAAAACCCTCCATTGATTAAACTGCACACCTCCTCAGTTTACAAACGTGTCTAATTTTGACACAGTATGCTTGAATAGTGGAAGTAACAATCCAGTTTAAATTAATTTGAGCGAATGATTTCATTAAATATAATTTAGTACATGTTGATGGTTTCTATGTTTTGGTATCTTGGTTTACCTTTAAAACTTATTTTTTGCAACCACGAACCCCATTTGCAAGCGGTTCATTTATTATACATTGTATCATAAAAAGTGAAAGAACATGGAAAAAAGTAATACAAAATGTCCGGCATAGGCTGTCAGAATTTCTGGACCCTTGCATACAAGTTCCAAGTGAGGGCATAATGCCCCCCCTTTTCAAAGATAAAAACTGAAAAAAACTATTGTAATCTACTTAATATTGTATTGAATATGGCAGTTTATTCATTAAACATGTCATAATCTGGTTTCCTTTTATACTGATTCTTACATTATTATGCCTCCCCTGTATAAAATCCTGGATCCACCCCTGAAAGAACTTTTTTTGTGGATATTGATTTTAATGGATTGCAGACAAATTGTTGGTTCATGGATTTTTGAATTCGTGGTTGACATTTCCCACAGTACAGATAAACAGGAAATATACAATTTGTCAGGAATTGAATTTTGTTGTTCGAGTCAACCACGAAATCCCTGAAAATTTGTACCCAACTATTACAAGCATTTTCACAGTTAGTCATATCATTATAGTATGCATGTTAGAAAGAGTTTTAGACACGAAATTCAATTGAAATTGAATCAGCATAGTGAAACTTGATTGCATGAATTTTGAGTTCTAGAAACTTTGTTTGTTTGTTTGTTGGGGTTTAATGCCCGAGCAGCAATATTTCAGCTATATTCATGCGAGAGTTCTAGAAACTAAACATACGGGTATATATCCACCTTAAAAGCCTCTGATTTCAGTGCTATTGTGATATTAAGACGAATTCTAAGCCTTGCACTCCACATGATGTACATGTATACATGATATTGAGTTCTTCTAACTACCTACAGTAATTGACTCACATTTCAACCTAATCTTGATATTAAGAAGCTTGAAATTTCATTTCTGCATGACTAAATAGAAAAAAGTCAAGATCAAAAACTGTAAGATGTTGTGGTTACATCTGTCATGTAGAAGTTACATTGATACAAAACCTCTGTCTTCTGTAAATGAAAGATGAGAACATATAATTATATGTATCTCACTTAATATCATGATCTTACATGCGTTTTAACGCTGCTGTTCAGGGAAAGGTTGTTTAAAACACTGGATGGGTTGTTTGCTTGTGTTCATTTGATATGAAACTCAGTGAATGGCGTAATTGTCAGAGATGTATCTTATATTGTTAAACATTTCGTCCTTTTTGGATGTTTGGGAAGATAAGTTGTCCAGAAAGCTATATCACTGCTTCTTAAAAATGTCTTTTGGAAGCTTACACAGGTGCAAAATTGATTTTTTTTCACCTGTCATAAGTCAGGAATTCCTGACCTTTGTATGCCTTGTTTGGTTTTCATCTTAGTTGAATTTTTATGTTACTTGAGTATATAGGGGAAAGAGTAATCAAGGGAACCAAGGTTATAGCGGTAATCAGAAGAATGCAATCCAGGGACATGGAAGACAGACTTACACAAAAAAGAACATGAAGTAACTAAAATCAAACATACAAAGTAACAAAAGCAAATGAGCAACTCGGACTCCACTAAAAACTGGGAGCATGGACCAGGTGCACCGGTAGGGTAAGCGTCTTCTGCTTTTCTAGAAACACCCACCGAGTTGCTTATAAAAAGTCAAGTTCGGGGTAGACAAACGAGGGAAGGAAAACTATGACCCGTTGAATAAATCAGTTTTCATGGTGCAGATGGATACACCGTAACGATCCATGAGTTCATGTTGACGACCATAAAACTTCTGTAGTGATGACTTCAATCTTGTAGCAACATAACCCTGTTCTAGAAGTCTATTTGTTGGAGTTCTAGCGCAATGCAAAAAGTCTGCGTAGTTTCGGCAAGCTCTGGCATAACGTATGAATTGTGATATGAACACTCCATATGCAGGTGCTGAAGGGATGTTGCCACAGATGAAAGGGCAACTCTTTCACTGTACCTGTGTATAATGATGTTTTGGGGCCAGCAGCCTGTCCTGTGGTGTGAGGGTTTTTTGGGTGGCCTTGAGACTGATAGGGTTGTTGTCTCTTTGACATATTCACCATACCTGTTCTCTTTATATTACTATAAATAAGTATTTTTTTTTATAGGGTTGTACATGCACACTGTTTTTCAGATGAACTAATGTTGTAACAACAGAATCTCCATCTTACATGTACATGTATATATCCTAATACATATACATGCAAGAGATACATAATGTAACAAGTCCTCTGACCACAAAAATGTGAAATAAAAAATGGTGACTTCAATGAAGTACAGGTCCATGTCAGAATTAGGCATTAATGCAACAAATTTCTTTTTTCGGAAAGCTTTTAATGCCCAGAAGAAGCAGCAGGCAAAAGAAATATGAAGGAAGTGAACAACATCACAAGAAAACTTGCAGGGAATAAACAAACAGCTGAAAACCTGTTAACAACAAGGAAGGACATGTCCTGACAGATGAAAAGGCACAACTGGATAGATGGAAAGAACACTATGAAGAACTATTAAATCGTCCAATGCCAACAGACCCTCCAGACATTACACCAAGAGAAACTCCTCTAAACGTCAACGATAACAGACCAACTAAACAGGAGATGAGAAAAGCCATTAAGCTATTAAAGAATGGGAAATCAGCAGGTCCAGACGACATTCCAGCAGAGTCCATCAAAACAGACACAAACATATCAGTGGACATGCTATATTATCTGCTTGGTAAAACCTGGGATGAAGAAAACGTACCAGCTGCATGGAAACATGGACATATAATAAAGTTACCAAAGAAAAGGGATCTAGGAGAAGGCAAAAACTGGAGAGGAATTACCTTACTTTCTGTTCCAAGTAATACTGCTGGAAAGAATGAAGTCGGCTATTGACACATGTCTCCGCGATGAACAAGCCGGTTTTAGGCAAAATAGATCTTGTACAGACCAAATTACCATACTAAGAATAATCATTGAACAGTCTTTAGAATGGAATTCATCACCACATTTATGTTTTGTAGACATCGAAAAGGCTTTTGACAGCATTGATAGATCATCACTTTGGAAACTACTACACCATCATGGTATTCCAGAAAAAACTTACAAAAATAATTAGGTTGGCATATGAAACAAGTACATGCTAAGTTATTCACAAAAACACACTTACTGAACCTTTCAACATATTAACAGGAGTGCGCCAGGGATGCCCATTATCACCCTTCCTCTTTTTGGCTGTGAACTGGGTAATAAAATCAACTACAGATTCACAACTCAGAGGTATACAGTGGACTTTTCAAAAACATCTTGAAGACCTGGACTTTGCAGACGATATAGCCCTCCTATCAGACAGATGTAAAGACCTTGAAACAAAATTATCAACATTGGAACAACAGGGTAAAAAGATTGGACTCCAAATAAATCAAGGAAAAACAAAGACTATGCAGATAAATGAGAAAAACACAGCAAAATTCAAACTAAGTGAAAAAGAACTTGAAGATGTAGATAGATTTACATACCTGGGTAGTATTGTGAGCAATGATGGTAGTACAGACAAAGACATAAGATGCTGCATTTGAAAAGCAGCAGCTGCTTTTAATACTTTACAGCCAATATGGACATCCTCACAAATTTCCATCAACACCAAATTGAAAATCATTAATTTTAATGTAAAATCTGTGCTATTATACGCTTCTGAGACCTGGTGGACGACAAAAGCAATAACACTCGGGCATCAAACATTTACCAACAGATGTTTGAGACGCATTTTGAAGATCAAATGGCAAGATAAGATTCCAAATGAAGAAATATGGCAAAGGAGGAACCAGCTTCCTATAGAAATTCAAATAAGAAGGAGGAAGTGGACCTGGATAGGGCACACTCTTAGAAAGCCAAAAAGCACCATTGTAAGCCAAGCACTTAGGTGGAATCCACAAGGCCAAAGGAAGCAAGGACGACCCAAATACTCATGGAGACGATCAGCCTTACAAGAGGGAAAACAACAGGGCAAGACAAGACAAGCTAGCCCAGGACAGAAGAAAATGGAAATCCTTTGTCGACGACCTATGTTCAGGAATGGATGACAGGGTTTAAGTCAAGTTTTAATGCTCAATTTCAATGTACTGTTGAAACATTTGTAAACACTTATTCTGCAGGTTCAGCTTGACAGATTTTGTTCAAAATTTGTAGGATTGTTAAAGTCACCATTTGTAGTTTATCATTTGCAACGATGTTTTGATTCAACAAATAAGATAGGAGTTATGGGACTTTTGCACTGGACATATGACTAGGATTTACTTGTTTCATTCAAAAATTATCTCTTCCGATTTTCTAAGAAGCAATTTTATTGAAGAGTGTTTTCTTGATGTGTTGAATGCACTTCAGCAATTAATTTTCCTTTTTTTATGAAATGTACCACCACCTGCCTGATTACTATATGGATTTGTATAATTTACTTTTTTATTAATTGTCTAGGTAAAAACTGTTTTGTACAGGTGCTACACTGCATTGTTGATTATTCACTTTTTTAAAGAAAATGAACACTTGTTACCTAACATTTTGATACATGTACATGCAAATATGTTAAAACAAAACAAGACCTCAGACCACCAAAAATAGAAGAAGGGAACATTTAATAGTATGTATATATATATATATATATATATATATATATGTATATATATATATCTTGCATGTGACATCTCATGTTGATCAGGGAATTATTACCAAAAATAGTAGATTGATAGTTTTGGGCTTCCATCCATTGATATAAAATCATTTCAATAAAAGGGTATGACATTAGCTACCATGAACTGTGATTATCAAATGTTTTATTCTCGTTGACTGTCGGAAAGATTAAGTGTCAGTCTCTGTAAGAATCAGACAGTGGGTGAAACATGATATAAAAAAACCACCATTTTGAAAGTTTAATTAGTCTGTTGCACCATCAGAATCAAGGGGAAAAGTCAAGAATTTCCATATCACTTTGTTAAATTGGGTTATAGTTTCATTGAAATGCACTGGAAATGAACATTTCAAAGGCAGATTACTCATTCAAAAACCTAATTTTTCTAACATGCTACTGAAAAATTTCTGAGCAAATCCAGTGATTTGACATAAAAAAATTGAGAAAGCGCCCTTGACTGAAATATTGTCAGATTGGTAGGGTTTTGACATGCATGTTTCTGATTTTTCCCATTTTGCCTGATTCTTACAATTACTTACACTTGAATAAACAAAAGGCATTTCACTGCTTCTGAAAAATGTTTGGTTAAATAAACAGGTGCTTAATTTAAGTGCTGATTAAAATGAAGACTAACTTATTTACATATTTAATTGTGCATGTAATATTTTGTCAGAGATGAACATGTTGACAAGAGGGTGACCATCTCTATCGAAACAGTGAAACCTGTTAAAATAGAACCCTGAATAAAATGAAAACCTGTCTAAATCAGACCCTGAATAAAATGAAAGCCTATCCAAACTGAACCATGAATAAAATGAAAACCTGTCTAACCAAACCGTGGATAAAATGAAAGGCTGTCCAAACTGAACCATTAATAAAATGATAGCCTATCTAAACCAAATGGTCAATAAAATGAAAGCCTATCTAAACCAGACACTTTCTAAAGACCCATTATATGTATATAAGATTAAATGTACTTTGAACCTGGGTTTATCAAACACCTGTCTAAACCAAACAAACTCTAAGGGGTGTGGTTATGGCAGGTTTCACAGTACCTGCAATTTCTTTCATGTGTTTTCACAGTTTGTTGGTAAAATCAGAAGTATGCCTGTTTGCGTCTGTTAATTTGATATCAAAATAGAGTGATTGCAATAATTGTATATGGTCAAGAATGTTTTTATATTTGTTCAATGTAATATTCTTTTTTAGATGTTCAAAAGATCAAATGTCCCTAAAAAAACTACTCCACTCCCTCATATGGTGTATTTTAGAATACAAGTCAGGTGCTAAATTGATTAGTTATTTAAAAATTAACACTGTTATGTGTCAGTTATTATCATGCATGAGTTGAAGAAAAAAAAACAACTTTTATTTAAGTCACCTCGGACTGCTCAGTGGATGTAAGCAGACTGGTGGCATATTTGCCACGACAGTTCCAAGTTGGTTCTAGCAGTGCCTTGCACAGCATAGTATTTGATAACATATGATAGGTTTGTACAAGGCACACAATAATCAACAGAAGAAGAACTTGTAATCCAACAGCACCCAGATGAAAAGGACACAGTTACAAATGATAATCATATGATAGTTTACATTTGATTATCATATGGTTATCATGGGATTCTCATATGTATTAAAGTATTGGCTTGCTTAAGCATATGTGATCATGTGTTTGTGAAAAACTATATTTAACGTCTGATAATCATGATAATCATATGTAATGTGAAACATGTTAATTATATTATGTTAGATTCATATGATAATCATATGTTGCGCTGCACATGCTTCTCATATGTGGCACTTTTTGATTTGTACATACATGCATGCAGTACTTAAAAAAAACATGTAGTATATACTCAAACCCAGGTTGAAGTCAGGTGTTCTGGAAAAAGTGAGTAGTTCCTGCTCCTTGCAAGGGATAGGCAATAAATTCTTGATTTTTTTCTGATCAATTTCAGCCAAGTACCTGATTCTTATGAAGACTATTTCATCTTTTAAAAAAAATCTGCCAGGTTGAGAGGCTTAGTATTTGCTCCTGCCATACTGACTTATTTCAATATCATGACATTAAATAACTTTTTTGTTGTCATTGAAATATGTCCCGATCCTCTAACAATGAATTGCTTGTTAAAGTGTGCTTGTGAAGTTCATGTATATACATGTACTTGTAGCATGGATACATGTACTTTTTAGAACAGTTTTTATACCATTGCCACACAAAGTGGCGAGGTATTATATGATGCCCTCCTAAAAGTTGCGTGTCTATCCTTCTGTCTGTTCATCTGTCTGTCTGTTCGCCTATCTATCCTTGCTCCAGACATTTTTTAGATGATAACTTGAGAAGAAATGAATGAATTTTTTTTATACTTTGCACAGTTATTAGATATCCATAAAATACAGGTTAATTCGAATTTTCAGCAAAATCCAAAATGTAGTTTTATTTCTTAAATTTGGTTCATATAACTTTAAGGTATGTCTTCTTACATGTTATTTTAGGGGCAGACAAAATAGTAGAAGGTTGTGATTTTAAGATTAAAAGGTCTGTGTCAACTGTTAAATTTTCAAATTATTAAAAAATAATTTTCCAATTCATCAACTTTAATCTTTATCCAAAACAAATTAAGACTTCTGAAAAAACTACAGGGGAAGATGAAAACGCCAAATTATTATTCTGATCACATACTGATAGGTGTTGCTAATGTCACGGTACGAATAGGTAGCTGTTTGATCTATTAAAGTGCCCAAATACATTCAAATGATAATTTAGGTAGTCAGAAAAGACCATGAAATGTGATCCGATTTGACACGAATTAAAATATAGGTAATTTAAATGAGTCTATTTTGACATTTTTAAGTGCTACTTTAATGTTAGTTGATACTTTTTTATGGATAATGTGGGCAAACTGCATAGTTTCACGTGTGGCAAATGACATTTTGTCCTTTTGAACTGTTTTGATAATATTGATCTCGTATAAAAGTACACATTTAATATTGTTGAAGCTTTAAATGAAACATTGGCTTGATCAGCAAATTCTTGCTATTTCTTGAAAGCTCCATTGCAGGGATGTGGGGCATAATTGCATACACCCCCCTCTTTTCCAAGAAAATAACACAAAAACTATTGTTAATTGCTAAATATTGTATTGAATATGGCAATTTATCATGTTCATTCATTTCTTTTATACTGATTTCGTAATTACGCATAAGAGCATAAAGACAAGTTATCCAGAAAGATAAAATATCATGATAAGTGTATTCCCAGGTAATTGTATTTTTTTGGAAAGGGGGAAAAAGGGGGGGTCAAAATATTTGAATTAAGACCATAAAGACAAGTTATCCAGAAAGAATAAAAGAATGAAAAAAGAATTGCATGCATCTCCTTGAGATAATGTTAGATCATGTGTATTATATATATATATGATATTTATAGTCAGTTCCCGTGTCTTGTTATTGCCTTGAAATAATAATCAGGTATGGTCTATTTCTGTAGCAGCTGCTTTATGAGGTGGTCTTGTACAATTTTGGTTACTTTATATCATGGGGCCAAAATGAGTTTGGCACTCATCATGCTAGGCTTTCTTTACATTTAAGGCAGAATTTAATTTTCTGTCAGGCCTTATTTGGTAGTGCATCTCGTTCTCATTACCTCGACCATGGTTATCTCCCTTTTTAGGCATTAGATAATTTGATGTATTAGTTTGAAAAAGTTATGGTTGAAACACCGTTAAATTTTGATTCAGTCAAATAATAATTTACTGAGGTGGTTGTATGTTTTGTGCATACAATATTATTATTATTGATTAAAAAAAATGGCTGTATAATGCGGAGCATGACAAAGATATTTTTCTTTGATATTCAGGAAAGGGCTGAGTTGCCTTAAGGGTTTCATGTACACTCAATGTCTGTATCTGTGCTTTCTGCCATGGGTTTGTCCAAGGTACTTTGTGGATGCAACTTCACTGAGACTAGCCATAGGATTTTATTGAAATTTTGTAGGTGGGTTTAAAATTTACCATTTATACTTGATCATTTCTAGCAACTGGTCAGAGAGTAGACCTCTCCATTATCAAGACAGAAGCATTTCTCGCCAATCTACTCAACAAAATTTTAGTCCTAAATGAAAATTGTTGTATGATAGTTCATTTTTGAGAGGAAAATATCAGTAATCTATTTGATCTCTTACATTATGGACTTGAACTTGTTTCACAAAAGAGGATGAAAAATTGGTTATTGAAAATTACTTGTCGATGAGAACTACTCCTTCCTGGACCAGTACAGTTTTGATTGAGATTCATGAATGTTTGTGCTTCAAAAAAATAACTAGAGGTGAGGGACATAAAAAATTGTGTAGCAATCTTGTTTCATGACTTCTTGTGTATTTTAAATTTCAGGAAACCAGCCAGGACAGAATGAAGACACGGCAACCAAGACAGTTGAGCTGGAATTTGATCCACAAACTAAGTATGAGTGTTTCATATTTAAATGACAATTTGAAGTCTGTTTTTTACTTTGATTTTTCATAACACCCTTTTTATTCTAAAAATTAAGTAGCAGTCCTTCTAAAAATTAGACAGGAGGTGATTCATGCATGTCAAAAACCCACCAAATTAAATTTGATTTCTTCTTCAGAAACCCTTATTGATCACATAACCAATCTTTGTTTTTCAATTGGGGGTTGTGCTTTTAAGATAAAATTTATATAGATTGTACATGAAATAAGCACTTTGCAAGAGTTATTGTTCTTGATTATGTATGATTTGGTTGATTTTAGTGGTAATTTAAAGTGTGAGTTTCTCAAAAGTATAGATCTAAATAAATGACTATTGTCACATGAAAATATAGCATATGTAGACCAAAAAAGCGTCATCTGATCCATGGGTTTTTCTATACCATGAATCACCTTATCATAGGCAGTGTCTGAATTTTATATGGACTGGTACTTAAACAAAAACACAAAATATTCAACAATACAATTGAAAACCTATAATTACACGTCTGAAAAAAAGGTAAATATTAATTTTCATTAAAAAATTGAACCTAACTTTATAAATGAACCATTATTTGGTAAAATTTATAGTAATTTCAGTTGTCTCATCTACATAAGGCCACATACATACCTGTTAATCTTTGGAATTGCTCATGTAGGAGATCTCCCCCACTGACACACTCATTTGTACATAAAAGCAAATATTTGGTGTTAAAATTAGCAAAAAATTATATTTGGGAGATTCTTGAGTTTTCATTGGTTTTTTTTTTGGGAGTCGACTCCTAATGTGGGAGGGGGTGGTTAACAGATATGGTCAGTTTAAAAAAAAAAAAAAAAAAAGAAATAATTATTGGGGAGATTGAAACTTTTTATTTTCTCTTTTTAGAACCATTTCTAAGGACAGAAAAATTTCTTATGAGAGACAGCAAGAGCAACCACCTGAATTTGTTATTAAACCAAGAAGGCAATTTGTTAATGAAGGTCAAAGTGCAAAATTCAAGGCTTCTTTTGAAGGGTCAAGGTCAACTGTTTTGACATGGAGTAAAGATGGAAAAGTGCTACATTCTAGTCGAAGAAATAAGGTAAAGGTTTTTATGATAAAACTGTTTCTTTAGTATTTAGGTTTTGTTGCATTTGTCAAGGAAAAAATGCAATTTTTTTTTCATTATGAAATTGAGGTCCAAGAAGGGAATACAAACAGTAAAAAAAACAAAATTTTAATATTTTTCCAGTGGTCAGCATTCATTTTGATAAATAAAATTATTCATTTTGGTTCAAATTTTTCTTTGCTCAGTAATTTCTTAATATGACATTTGAGATTGAGTTGTAACCTTTACAATATATTGCTTCATAGAGAGAAAATGCATGTTATGATGGATTAACCCTATAGGAGCCAAATTGCTTGAATGTTTATTAAATTACACACAAATTCTGTGTATTTTGAATAAATTTTGAAAATTCTTGTATTTTTTAGATATATATAGATGAAAGAGATGTCCATGTTCTGGAGATAAAAGATGTGAGTTCCAAGGATGGAGGAATTTATACATGTACAATACGAAACTCAGCTGGGACAGCTAAAACTACCGCAGAGCTTGACGTGTATAGTGAGTTATTTTTATCAAACTTGATTAAATTTTACCAGAAATATAAACCAATTTTCATATTTTTACTCTTTTGAAAATATAACCATATGTTCCTTCTTATCCTTTTTATTTTCAGAGTAATTGGACTTAAGGAGGTAAACCTAGGGTAAGGGACGTAATTCTTGAAATCAGTGATATGTTTGTATCATATTCAATTTCACCAAAGCCTTTCAAGCTTTCGTCTGAAACAGAGTGAAATCAATCCAAGTTACTTTGATGCTTACATGAGATTTATGTTTATAAGGAGCCTGAATACAAACGTTTCAGTGATTTGTAAGAGTTGTGTCCTTTACTGTATGTCTACCTCTTTAAATTAAACTACTAAAACAGTTTGGGATTGGCTTATTATGTGTGCTACTTATTCCAATCTGACTATTTTTTTTTATCTTTTCAATAATCTTTTCTTTAATTATTTATTTTTG
This sequence comes from Perna viridis, assembly GCA_037379345.1. NCBI lineage: Eukaryota > Metazoa > Mollusca > Bivalvia > Mytilida > Mytilidae > Perna > Perna viridis. Next base: position 25,082,732 of record CM074523.1, read on the forward strand.
TATTTAAATATATTTTTCATCTTTGTCATGCCAAACATCACGATACTTCTCCTTAACACCTTTAATTTTATTGACAATTTATTTGAAATATCGGTACTTCATTTTTTTTATGTTGGTAGGAACAGACAGTTTTGTCTTGTACAAAACACAACTTAATGTATTTATGATCCATTTTTTCATTGCTTTTGTTTTTTCAGCCAAACCAAGAAAGTTGTCCATTGAAAAGGGGTACGTTGCTCCGTCAGTTGATTCGCCATTGTTTGATACCAAAGTATCTCCTGGGGACAAGAATGTAACACTGGAGTGTAAATTTTCTAGTAAGTCTGGTATATTTAAAATATTGTTATGTATTTGTTTGCTTAATAAGTTAAATATGATTGAAATGTCCTTGTAGTAAGTTAGTTATATTTAAAATATGATTTTTAAATATTTATATTGTAAATATGTTTAATAATTATGTTGTTGAAGATGTATACTCATTGGGTAGAAATTCTTGAAGCAGTTAGTTGTTGTCATAAAATAAGAATACAAAAAATACCAATCATATAAATATTGCAAATTTTGATATGGTTTACATACTGAATATTACATGTCAAAATCTGTATTACATACGGTATCAACCCAAGACTCCTATATCACCTAAAAGGCAAACAGCCTGCGGGATGATAAAGGTCGAGGGTTGATACAGCATGTTATACAGATTTTGATATGTCATGTTCATTATATCATATATTTCAACTATTCTTCAATATGAAGGAGTGCCATATAGGTCTAGGGGTGCGACATAGGTCTAGAGGTGTGATATAGGGTATGTGATATAGGTCTAGGGCTGTGATATAGGATATGCCATATAGGTCTAGGGGTGCAATATAGGGTATGTGATATAGGTCTAGGGCTGTGATATAGGATATGCCATATAGGTCTAGGGGTGCAATATAAGGTATGTGATATAGGTCTAGAGGTGTGATATAGGGACTATGCAATATAGGTCTAGGGCTGTGATATAGGATATGCCATATAGGTCTAGGGGTGCAATATAGGGTATGTGATATAGGTCTAGAGGTGTGATATAGGGACTATGCAATATAGGTCTAGGGCTGTGATATAGGATATGCCATATAGGTCTATGGGTGTGATATAGGATATGCCATATAGGTCTAGGGATGCAATATAAGGTATGTGATATAGGTCTAGAGGTGTGATATAGGGACTATGCGATATAGGTCTAGGGCTGTGATATAGGATATGCCATATAGGTCTAGAGGTGTGATATAGGGTATAAGATATAGGTCTAGAGGTGTGATATAGGGACTATGCGATATAGGTGTAGGTGTGCGATACAGGTCTAGGGATGTGATATAGGGTATGTGATATAGGTCTAGAGGTGTGATATAGGGACTATGCGATATAGGTCTAGGGGTGTGATATAGGATATGCCATATAGGTCTAGGGGTGCAATATAGGGTATGTGATATAGGTCTAGAGGTGTGATATAGGGACTGTGATAAAGGTCTAGAGGTGTGATATAGGGTATAAGATATAGGTCTAGAGGTGTGATATAGGGTATAAGACATAGGTCTAGAGGTGTGATATAGGGTATAAGATACAGGTCTAGAGGTGTGATATAGGGACTATGCAATATAGATCTAGGGCTGTGATATAGGATATGCCATATAGGTCTAGGTGTGCGATACAGGTCTAGGGGTGTGATATAGGTCTAGAGGTGTGATATAGGGACTATGCGATAAAGGTCTAGGGCTGTGATATAAGATATGCCATATAGGTCTATGGGTGCGATATAGGGTATATGATATAGGTCTAGAGGTGTGATATAGGGACTATGCGATATAGGTCTAGGGCTGTGATATAGGATATGCCATATAGGTCTAGGGGTGCAATATAGGGTATGTGATATAGGTCTAGAGGTGTGATATAGGGACTGTGATAAAGGTCTAGGGCTGTGATATAGGATATGCCAAATAGGTCTAGAGGTGTGATATAGGGTATGTGATATAGGTCTAGAGGTGTTATATAGGGACTGTGTGATATAGGTCTAGGGCTGTGATATAGGATATGCCATATAGGTCTTGGGATGTGATATAGGGTATGCTATACAGGGTTAACAATATAGGGTCTAAACAGACACTTATAATGCATAAACAAAAGAGGTTTATTTTGATCTAAATATATGATATATGTATTTAAAGGAGTAACCTATTCTCAGCAGCATGTAGAAAGATGATATAATTATATAACTAAATTGTAAGAAATCCAAAAATATCAAAAAGGGGTAACTCCTCATCAGCAGCGTTAAAAGAAATGATGATTACACATGTATAACAGTGGTTGGGAGAGATTTTTTTAAATGGGCCATTTTCTAGCATTCTCAATAAAATCTTTTTGATTTTAGTAAGCCATTTTTCAGCGTCAATGGGCCTATGGCCCTTGCCTTTCCTAATCACTGGTACAAATATGAAATGTGAAATAGATTATTTTTAGGTATTTTAGGAATACTAAACATATGAAATATATACAGTTATTATCATAAGTTTGCAGTTAAAAATTTGTGTGTGCCCAGCCCTTGAGATTTTTGAACGCAGGAAAATGGGCCGGGGAGGCATATAGCTCTCATACAGCAAAGCCATAGGAAATTTATTTTTTTTTGTTTTCTCCATTTGTCAGTGTGTCTTGCCTCACCATTTAATTCTCAAATATTTTTAGAGAGTAGACATAATTTTTTTACGATTTAAATCAGAAATTCAGTTTTTCAAATCAAGATATTAGTGTTATGTTTCTTTTTGTTATATTTCTGTTTTTACTGTATGAAACATTTGATTGCATCAATTTTCCTAAATTTTGTTGGCTTACTAAAATTGTCTGAGAGAGTGATATGTTTTAAATACATGTATCAACTTGACATATGCTGTTGGTTTATAGTTAGATCTTAATGAGACATTGATTAAGATGAAACTTTGGTTTGCTTCAATAATTTTTAGGCTAAAAGGGGGCTTTGTTTATGGACAACTTTATAACTTTTTCATTAATTTTACTGCCTGATATTTTCTATCTTAGGCTACTGCCATGATACTTATCTTTAGATAAATATTGGTAATTTAAAATGTTATCTTTACATCAGTTTGACTGTGACATCACCCGATAAACTGAATAAAGTCAGTTTTGAAAATTTGTATAAAACATCACATTATGTTGGGCTCACTGTAATATTTTGGGTTTCAACTTCACAACTGCCCTATTCCGCTTGTGTTGCTCTGGGAAAAAAAATCAAGAGTCTTGTTTACAATTGACGAAATATTTTATTTTCCTCCTTTCTTACCTACTTTAGATGCTATTGATGCAATAACATGTTGGTACAAAGATGGTCAACCTTTGAAGAAAGCTCTTTACTCAAAACAAACATTTGACGGAAGGTTATGTCGTCTCCTCCTTATACCTATCTCTGACAAGCATGATGGGAAGTATGAATGCTCAGCATCAAATACTGGTGGAGAAGTCAGAACTTGCTGCCGAATCAATGTCATGGGTAAGTGATGATAGCAATAGTTTAGGCCAAGGAAATGTTTAGTCTTGTTTCCTGATACCAGCAAGGAAAACGTGAGGTAAGAAGGTAGGAAATATATTTTATTTTTCAAAAACATTTTACATAGAAACAAAAGGGAAATAATCTAGAATTTAAATATGCTTGAGTCAAAATTGCTATAAAATGTAAAGAGTAGGCACAAAGAAAATAGGGTAGGTAGAGTAGCAGTAACAGACATTTTATTTGTGGCCTTATTTTCAATTTTTAATTCCACTGTGTTAAGATGTTTGGAGCATATACTGGGCATGTGTATGTTTGTTCAATCTGTTGAAGCTTTGGAATTTCCTGCCTTGTTCCATTTTCATCCTGCCATACATCTAAGTTTAATTAAAATATAACTATGGCATACACTTTTTTAAACACATTTGATGATGGAAAGTGGGAGAGCTCAGCATCACCTTTATATTGCTACAGTCATGATCAGTTAAGACATGCTGCTTGGTCAATATCAACAGTATGTGGGTAAAGCAAAAGTGATTTGGGCATAATTTACATCAGTTCTTGTTCTGTCTGTCTGTCTGCCCGCAAATTGGACTATTACTAAAGAGCACTTAAAGAGAATGATGTTTTGGTACTCTGTTAATCTTGACTACTGTGAAAGTACTTTAATTCGTGGGTACCAATTTTCGTGGATAAGGGAAGAAACACAAGTTCATGGATACTTGTATTTGTGGTTTTGAGGTTTTATGTATACATATCAATGGAAATCTCTCTTTCGTTGGGAAGCAAATTTCATGGTTTGGCCTACCAACAAAAACCACAAAAATTGTACTTTCACAGTAAAAAGCACTCACTTTCTTGTGTCATTGTTTTTATTTGTTGCCCTTTAGAATTTTGGACTTTGAAACTTAAAAAATGTGGGGTGGGGGTATCATACTTTAGTGCACGTGCTTATTTGTTTTTCCTTTATACTTCTGAAGCCAGAAACCATGAAAAGGTTAAACCTATTTCATTTATATGATTTATAACAAGTGAAAAATATGAATTGATACTAGTAATACTTGGCAAATATCAAGACTTTAAGGTGTATTTATCATAGTTATTTGTTTAAACATCTAAAACACTACTTAAGATGCTATCTTTTACATTATCGCCTTAAAAATTCACATAAACAATGATGTGTGACCACAACCTGTCATGACCTGTTTATATGGGGTCATGGGTTATAAATCATACAGAAGATTTTAAACAATGATATTTATATTACTAATATGACTTGTTTATGATACACATAAGGTTTTGATGACTGTCATTAAGAGCTAATTGTTTTAAGTATTTAAAAAAAATGATGTAGGAAGGGATGAGTTTTAATGACTGTTTAGAACCTATTGTTTGAAGTACATATATTTACAAAATTGCGTAGGAAGAGATGGAAAAGATAAGTTATTGCAAAATTTCTGAAATAAACTGCCTAATTTTGTTACTAAATATGCTTAAGCATTGAAATATAAGGACAATTCAGAGACAACTTAGGGGTAGGAACCCTCATTTTGTTATTCTGTTCATAATTTAGGCAAAAATACTATATAATTGAACTCTTCATCAGGGGCGGATCCAGACACTTTGAAAAGGAGGGTTGCCAGCCAGGGTTCCTCAGAAAAAGATGTGCTAGGACATTACTTACTATTTTTGTCAATTTTACACGTGATAATAACAAATTTTTCAATAATGAAAAGGAGGTGTGACAACCTCCTGCACGGCCCCTGCTCTCCTTTCCTAAATTTTTGCATCTTCACTCACCTTACATGTAGACTGTGAATGAAAAACAACTATTTGGGTCAGTACATTTATGAATCAGTTGATTCCAAGGTATTGAAGATCTAGAAAAAATATAAATACATGTATCTTGCATGCAAGGGTGTCTCATTACAAAGTAAATACTGTTAAGGTCGGAATGCTTTCGCTGAAGGGTTATTTGAAAAGCAAATAGAATTTAAATATCTGTGTAAACAAATAAATGCAAAGTACTTTAATAGGCAGACTCGCCTTACAGGGTCAAATGGGGCTTAACTTCAATTTACTTCACAATATTTGATATGAAACAGCAGGTATTAAATTCTAAGTTGTCAGGAATTGTATTATGTATATTGTCTAAAAAAAAAAAAACAGGGAAAATTTCTATAGGCCTGCCAAAGTTTGTTATTTGGTTCTCTCTTGTATTTTCTAAAGGTGCTCCATTATCAATTATAATCATTATTTTAATATCACTAAAAGAAAAAGAAAAAGTGCTAAAGGTATTTACTTAAGAGGCTCTAGTGAGGAACACATATCAAACATAGTGCAAATACGTTATCCTCCTCACCACGGAGGAGTGCAAGTAACCTTTGTATATAGTATTTAATGATTTAGATTTTTGAGTTATATGCTGTGCATTTTGATGCTTTTCACCATATCCATTTTCATCATGAAAAAAAAAAAACAATGCAAAGAGCACCCTCATCATTTATTTGGAGCAAGAAAACATTAAAAAGAAATTTGTCCTCCCTCATTGGTTTTGGCCTTTATCGCCTCTTCCAAAGTCTTTTTCAGAGACCGGGATCAAATAGCAAGATATTTATAGTCTTTGCTTGTTATAGAGGTCTGATCAAGTTTTAAAAGGATAACTTTCGCTTTGATCTTTAAATTTGTAAAATATACTTTTATATATTCTTAGTTTCCTAACACATTTTGACCTTATAGTGCATTGCCCTATTTCCACAGGGTGTCTATTTCACTTTTAAAGTCAAGTTGTGAAATTGAAGCACTCCAACAATATTGAATTAAATATGATCTGTTAATTTTTGTATCACTCGCTTGTTAAAATGTTATGATTTCTGATTAAGCTAGAACATCTTATCTTAAAGTCCCTCAAGTCATTAAATCCAAGTCCTTTTAAAACTCAGGCAAAATTCTTGTATCTGAAAACTATTTTAAGGAGGTGATGACCACTTCTTATCACTGGTAATGGAGAAATCAGGGCATATTTTGGTTGAAAACTTGTAATGAGTATAATCTTTGTCTTGATTGGAGATTTTAGGGCCATCTGCAGGTGGGTGAGGGGGAGAGTCAAGGAGAGGTAATCCCCACCTATATGTGAGAAAACTTTTGAAAAATAGAGCAATTATTGGGAACTTATGGTGCTATTTGAACTTGATTTTATGAGTTTGATGTTTCATAAATAGCAAAAAGGGTTGCAATTGCACCCAACTCACCCCCTGTTTGGACGGCCATGTTTTTTGTGTTATGTTTAATTGAATAAATTAAAAATTACTGCAAAAAGATGTTGCAAACACGGTCTTAATTCTTTTATTAATCTGTTAAATAATGAAATTACTTTATAACAATAATGGTTAGGGTGTTTCAACTGCCTGATTCTTACAGAGACTTGCATTTAAGATTAATATAAAATGGTGTTGATATTCGTGCCTTGCGTAAAATCTTTGTAAAAATTTCTAAAGATAGAAAGCTACTGTTTACTCAGAGATTTGTAAAAACATGTAAATTACATTATGAGTTATCTAAATTTTACAATTTGATTAAAAAGAAGGAAAAGGAATTTTAGATTTGAATGATGAATGTAAGTTTAATTTAAAAATGATCTTTCATGAATTTTCATCAGGATATGGACTTTTAATAAAAATTTATCTTGTCATTTTTTAGAGCACTTTAACTTTTTGAATTTTTTTTAGGACGTTTTTAAGTGGGTGTTTTTGATGACATTTGAATGTGTGACATAGTTGGCATTCTATACCATATAAAAGATTGGTCTTGTTTGATGATCCATATGTGGTAAATGATTTGATTTGGATGTCAAAATGCTTCTTTTGTGATTTCGTTTAATTGATTTTTTTTCTCAATTTTATTCTTTATGGTAGATATTCTTTTTTTTTTAATGAAAGAGTTTTTGATAAATTATATGTTGAATTTCATCTAAGAACTTCTAGAAAATTATAAATTGTTGCATAAACTTTATTGATTCTTTTCAAGTCTCTATAATTTTAAAAATTGATTCTGGATGTAAATTTTATTGAACAGGAATAAAAATATAAAAAAATTATAAAAAAAGAAGAAGTGATTCACGTTAAACAGTTATGTGATTGATTTCCGCTGACAGCAATATTTATGGTTCAAAGAATTGCTAAATGTATTTTTGTGTCTTTTTATTAAATTTAAAGGTATCTCTATAAATTGTGACTCAATTATAAAGTTTTTCATTGGATATTAGAGTGTTGACATAATAAAACTCAGTTGTCAGTGAAAAGGGGTATGACTGATTTAATTTGAAAGGAGACGATTTGGGTGTAAACATTTATGATCAAATGAAAATAGTCCGGATTTCGATACCGGTTAAAAGTAGATCTTAGTTTTCGTAATAGATAAAAAATTCAGATGAATTTTTTCTTTATGAGGATTTATTATTGAATGTCTAAATCACAATACGGAAATCAGTGCAGACATGGATTTTATTCAGATATAGACACTCTAAATGATTGATTTGCTAGGATTTAATGTTGAAGTGTTTCTGGTTTAGTGTGACGAGGTTTGAAAAACCCAGTTAAATCATTTTTACCAGTATTTTGATTTTGTGAAAGATTGCGATCTTACTTTCTGGAGCATTGGTCAATTTTGAGTATAAGTAAATTAAATGAAGTCATCCTGTGAAATTTATGGTAAATTAAAATATAAAGTTTTGTCTGTCTGATTCAAGTGAAGAGAAGAAATATTTTTTGTCGATAGTTAAAATTTCCAGTTTTTCCATGGGCTATTTTTGAGTGTGAAGGATTTTAATTTTAAGTGATATTTTATGATTAATTTTGGATGTTTTTCATGGTAAAGAATTGTATGTTGATTATTCCAGATACAAGGTTTCTACTTAAAAAAAAAAAAGACATTTTTTTTATGCTGAAAATTTTGAGTTTATTATGGCTTACTTTTAAGTGTGAAGAATTGTGATTTTTTTAGACAATAGATATATTATTTTATTAGGTTTCTATAATCTTTAGGGGTATTTATCAACAACATTTTAAATACTATCGCTACGACAGGAACTGTAAGGATGTACTGTAAACTGTTTACCAGTACTTCAGTGTTTGCTTTGTGATTGATAGGGAAGGTGATCTTGATATCTGTGTGCCGAGGACAGTTGTGGATTTTAATCTGAGGATTTCAGAGTATTTATTTTGTGCCGTGTTGTCAACTAAGTGGAGTTTCTGTTATTTGTTTATGGAACTTAAGTCTTACTAGTTTAGTTGATTTTTATATATTTGGAGGCCAAGATATTAGGATACTATGGCATTTTAAAGAGTCATTGGAGTGATGCAATTTCTGATAATTCCAATTGCATGAAATAAGCAGAATTTTTATATGTGATCTGTATATTCTATGCAATGGAAAATAAGACAGGCGAGAGACATGTGGTGGAAGTGTCCCTTCAATTACAAGGTAAGTTGTCTCCCTTGGTTTATCCCTCAACTTTCCCTTCATTTTCAAAATGAGTTATCTCTTTTAATTTGCAATACAAATCAGTCTTCCTTAATTCACTAGCTAAATGTCTCCCTTCATTTACAAAGTAAGTGGTAGCGTTTAGTTTTATACATCAGCACATAAAGTGTCATTGACTCATTTCTTTCTTAATTTGTTCTCAAGTCATTAACAAATTGTTGTCTCCCTTAATTTACCAAAGAAGTTGTTTCTTTTTATTTACAAAATGAGTTGTTTCCCTTAACTTACAACATGGGTGATCTTTAATGTACAAAAGTCCTCTCTCATATTTTACAATGTAAATCAGTTTCACTTAATTTACAAATTAAGTTGTCTTCCTGAATTTATAAAGTAAGTCATCTTCATAAGTTGTAAACTTTCCCTTGTTTGATATACCAGCTCTAAATGAGTATCATCAACTTATATCTTTCTTTTTCTGTTTCCAAGTCATTAATGAGTGTTTAAAATTTGAAAAAAAACTTCAAACTTTTGAATACATGTATTACATTCTGTCGCCCAAAGTTTTAACACAACCCTTTTTTTATTCAACATAAATTTTCGATTGCTCCAAAATTGCTACTGTTTGTTTGCCAAACTGAACATGATCAAAATGAAACCTGAAATATTTTGGTAGTGCCACACTGTTGTCAAACATATTTTTGTTATACTAACAAATTTGCACTGCTACCGTTTTGTTTTGTTTAATCGAAATGACTATGCAGTTTAATGTTGTGAAAGATAAATGCAACAATTTCTTTGCTCTTATTTTTATTTTGCCAAGTCACCACCTTGTCTGAATAAGGGAGATAACTTGTCTGCTATAATTTAGGATCTGCTAGTTGGCATTAACTAACTGATTTTGTGAATATTTTTTTTTCTATATTTTCACAAGTTATTATTTTGGTCAATTAATCACATTCAGAAAATATAAAGTGTCAGAGTTCTACTATGTTCAAATATTACAAAACAATATTCACAAATTGTTACAGTGAAACTTTTTTTACCCAAACCTCTTTTACACTGAAAGATTTTTTCAGTTTACAGTGAAACCTGTCTATACCAAACTCTTTGTACTAAAAGTTTTGTTTAGTTACAACAGGGTCAGAATGTATTGAAGTTGATATGAAGAAACTCTGATGATTTCTGATTCAGCCAAGTCCCTGCTTTAGCCAGGTTTCTAGTTTATTTAGGGTTTGGTTGAGCCTGGCTTCTGGTTTAGTCAGGGTTTGGTTTAATTGGGTTTCTTGTTTAGTCAAGGTTTGGTTTAGCTATATTCCTGGTTTATTCAGGGTTTGGTTTAACTAGATCTCTGGTTTATTCAGGGTTTGGTTTAGCTAGATTTCTGGTTTATTCAGGGTTTGGTTTAGCTAGATTTCTGGTTTATTCAGGGTTCGGTTTAGCTAGATTTTTTGTTTATTCAAGGTTTGGTTTAGCTAGATTTCTGGTTTATTCAGAGTTCGGTTTAGCTAGATTTCTGCTTTTGTCAAGGTTTGGTTTAACTTGGTTTCTAGTTTATTCAGGGTTTGGTTTAACTAGATTTCTGGTTTATTCAGGGTTTGGTTTAGCTAGATTTCTAGTTTATTCAGGGTTCGGTTTAGCTAGATTTCTGTTTTATTCAGGGTTTGGTTTAGCTAGATTTCTTGTTTATTCAAGGTTTAGTTAAGACAGGTTTCACTTTATATAGTTAACAGTAATATGCACAACATAAAAAAAATATTAATGATCTGGTATCATTGTAAGACTTTTGGACCTTTATATACCAAACAAATGCTTAATTATTTGTTTTGAAGCAGGAGATCAAATTTAGTTTCGAGCATGGAATGAATTGGACTTATCCAAGTTTTAATATAATGGTTCACTTAAGAAAAATCAAGTTCCCAGTGAAGTTTCAATTTAATAATTTGAAGTTCCAGGATCATGGTAATTGAAATTTCTAAGGTAAGTGAGGGTCCTGGACCTTGGACCACCACTAATTTGAATCCTTGTGATGCGTTTTGGTTAATATAGGTTTTACTGTATATCTAAAGCAATATATACATGAGAAGCATTGCTAACTAGTGACTATGGCTTAATTTGCATGTACTCCCTTTATCTTTGTCGTAACCAAAATATTTACCACTTCCCTAGGAAGTGCATTTTATAAGCTCATACTTTTTTGTTTACTTCGACAATTAAATGAAAAATACCTTAAGTTTATTGACTCCATAATAAGATAGGGTCTGTTTACCTTTGAATTCAAATTGACCAACAATAATAAATTTTCAAATACAAGTCTTTTTACAAATAAGGCAAACTATGTTAAATCAGTTATTATGTTAAAAACTATTTTTTTTCCTGTAATGGGTTTTTTTCCCATTTGAAATAATCTCATTCTGATAACTATTGCATTGCTGAAAATGAGGAACATTTCTGTAGAACATAAGATTACTCTGATTTTGAGAAAGTTTTTTGACCCTTTATTGTTCCTTTGCAAGACCTTAGAATGGAAGTGTGACTCAACTAAGAAAAGAAATGTAGGACAAATTAATCTAACCTTTCTGTCATTTCTAACAGAACAAATTGTAAAATTTTACTGCCTTTTTATCTGACCATGTTTTTCCCATTCTGCCTGATCCTTACTGAGGTTGGTACTTAATATGGATAATCATTAATCAGATTAATTTGGAAATTATCCTGGATTATCCCCCTTACTAAACATTACTCATTGGGGATTATCTCCCCTCAGTAAACTATGAGACAATGACCAAGTGATTAATTGTGAATAACAAACACATATTTTGTAACAAATTGCGTGAAATTTACATCATTTTATTGTTGATTGTCAAATATATGGGAAAAAGATGGATGGATTTCCTGAGGTAATTCAAAGGAAATATGCCGAAGGAGCTATTAGGTGGGATGCTTGTCATCTTGGAAAAGGATATAGTCCTAAGTTTATTGGAATAAATTGTCTTTTCATCGCATTGTGGTATATGTATAGGATTTATATAGATTTGCATTACTTTATTTGAAAAGGCAGTGTGCCCTATGGGGTTAAGATTTGAGACTTTGTCTAGGCTCATTTATCAATAGGAATGCTTCATCCATGTTTGTGCATCTCTTTGGCAAAAATTAAACTGTAGCGAGAGGTGTGTTTGACAGCAAGAATACATGTATAAAGGTTTATACTTGTCTGGATGAACGACTTTTGAAATTCATTGTTGCAAAAGCTGCTGTCTGCTTTTCCTTTATAAAATCGGAATGAATCTTGAGTTAAAAGAAATTATTTTTATTTTCTTTGACACTATTGTTTTACAACAAAGGTACAAAGATTTATTATATTGTTTTTCATTGAAACCAGTATTTTATAACAAAGATACAAAGATTTATTATATTCGTCTTCATGAAAGTTTTTCAAAATTTCAGCATTCTTTATTGCGAATAATACAATCTGCATTTCCTTTGCAAAAATTGTAATGCATCAGGACGAAACTGTTGGAAGCTATACATATCAATATATGGCTTTTTGAATTTAAAAGGAAATTAAAAAAGATTAATGCAAAACAGTTCTGAAATTACTGTCACAGAATTTTATAATTGTGAAAAATTCTTATCAAATGTTGTATGGATACTTAAGCAAAAATCTGCTTATGAAGTTTCAAGTAACATGAAAGGTATATGTAACTGTAGACTTGGATTATCTCATTATGGGAATGTTATTCTTGAAAAAAAAAGCTTCTAACTACACTAAGCATTTTTCTTAATGATATCTTTGATGTAGATGGTAACATGTTTTAGATTAAAGTGCATGAATCATTCTGGCCTTTTCTGTATCAGGCCAAGTGAAATTACCGTACAATTCTTTTTCTATATTGGGTCTGGTGAATGACCACTCTAGGGGCATTTTATACATAGTGTGTTGATAGACTTTTAATCATGCATGGTTTTAAATAATGTGGATAGAGTGAAAAATAGTTGTGATTTGTTTAGTTCATCAGTATTTGAAATTGAAGATAAACTGATACTTCATAAATAATGATATCTGGGTATAGCAGTAGGACTTCATTTGAAGACAATATAAAAATATGACATATGGTTTGATTTCCAATGAGACAGTCATTTACCAAAAGCCAAGCAATGAACAATTTGACGAGTTGACTTTTGAAGGACATTCTTTTGAACAGAGATACTTAGTTTGAAATTAAGTCATCCTCGAAGCTGAAACTTAAGATATCAATGTAGTCTTGATACTCATTCTACTAAATATACATAATATATTAAAATAAGCATTCATAGCACAGAAACATTAGATGATTTAAGTAGCTGTCTTTTTAAGAATCATGTAAAATCTGAAAAATGTGATACACCCCAAAAAAGGCTACATATTTTTATTTTTGTAATTAAGTTGTTTTATGGGTCTATACTATGAAATGTGTAATTATTCAATCGAAATCTGCCTGCTCTTAGGAGATAATCAACATTGAAAATCCAATAGATTCTATTGTATTTGGGTGTCATTTACAGAGTTATCTCCCTTAATTTTGAAATCTACAGTGCATTCTATACAATTTTTATCTCTTATGAGCATGAGTTATATGAAAAACCAAATGTTAATTTCTGTTTACCAAAGCCTTTTAAACAAGATAATAAAAATAAAAATATGTAGGCTTTCCAACCATGTATCACATTTTGCATGATTCTTAGCTGGAGTACTACTTAAGATCTTACTTACCAGTACATTTCATCTAATTGTGCATATAGACTTACTGTAAAATCTGTCTAGAATGACCTTCCGTTCAAGGAGTGCAAAATTATGGTTTAAAGGCAAGTGGTCTTACTAAACAGGTTATTTTTACATAGAATGCACTACACAGGGATATATTAATCATGGTTTTTTTAAGGCAGGTTATTGCTGAATGCAAGTGGTCAATAGGACAGGTTTGACTGTACTTGAAAAGTCTATGAAGAAGTAACTCAAGAAGCTAGGCAAAATGATCGTATTGTGCCTATTACAATTTGATTTACATAAGCCATAAAATTTTTAAGTTGAAATATTAAGAACTTTTGAAGAGGCTTGTTTTAGTTGTACGGAACAGTGTTCATAGCAAATGCATTGGATCAATAAATATTATCGAATTTTGACTAACTCTACATGGATGCACTTTTGTTTTGTGAAGGATTTAAATGATCCTCGTGCAGAGTTTCTACATATACATGTATTTACCTATATTGTTTCTTACCATGGGAGGCGGAATGTTTTTGCAAAATAATGACTTAGCGTTTTCATTTCATATCAAACATTATTTGTTCAATGTGCACATTAAGCAATAGGAAATTTAGAATTACTTATATATAATTGCTATTGAGTTTGGAAATTATTTTTGTGGCGTGGATTAAATGCAGATTTCATTCCTTCATTTAAGAGTTCTGTTCATAAAAATATTCTTGTGGTTACATGTATTGCTGGTAGATTTGACACAGATTTCATTTCTTCATTAAAGAATTCTGTTCTGTTTTCTACGTGATTCGTAATAGATATGCATTTTGGTCACATATGTTCCATGCAATTGACATAGAAAGTTTTATCACAATCCACACTATCAAAATGTATTTTATTAGAAAGGAATTTTACTTTTGTATATCAGAGACTTTCAGCTACCTATGATTAAATCAAATTTTGAACAGAGACCATGATTGGAAAATCGTTCTTTTCAAATGGATCTGATGAAAATTTGTCGAAATTGAAATGAAGTGATTGAAGGGTCAAAGGTTATTCAATTACACAGGAGACAGTGTCATACAAAGTTTTGATTAAAAGGATCTATACTTTTAAAATGGAAGGGATGAAATATTCGTCAAAACTTTATTTTGGGGTGCGTCCCCCCAAGTTATTTACTTCATGGATGTTTGTATGTGAGTATGTGTGTATTTATGTATTTAGTACTTCATTTTTAATGCTATGCTTTTATCAAGTGACTAATAATTGTTTTTAAGTTGGAAAAGTTTTAGGCATGTTACGTAAATATGGTATGGATTACAAACATATAGCCAATTCTGATATGACTTGGTCTATATTTAAGCAAGATGTACCAAAAATTTGAACATGAAAATTTGAAAAATGTTTTGTTCTATTAGCTTTGTTATTTTGTGGTTATGAATTCATGAGTTTTATTAGCACCTCTTATTAAATTATGGTAATGAATTTGTATTTTAACCATTTCACGAAATCACTAAAAATTGATTCTCCATCTGCATTTTCAGATGATTGTTTTATATTGTTGTGTTGAGTGGGGTGGGGGGGGGCAGTTACTGTATTGAGAATAAGGAATGATTGAGTTGCTGGAGTAGGCCGTAGGCAATATCGATCTTTATAATTTTACAAAATGATAATGAAATTTATATGTCAGTACAGTAAAATCTGTCTAAACTGAACCCTGAATAATCTGGAAACCTGTCTAAACCAGACACTCTTTACAGTCCATTTATATCAATTTAATTGTAAAAAATGTATCTTGAACCATGGTTAAATAAACACCTTTCCAAACAGAACCAAGTCAATTAGTGGTTCAGGTTAGACAGGTTTCACTGTATATGATAGGGTCACAAAATTTACCATGTGATTGTAATTTCTCTGTTATGGCAGAATATACTCATTGTAGGTCTGTCTGTGTGTTTGTTTATCTATCCACATATCATGAGATAGTCTTCTTAATGTGAAACCTAGAATGACATAAATGTGTGTCTCAAACTTTTGGACATAAAGCGCAGCATCATATCCCAGTAAGCCAGGTGGCAGTACTAAAGCACAGCATCGTAGCCTAGTAAGCCAGGTGGCAGCACTAAAGCACAGCATCATAGCCTAGTAAGCCAGGTGGCAGCACTAAAGCACAGCATCATAGCCTAGTAAGCCAGGTGGCAGCACTAAAGCAAAGCATCGTAGCCTAGTAAGCCAGGTGGCAGAACTAAAGCATAGCAATCGTAGCCTAGTAAGCTAGGTGGCAGCACTAAAGCACAGCATCGTAGCCTAGTAAGCCAGGTGGCAGCACTAAAGCACAGCATCGTAGCCTAGTAAGCCAGGTGGCAGCACTAAAGCAAAGCATCGTAGCCTAGTAAGCCAGGTGGCAGCACTAAAGCAAAGCATCGTAGCCTAGTAAGCCAGGTGGCAGCACTAAAGCAAAGCATCGTAGCCTAGTAAGCCAGGTGGCAGAACTAAAGCAAAGCATCGTAGCCTTGTAAGCCAGGTGGCAGAACTAAAGCACAGCATCGTAGCCTTGTAAGCCAGGTGGCAGCACTAAAGCACAGCCTCGTAGCCTTGTAAGCCAGGTGGCAGCACTAAAGCACAGCCTCGTAGCCTAGTAAGCCAGGTGGCAGAACTAAAGAACAGCATCATAGCCTAGTAAGCCAGGTGGCAGCACTGGTCAGTCTGGAGTTACCTGTTATAATGACTATTTATCGAGGTTTGGACTTGAAGTTATTTCCATTCCAAATAATGCTGATTGATATCCTTCATTCATCATCTTAAATAAAGGCATATAGGCAACTGAGATCTGAAGGGATGTTGCCTACCACTTTAGGCTGAAAAAATTGCTTGATTATATATCTAATGTACCTAGTTCTTGGTGCACCTGGAGACCTGTATGGCAAAGACACTATTGGTTCACTTTCCACTCTTTCTGGTCCTTTGCTTGTTTTTCAGCTCACTCCAGGTCATTCCCATATCCTTCATTTCTGCCTCAATGGTTTGCCTTCAGGTGGTCTTTGAGCAACCTATTTTCTTTATTTATTTATATACAAGAGGATAATCACTTGACATGGCCCCTTCTAAAGCCAGGCAGTTATATACATGTAGATAATCACTTGAAAGGACCTGACCCTTTTAGGCCAGTCAGCAGGTCCCCCCTTTTTATCCACCACTGGAGGGTTCATGTCAGGGTCATCTGAGGTTATTTTAACCCAGAACTTCAATAATCTGTGGATATGACCCATCATGTTAATCCATTGTTATGATTATTAATACTTGTACATGTATTTCTGGTTTGACATCGAATTATTTCCATCCCAACAAATTTCAACAATACCACCCATTGTCTGTAGGTTAGGTAATGATTTATCTTTTCCTGTTACGATTTTAAAATGATTAGTCAAACTCATTCAGGTGTTAACGAAGGGTGAGACAGGTAAAAGAGACAGGTAAGAAATATTTCTGTTTCTTGCTATGCAATCAGTGTTATTCATGTTAGGCTTGTTCTGATACATTGATTAAATTACTGGATTTTTGTGTTTTATTTTTGGTAACTCGGTTTGTGTACTTACCAAAAAGGCTTAAAGGGTCATGTGTTTTATGGATACGTAATTCCTGTAGTAAAAATCACCTATTAAGGATAGTTATTTCGTTTTCGACTTTCATGTTTTGAATTGAAAGGTAAGGAAACTGTATAGTAAATATTGACCTGTTAATTGGACAATTTAATATTTTTTGGGTCATTTTAAGTATTTAAGATGGGTTCAAAGTTCAAGCCAAAGTTATCAATGTACCGGGCTAGACATTTTTATCTGTTATATTTGTTACTATTATAACTGTTTGAACAAAAAATATGATTGTGAGTTTGTTGACAAAAACTTTGTGGGTTTGACTCAGTTTGGATTTATTATGCTCAACTATTCGAGATTTTCTTCCCCTGTCTGTCTGTCTGTCTGTCTGTCTGTTATGTACCTAATTTAGGTTTGTGTTTATGCTCTTTCCAATGGAGGAAGGTTACAGTGTATATTTTCATGAAACTTGCTACACATAAACCATGATGTTAACTTAAGAAAATAAACATATTCACAGTTATGACATGTACACATGCAATCACCTATTTTTTACTAAAATTCTTTTGAAATAGCAAAAATAAGTATTTTAGAAAGTTGAGATGTTTCCTTTTGTTCTAGTTAGGGATTTAATTACATATATTGACACAAGTTTGAAAAAATTGTAAATCCACAAAATTTTGATGTGTTTATAAAATTTAAAAATAGAAAAAAAACTATAAAATTTCATTCACTCCAGGGACCAAACTTGCCAAATTTTTTTTTGGTTTTGAATTGACCATAATAAACAGTTATAATTATCATAAAATTAATATTGATTCATTGGAATATAGTACTGTGAAACCTAACTAAAACAAACCCCATTTTGACTGTAGAATTTGTCCTGTCTAGACAGTTGTAAGGTTTATATAGGTTAGAAAACATTGAAGTATCAGTCTTTGCAAGAATCATGCAAATTTTATGTGATACACACCAAAAAAAGCTACACATTTTTATTTTTGTTATTTTTAATTGCTTTATAGGTTTATATGATATAATGTATAATTATTGGTTCCAACCTATCTGCTGTTAGAACATAATCCCAACAATGTCAATTGAATGTTAGTGTCATTTACAGAGTTATTTCCCTTAATTTTGAAATCTACAATGCATTCTATATAATTTATATCTCCCAAGAACACGGTTTCTATGAAAAGCCATATCATATTTTCTGTTTACTTAAGTATTTGAAATAAAATATCTAAAATAAAAATATGTAGGTTTTTCACCCATGAATCACATTCTGCATGATTCCTAGCTGGAGTATTACTTAAACTAATTTGAAAGGACTTTAAAAATATCTGATTTTACAGGTTTTCCTATTCATTTAGAGTTCAGTTTGGACAGGTTATACTGTAGTACCATGTATCTTAATATACTACATGTTCATGGTCCCATTGAAATGACTCAGCAAAATAGAAAATAAAATTTTTGATGGTACAAGAATAAAAAAGTAATCAAGGGAACCAAGGTTATATCGGTAATCAAAAGAATGTAATCCAGGGACAAAGACCAGACATGGAAAACAGACATACACAACAAAGAATATAAAGTAACTAAAATCATACATACAAAGTAACAAAAGCAAATGAGCAACTCGGACTCCACTAAAAACTGGGAGCATGGACCAGGTGCACCAGTAGGTTAAGCGTCCTCTGCTTTTCTAGAAACACCCGCCGAGTTGCTCATAAAAAGTCAAGTCCGGGTTAGACAAACGAGGAAAGGAAAACTATGACCCGTTGAATAAATCAGTTTTCATGGTGCTGATGGATACACCATAACGATCCACGAGTTCATGATAACGACCATAAAACTTCTGTAGTGATGACTTCAATCTTGTAGCAACATAACCCTGTTCCAGAAGCCTATTTGTTAGAGTTCTAGCGCAATACAAAAAGTCTGCATAGTTTCGGCAAGCTCTGACATAACGTATGAGTTGTGATATGAACACTCCATACACAGGAGCCGAAGGGATGTTGCCACAGATGAAAGGAAAGTTGACAATTCTGAATAAAAAGTCATCACGTTTGTCATAAAGTTTGGTCAATAGTTTTCCTTTACCATCGATTTCTAAGTGTAAGTCAAGATATGAGGCTGACTTCACAGTGTCATAAACCAATTAAAAGTTACAAAGTCCAGTAAGGCCAAACAAATATAATAACAATTCTGTTTCCTGCAACCTTACTTATCCTATTTTTGTGCCTACCCTATGGCCATTCAAGCACCTTTAAAATCCTGATTGTTTCTCCATTAACTCAATAGAAGATGCTTTTGAAAAGTGAAAAAAATTCTCTACATACCCTATTTTTTTCTTGCTTGTAGCAGAGAACAAGACTAATATTTTTTTGGCCTAATTCAGTAATTGACACTGTACCAAAATTTAATCAGTGTCTTAAATTGAATTATTGTAGATTCATTGACTTAGGATGGGGACAACTGAATAATGCATTGTTCTTTATTAAATAACATTATTGATGGCTTGTTGGTGTGAACTCGGTGCATTAACCAACCAGAATGTCAGATTACAGGTGTCTGTTATATATGAAATTTAATTTATTATATATTTGAAAATTAAACCTACTATTTGTAAAATTTCATTCATTAAACCTTTTGTATAGTGTAAAAAAACATATCATTATAAAATTGAATTATTTTGGAACTTGCTGTGAAAAGGATTTTGTTCATTTCAGTCGGAAACTGGCTGAACAAAACTACTTGTGTTTTTTCATTAAGGGAAATGGAGCACTTAGAAATTTTAATTATTTGAAATAAGACTGGAATATTTTAATAGTTTTTTAACAGTCACTTTTTGAGTAGATGAAAAGAGAGGATTAAAATACTATGAATACAGTCCAACCTGTCTTAATGGACCTTTCATGAAGGGAGAACAAAATCATGGTCACACAAGACAGATGGTCTTTATACATAGGGATATTTTGATCTAGGTCTTTTAATACAGGTGTTTGCTTAGACAGGTTTTATTTGGTACATTAAACCCTGTATAAACCAAACCTAAAATTAACCAAAAACTTGTCTAAACCAGACACTTTTGAAGTTCCATGATATCAGTTTAAATATATTCTCAGCCGTGGTAAACCAAACACCTGTTGAAACCAAATAAAATCTACAGTCCAAAAAGGGGGTTTTGTATAGACAGGTTTCACTGAATTGGTTTGGTTCGGACAGGTTTTACTGAAATATGTGTCCTTATAAAGACTAAATTTTAAACTACATTGTATTGAAGACCAGTGTGA
Source organism: Perna viridis (assembly GCA_037379345.1). NCBI lineage: Eukaryota > Metazoa > Mollusca > Bivalvia > Mytilida > Mytilidae > Perna > Perna viridis. The sequence continues at coordinate 25,103,372 of CM074523.1, forward strand.
TATAATTTTTTCTCAATCATACACTAAGTTGACAACATATGGACTGATTTGTATGGATATAGATTCCTGTTATAGCTTTAAAAGAAAATTAGAATGTCATTTTCTCACCAAAGGGTATTGTATGCCCCAAAGATGTAAGTAACAAAGCAGTTAGCTGGTAAAATAATCGACAGTTCTCCAGTGGTGAGAGAAATTGGCCATGTCACTTAGCGTAAAATATTTGGTCCTTTTAAAAAGATTAGCCTTTCAGGTCACTGGCCCTGACAAAGAAATGTGATCCATTAAGGGTAAATATTGATTTTATCTATTATCAAAACACTTCTTTTCAAATGGATGAAGATTAAATGATTGATATGTTATTTTAAAAAGATCTTAACTCCTGACACCATTTGGGACATTTCTCACTAATTTATGTGGACTTATGATTGAATTTATGCAGATTGTCACCTCTGGCCAGGTCCAGTAGTATCTCATTCCCCATCTGTTATTTAAGGAGGTAACCTTGTGTAAAGAACATAACTCTTGAAATCAGTGATATGTTTGTTTCATATTAATTTTCACCAAAGCCTATGAAGCTTTCATTTGAAACAGAATGAAATCAGTCAAAGTTACTTTGATGCTTACATGAGATTGATGTAAAATGCTTAATACAAACGTTCCAATGATTTGTAAGAGTTGTGTCCCTTACCTTAGGCCTACCTCCGTAGTTGTCAATTTTTTTTTCATATTGACTTGTGCTTATTGATTCTGTATGAATTTATAAACTTTTATACAGTGGTCTGCATGTGCGTAATTTTGAGTGTGAGTTAAAGTTCTTGGTTGAAGGCTAGGCCTGTACATTGACAGTGAAACCTGTCTAAACTGAACCCTGACAAATCTGAAAACCTGTCAAAACCAGACAATTTTAAAGTCTCAATATCAATTTAATGTCCTTTGAACCTTTTTGAACAGAACACCTTTCTACTAAACTAAACAGATTTGAAAGTCTTAAAGGGGAATGGTTTACACAGGTTTCACTGTTGTTGACTGTCTGATGGACATTTCCCTCAAAATTTGAATTTTCTGTCAATTAGTTCTGGACATTTTATCAAATGTGTGCAGGTATTTGACCTTTTGAACTGGTCAGGACCTGTATTTAAAAGTATCTTGCATTGATTTTGTATTTATTGGTAGATTTTAGGAGATTTAGATGCTTTATAAAACTACAGTGAATTCTGTCTGATTATATAAAAGGGTAGGGTCGGTATCTGATTTTAGCATTGCTTTTTTTTCTCTTCACTGGATTTTAGTGTGTATGGCTGAAGAATGTAGATGTAATTTTAACCCAATCTTATTGGCATTTTTCTGTGGTCTTTTTCCATCTCTCTCTAAAATTTCAGTTGCCATAATTTATACATTTGTATTAATCTTTTTGTCATAGGAAATGTATCTGTTATGTTACAGAGGAAATTACATTGAACAAATTGAAGCTTTTTGTCTTTTCTGTGTCTTTATACTGGAAGAATATTTGCATCAAATTCATTTGCTAATGTTTTTTTTATTTCTTTGAATGCACTGATGGAATGTAGTAAAACATGGTTTATAAATTCTAAGAATGGTAAACTAGATTTGAATGAATATGTATTTCATTTTAAAGAGAATTTTTTATCTTATAATTAGCTTAATAATTGCAAAATCTGTATTTTTCATCATGTACTATATATAGAATCCAAGCCGATTGAAGCCAGTTCATAGCCCCATACCATAGTTTAATCTGTCCCTCTTCCATCTTTTTCACAATTAATCAAATTTCCCCAATGACATAATAAAATCTATTACACATATCTATCTTTGTTCTTAAGGTAAATTAATCTGATTAAGTTCCATTTTACATCAAAGCTACTTCCATTTTGTAAGTTATAATTAACTGAGTTTCATTTTGGCACCATGAAGTTTAAGCGCAAGAAGACATGTTTCATTTGTAAAATGCTTGGAGGTTAGCTTAAGAGAATGTATTACAGCTAATGCTTTTAATTACTAAAGCGATTACCATTATACTTGTTGGTTATTCTAGACATTATCATAGAAATTTACTCTAAATTTTTATCTGCTTTAATTGGTGCAAACCCCATTTTTATCTTTTTCTTTTCTTTTTTAGCTCCAGGAACTAGAAGTATACCGCCAAAGTTCATCAGCCCTCTGTCGGATCAAACTTTGTGTGTTGGGGATCGACTTGTTCTGGAATCAAAAGTTACAGGTTCGTGCCATTTGCTTACCATGAATTTGGGGTATTCTTTAAGAATGACTATTGATGTTCATAAGGGTGGGGAAGGAGATTGTGGTAGCTTGGAAGAATTTTTAAAAAAAAAATATTATAATTTGGACATTTTTGGAAATTTATATTTTTAATTTTGAAGAGGGGAAAATGTATATATATATATATATATATTGATCCATTTGATTCACTCTGATCTGAACATAATGCTTTTACAAATAATTTTTTTAAAAATAAATAATTTGATTCAATGTATGTGATAATTAAATATTTCAACCATTAACATAATTACATGTAATATGAATATTTTGATCTCCCTACCTCCCCCTCCCCCTCCACCTCAATATCAAATGGTTATCCCCTTAGTTGAAAAGTCGCAAGTGTAAAATTTCTATTAAGTTATGACAATACAATGTTCTTTTCTATTATGACCTCATAACTTGGGACTTTTATTGTTACGGCTTTCTTTAAAGTTGACAATGTACTAATACACTGGTGGTCAAATTATAGTGCCTGTTGAACAGAATAATAAATTTCCTCAAGTGAAGGAGGTTATGGGTTCGATCCACGAATGAGTCACATCAAAGACATTGAATTTGGTAGTCACTGTTTCTCCATCAAGCATGCTGGATTTAAGGCGATAGAGTGATGAATATTTAAGTAGCTGTCTTTGTAAGAATCATGCAAAATCTGAAAAGTGTGATACACCCAAAAAAAGGCTACATATTTTTATTTTTGTAACTAAGTTGTTTCATGGGTCTGTACTATGAAATTTGTAATTATTCATTCAAATCTGTCAGCTCTTAAGGGATAATCAACATTGAAAATCCAATAGATTCTATTGTATTTGAGTGTCATGTACAGAGTTATCTCCCTTAATTTTGAAATCTACTGTGCATTCTATATAAATTTTATGTCCAAAGAACATTGGTTATATGAAAAAAATTAATGTTTATTTCTGTTTACTTTGGCAATTTAAACAAAATGTCAAAAATAAAAATATGTAGGCTTTTAACTCATGAATCACATATTGCATGATTCTTAGCTGGAGTGCTACTTAATTTGCTTGGAGTCAGAATAATGTTTCCTAATGGGGTGGCATGCCTATATGTGGGCTGTTGCTTATGTGAGCTAGCACAATAAAGATCCTGCTCAGCATGTGGGCCTATAAAAAGCAGGATCTGTTGGATTGGACATTCATTGTCATCCTGAAATGCATGAAATATCTGACATACTGCCCATAGGCCAGTGACTCATTATCAGTCATTCAGTTAATTTGTTGGTTTTAGTTCCAATCTTTCAGTTATTCAAATAAATATTCAACATTCTCTTGCTCCTTGTAATTGTGAATGTAATGTCAAGAAATTTTTTTTATCTTTGAAATGATGAGTTGTCTGTTGTCATTTGCTTTCTGTAAGACTTCTCTCCAACTTCCTCCTTACTATATTAGCTTCAGAGATTTTAAACAGCTTGTGTATAATCCTTATCTCAATTGCATGCTATCTGAATTTTTTGCGACACAGTCAGTATAGCTTCGCTTTTTACCCTTTGACCTTAAGGACGCTCTTCTATGGGAACGCAAGTCACCTGATTGCAGTTCTTTTTCTCGATTGGCCAAATACTGATAACTTAGTCGTGTTCGAAAAATCTGTATTAAAAATTTGGAATTGCGTTCTAAAAAAACTTTATCGGAACCTTAAAAATTGTGTGCCATGTGTTATTTTCTTAAAAGAAATGTAGAAACTTAGAAGTGAAAAAGACCAAAGTTTTACTGCATAGACCATCTTTTTTTTTAAAGATAGTACTTGTTTAGTTGTATGTTATTTGTTTTTTGTTTTCCATTCTGTATCTCTCCAACTTCCTGTTTAATTTATTAGCTTCAAAGTTAGTTAGATTTTAAACAGCTTGTGTATTATCCTTATCTCAATTGGATGCTACCTGAAGTTTTGTTTTGGTTGTATGTTGTTATTTGTTTTATGTTTTCTGTTCTGTATTTCTCCAACTTCCTATTTAACTGGCTTCAGTCGTTCAGAGTTAGTAAGATTTAAAACCAGCTTGTGTATTATCCTTCGCTAAATTGCATGCTACCTGAAGTTTTTTTTCCACTTATAAATATCGCCTTGTGTGTTTATACAATGATATTTGTTGGATACCACGCTATTCAATACTGAGTACTGAATATATTTATTTCTTGTTAGTTAGATTTAACTGAATACTTTTGGTATGCATATTCATTAGGGTTCATATCTGTTCAAGGGAATATTTTAAGAATTACCTGCAACCATTAGATCCTTGAGGATTCATTATCTGTCAAACCATGTGAAGCAACTGATTAGTTTTAAATTAAAAATACTAGAAGGCTTTGTGTGAATCTTCAGATATTATAATATTTTCTGATTTTTAAGGTAAAATTCAGGCCAAGTGGTTTCCAAAATTTTATAACCCCTCCTCTTAGAAAAAATCTTAGATCATTACCTGAAAACCATTATGTACTGTTGAATGAGAAATTATATGCATTCATGAATTTTACTAGAATTTTGTCATGCCCCCTCTTTTTCTTTCTTTTAGGTTTCCCACAGCCAACTATAAAATGGTACAAAAACCAAGAGGAGATTAAAAGTTCAAGAGCACTGAGGACAGAGTTTGATGGTTCAACCGTGCGTTTGATAATGGAGAATGTAGAAATTTCAGATTCTGACACTTACAAGTGTATAGCTGAAAATGATGTTGGCATTGATCAGATAAAGGCAAAGATAGTTGTTCAAAGGGAGATAATTAGAAAAATTGGTAATTACAATATAATTCATACAAATTTTTCAGTGGTATGCTGAATTTTGTTACTTTTGTTGCAGAACTCAAATAATCATGAAAAAAGATACCCGCATATCTTCCATTCTAAGCCAATGATTATTCATGTGACTTCTTAACCTTTGGGCGGTGATTCCAACCATTTTTCATTTCCATTCTTAGAAGAAACCTTTTCACTTTCAGCCTATTCTTGATTTAAACTATTTCAACTTCTCTATCATAAAATGTACATTTTATCATGCTTACTAAGGCTCACATGATGAAAATCTAAATCTTACATTGTGGTGTGGAAAAAGAAGAATTGGACCACTTATTACTGAAGGAGATTCTCTATGTTAAAATCATTGTCATACAATGAAATATTTATAATAATTTTGAAAATCACTTGAATTGTACCACTGAGTACCTATATGCTCATGACAGTATGACAGATTTGTAAAAATAAACAACTGTGAAAATTGATACTCAATTTAGTATTCTATGATTTACTTACTTTTATATCAATCTTATTCCCCTCAAAATTTTAAACTTTTTTTCATCTCTTCAAAGGTTGATGTACATTTATGGGTGAAATTGGCCCCCCTTATTTTCACGAAAATTGATGTTTGAGTCACAACAAACTTTTACTCACTGAACAAATGTGTAAAACCTTATGTTTAATAGTCTATAATTATAACTTATGTGTACTGCACATTTATGTTATAATCACTGATCAAAATGCCGATTTTCTTAAATTTGACAAAACCATGAAGTTAACCACCCATTTCCCATGAAATACAATAGTTTGCCTTAATGTAGACCCATGCAATAATTTGATAATGAGTCATTTTTGTCTATTTTATCAGAATTCCTGAAAATTTGGTGGGTCTACATTATCGCAGGCATCACAAATTTGGGAAAAATGGTCAATTTAGTAACAATTTTTAGCTGTTTTTGTAAACAAATTTGTGTTTTTTACTACATTTGACTTGTTATTACTCAACAAAAACTATTTAAAAAATTCTTATATAGTAATGTTGTTGAACTACATTAATTGTAAGTGTTTGTAAGAATCAGGCAAAAATTGGCAACATGTATGTCAAAACCCTAACAATCTGACAAGGTAATATCACTCAATGATGCTTTCTCTATCTGAAAAGACCATTATTTGATCTCTGCATCACTGGCTTTGCTCAGAAATTTTTCAATAGAACGTTAGAAAAATTAGATTTTTGGCAGAGTTATCTGTCCTTGAAATGTTCATTTTCAGTGCATTTCAATGAAATTATAACTCAATGCACCAATGTGATATGGAAAATATTGTCTTTTTTCCTTGATTCTGATGGTGCAAATAATCAAATTACACTATCAAAATGATGTGTTTTTTCATACCATGTTTCACCTACTGCCTGATTCTTACAGGGACACTTAATTCCCTAATGAAGATGCTGATCAGTAACATTCTGTTGCCATGTTTAGAATTTCAGTTTAGTAGATGGCCAAAAACACGCCTAAATGTATCTCATCCTTTTTTATCATGCATATTTAGTAAAATGTTCGTACAGAGGGCTATGTAGCCCTTTTTTTTCAAATTTCCTAAATTTTGATTTCCTGCAAAGTGATTTGTTAATATACAAACATATATCTTCTGGTGTGGAAAGGACTTTGGGAAACACAATTTTTTGCTCATTTTTGCCCACATTTTGTATGAAATTAAAAAATTTCTCAAACTGCCCCTCCCTGTATTGTCTGTGAAACTCGGAACATTAATAAGTGTAATATTTATACCAGTACAAATAAATTTTAAAAATGATGTAAAACTGTTAAAATCACCACTTTTATGTGTGACATGCCCATTTTTGTACCTGCTGAGCACTGTATCTTCCGAAAAACTTACCAAAAATGTTCAATACGGAAAATTGTCAAAAATCACCATTTTAATGTGTGCTACACCCACTATTGTCCTTTGAAAATAAGAAATTTGCAATTTTATGTACATTATATATAAAACAATGCACAGCAAAAAAAAAAAACAAAAACAAACAAACAAACAAAAAAACAATAAACTTTTTAGTTTAATGTCCTGTAGATTTTAAATAAAACCACCAATGTGGGAAGATAAAAAATTAAAACAGTAGCTTTTAACCAGAAACCAGATAAATTTAAGCTATCACTACACTTTACTTCAGGTGACTTTTACATTTCCACTTGTTCACAGTAGGATATCTAAAATGACAATTCTTTTATCTGTCTATCTTATTCAGTTGTTTGTCTGTCTTTCCTTCTCACATTTTCTGTCTACACCTGTACTGTACTTGAAAAAATGCATTGTTGGGTTCAAAACAATTTTTGTTGGGAAGTTTGTTAAAATTTGTTGAAAGATTGTTCTCTGTTGTTTTTCTCTTGTTTTCAGTTTTTGTTACTCAATTGGCAAACTATGGAAAGAATTTATATTTTTTCTGGAGGCTAAAAGTCTTTTGTAGTTTGTTTTGGCTGAAAAGTATGTCTGCTTAGTATGATAGTCTTAATTTTGTCCTGTGTCACTGTGAAGATTACAAATGGTAAGATCTACTTGGACTGTAGTGTATTTTGACATTTTAATTTTTCACTAAAAACTGTTGGAGTGATATCTTCCTGAACCAGAAGGTTACAGGAAGTCACTGTATATAGTATGAATACAATAAGTCCATACATTTTTGACATGTTATAAATTATACACAAGTGTTTTTTCAGCAACCTCAATTTTGTTATAGTGGTAAGTTTGTGAGTTTTATCTCTTCGCAAGGAATTTTTTATTCACAGCAAGTAAGTTTACATTTTATGCTACATCTTATTTTTTTACCCTTCCTAATTTTGTTGTAGGTTATCTCAATATATATAGTCTCTCTGTTTGTTTGTATTTGCTTTTTGTATAAGGCTGTCAATTACAGTTTAGTAGTGAATGGATTGCCTTGATTAGGTAAAGTACATATTGATGTGGAAAAAAATTAATGGAAGAAATTTATATTTTAATGTACCTGTCTGTCTGTATGTCTTCAGTTTAAGGCTGCATTTAACAGTTAAGCAGAAAATGAATTTCCTTAAGCCTCAGAACATATTGGTGAAAAATTTTAGGGAATTTTCTTTGGTTAATATGATATCTTGAGATCAGGACTTACTTGACTTGATTCCATCTCCAATTAGGAGACTTGGGCCGCTAACAAGTCCTGTCCATCTTTATCTATCTCATGCTATAGTGGTTGCGTCAGTCCATGATTGGAAGCCAAGGTCTTGTCTCTCTCTTTCTATTGTTCTTCTCCCTGTCTGTTTTGGTTGTCCTTTCTTTCTTCTCCTTCAGGTATCCATGAGATAACTAGTTATACATGCCTGGTGTTTTCCATTCTTGGCACATGGTCCAACCATTTCTATCTTAATCATTTGATTAAATCAAATGTGATACTATATAGGGAGTAAATTTCTATTTTTGACATATTTTAGCAATTTGTCTAAAACCACCAAAATATAATTCCATAAAATTTTTACTCTGGGCTCAAGTTCTCAACACACCACTAAGCTGCATAATTAGAAACCCCAAATTGTTCTTATACTTTTTTGCGTCAAATTTGCAAATTTTGACACCTGCCAAAATAACCTGTTATAAGGTGTCTTCCTATTAGTTTTAAAGGATAAATTGTTCAATAGATTGCAATGAAACTTTATACAGGTGTAATGTTTCATCAGAAAAGTATGCATATAGCAATATAAACATTTACAATGTTTTTAAACTGGAAATCATTTGACTTTTGTTTGTATTTGTCTTTTAAATTCTTGCAGTTTGACCCTCATTGTTTCTTTCTATTCCGAACTATCACATTGCATCAATCTTTTTGAAAAAAAATCATGTGATGATATGTATTTTACCAAGTCTTCCTATCTAAGAAACTGAATTCAGACAAAACTAACAGATAGACAGAAGCACAGACTGAGAATCAAAAATGCTTAAACTCTATTTGTAAGGTTTGAAGATGCAATTTGTCTTTGAATTTCCATAATTTTTTCCAGTGTTCATGCAACTCCAGTTACCACCTGAAAAAAATTTAATTTTTTGGTTCTCCAGTCACTTTTTATGTAAATCAATGAAAGAAGGAGGTATGATGTCTCCACCCCCACTTTTGTGGAAAGATATATTTTTGTTCTGTCTGTTTGTCCATCATGCTTCTGAAAGTGCAATCCCTTGAAAACTACTGCACAAAATTTCATGAAACTTTGTAGGTACATGTACTTAGAATCCAATATGTAGTTGTGCATGTTATGAGGAATTATATTTTGATTAAATAAATTTTGTGGGAGTTTTGTACGTCAAGGAGACAAACATTCAATTTTTCATACCTTTTTGTTTTTACATTATAGCCAGAAAAAAAAGGTTAAAATTGATTTTAATATTGGTACGAGCAATTAACTAAATGGGTTATGAAGTACCCTCAAAAGATATGAGGTTGGCCATGACTTCTTTCGGTTGGTCTAGGTAAATGAGTACAACTTTATGATTCATAAATTGTACTATATACTAGAAAAGTCATGACAAACTTGATTTGAATGTTTGTTGTTGTATTCAAGATCTTTGTGCCATTGGCACAAGATGACTTGTTAAAGATTGCAATTGTTACTAGTTTAATAAATGCATAGATTAAATTTATTGTGTTTTAAATGGCTTGAGGTTGTTAATGTACAATATATTCATGTAAAACAAATTGAAACTTAAACCTTTATAAACACTCACATTTATTACATTTTTGTAGGTAACAGAGTTGAGATAATCCAGCCTTCCTTTGAAGAACCAACAGACTCAGCCAATCAATTTTCAGCTTCAAGATCTTATATTAACCAATCATCTCCATCAAACACATCACATGACATTCCCCAGGATTCCAACATACCATATAACCATACAGAACTTCCTGTAAGGGAGTTAAGCAGGGAACCTCCAACTTTTATCAGGGAGTTGCATGACCTTGATGTAAAAGAAGATGACCCTGTTGAATTATTGGTAGAAGTAAAAGGTAATTTCTGTGTGCAATTATTTTAATGTTGCTACTAATATACAAGATTTTTATTCCCTATGGGGCAGGATGGCTGGGTGGTTTAAGTGCTGTAATCACGAGGTCAACACCATTTACCCTTTCCAGGCACCTACTCTGCTTGGGGGTTTTGTCCATTTTCCAGCCTAGAATATTGGGCTTTACTCCCCACAAACCTGGTAGCTGTGTGAGAAGTTCATATTACCTGAACAGTAAAAAATCTCACTATCTGTTATAAAGTTCTACAGAGCTTATGTTAATTGTTGACTTGTATATGCATGTGCATCCACCGATATTAAATTATTTACCTTTACTTATAGACAGCAGGTGATGATATTTTCAGAGTGCAAGTCAGTGATATGGGGTTGTAATGGAAGAAATTTCATGCTGCATTGTATACAAATTATTTCTCCTTTACAAACTATAAAGTGTCATTTATATACCATGCCATGGAAAGTGGCAAGGTACTGGTATTATGTGAAACATTTGTACCCTAGGAAAATTTGTGTGTCTGTTTGTCTGTCCCCCAACAGTTTCCAGATGATAACATGAGAAAGGAGCAAGGAATTTTTCATCTTCTTTTTATTTACTGATTGACTTTGTAGTTATTTAGGTGCTGCATAATGGACATTTTCATAACATTTATCTCAGCTTACACTGAAGGGAATGCTTAGATATTTAGTCTGTTGCTTCTGCATAATGAATTGTACTGTGTCACCCTTTCCCAGCTTTGACTGAAATGGTTGAGTGGGGGTATTTTTAGCATGATCTAGGTTGTTACATCTTGTTTTAGTAAATGTATCATATTGTAGGTTGATTTGTTTAAGTGATTAAGCACATTCTGCCAAAAGCCCTTTCAACCTATCATGATTCCCAGCAAGGTCATACCATAGACTTTAAAATTGGGATGCACTGATTCTCCTCTTTGCAAAAAAAGGTGATGGACTTGTAAAAGCGGAGATGTTTGTTTCCAGATCCTTTCATTTATGTTTTGTTATGTTCTGAAATACTTCGTACTTGTTTCTCACCTGGCGGGTGTTCTAGAATTGCAGAGGATGCTTACCCTACTGGTGCACGTGGTCCATGCTCCCAGTTTTTAGTTGAGTCCAAGTTGCACTTTTACTTTTGTTTCTTTGTATGTATTATTTTAGTTACTTTATGTTCTTTGTTGTCTGTTTTCCATGTCTGGTCTTTGTCCCTGGATTACATTCTCTGGATTTCCACTAGAATCTTGGTTCCCTTGATTACTTTTTCACTTCTGAATAAATATGTTTAAGCTAAAAAAGGAGTTGAAGTGACAACATGTAGACTCGGAGTCAGAATAATATGTCCGTGTTTGGTAATATACCTTCCTGTGGACAGTTGTTTCTGTGTGCTAGCACATTAAAAATCTGGCTCAGTAAGTTGGACTGGTACAATACAGGGTCTGTTCATTTTTCAGTGATTCTCATACTTACATGCATGAAATACCTGCCATATGACGTTTAACTACGATCAATCAATCAGTCAAATAATTGCACTAATTGGCTGTTTTCTTCATTGGTAAATTCGATCATTTGGTAATTAAATGTAGCCATCCTGTTTTTTGTCTCAGGAACTCCACCTATAGAATTGGTTTGGGTACACAACAATTCAGAAGTTAACGAAGACCATCCTGTCTACAGAGTGACATCTAGTGGCAACATCCAGCAGCTTGTGATTCCGAGATGTAAACCAGAAGATGCAGGAGAGATTGTTTGTGAGGCATACAATGAGTATGGAGAGATAGATACTTACTGTTGCCTCTCTGTACAAGGTTAGTAATGTGGTTTTTTTTATAGTAAAGCAAGTAATTTGGAAGACTATATCACATTTCTAGGACCTCCCTTTAAGGATGTAGACCTAAAGTAAGGGACATAACTCTTACAAATCATTGGAATGGTTGTATTCAGGATTTTACATCAATCTCATGTAAGCATCAAAGCTTGATAGGCTTTGGTAAAATTGAGTTTAATACAATCATATCACTGATTTCAAGAGTTATGTCCCTTACTCTTAGGCCATTGCATTCCAGTGAAATGATTATTATTTTTGTAATTTTAGAGTTTATGGTCCTTGAAATGATTTGCTCATTAACTTTACTGATCTGTGCAACTATTTGGTCTCTTTGTGCAACTACTGTGAAAGTACTTTAATTTGTGGATACCAATTTTCGTGGATTAGGAAAGAAACACAAGTTCGTGGATTTTTGAATTCATGGTTTTGGGGTTTTCAGTATACAAATAAATGGAAATTTCCTTTTTGTTAATAACCAAATTTCGTGGTTTATTCTACCCATGAACACAACAAAAATTGGTACCTCTTGAATAGTAGTACTCTCACAGTATTTGACTGATCTGTGCAGCTATTTGACTGATCTATGCAACTATTTGACTGATCTATACAACTAATAAACATAGTATTTGTCTAATCTATGAGCAATTACCAACTGATTTGTGATGAATTTTGAAATTGAAATTGAAGTAAGGAGTTATAAAGTAAAAGAATATAAAGAAAACATAAATATTTCACATCTTTTCATTCTTTTCAACTTATAGAAAGTACAGCCTCACACAAGCCACAATATTCATCAGAACAAAAAGCACATGTTACCATGGAAACAACCAGAAGCCAATCACCAAGCATTAATCAGACAAGAACATCTGGAAGGAGAAACATTTCTCTACCTGAGGAAGATAGGATGTCACATGGTACAGGCACAAGACCAGAGTTTATTCTCAAGCCTCACTCCGCATCAGTAGAACAGGGCAAAAGTGCAATATTTTTGTGTCGCCCCCAGGGAGACCCTCGACCTAGGGTTCAATGGAAAAAAAATGATGTTGTGATCAAAAGTGATGACAAATTTCAGGTAATTAAGTTTGCTAAATACTTCAGAATCTTGTAAGGGCTGAACTATAAAATTTCTGTCATGATCTCCTCACTATTAAAGTATTGTTAATTCAGAAATTATTCCAATGTTTTTATTATTGCAATAACAAAAATGGAATTCACAAAAACTCCTAAAAATGAAAATTTGAGTCATGTAATTTTTAACATAATTAATACAGGGTTTTCACAAAATTTCTAAAATTGAAAATTCTTTTTTTTAAGACGACAAAATTGTAATAATAACTACTAGAAATAATGTCCGAGAACATTTAATTTTTTTTTTTTTTTTTGCCTTTCTTCAATATTTTGGGCAAAGAGGGTTTGGTGCTGTACATCTGTCCTGTTCATTTGTACTTTCTACAGCTTAAATTTATTATTTTATAACAAAACATAACTTTGGTACATGTCATTTAATCAGTAACAGTTCTAGGGGTTGACCCCCCCAACCCACTCTTGTTTGAAGATGTTTTGAATTCTGTGCATACTATTCTTATGGTAATCTAACAAATTGATGTAAAAAAAAAAACACATAAATTGATATTTTACATGAAAGGGTAATTAAACAATAACCATAGAAGAAAAAAAGGCGAAGACAACTTGGGACAGGTGCTCTAACTCCAATTAACCTTGCTGTCTTTGTGCTAAGCATAATCGATAATTGATCATTTTAAACTTATTTTAAACTTTCAGATCGTAAATGGAGAAGATTCCATATTGGAAATTAGGAATGTAACTGCAGAGGATTGTGGGATATATACTTGTCTTCTGCAAAACTCAGTAGGAAGTGTTTCTACAGAAATAGAGCTGTCTATTGGGAGAGAACTCTCAAAAACTTCCACACCAGACTCCTCTTTACATGTTAAAACAAGGTAATGAAGACAATGCTGGATGTAATAATACTTACTGAACGTGTGTTTGTCTATATGTCCCTGTTTAAAGGATTCCCAGCTTTTTTATACATGTACTTTAATCTTTTGGCAGACATGATATGCTGTGAAAGTACTTTAATTCATGAATACCAATTTTCATGGATTAGGGAAGCAACTCAAGTTTCTGGATTCTTGAATTTGTGGTTTTGAGGTTTTCAGTATATACATCAATAGGAATCTCCTTTATGTTTGGAACCACATATCGTGGATAGGCCTTCCCACGAAAACCATGAAAATTGGTACCCCATGAATAATAGTACTGTTACCGTAATCTACCGCTTTCTATTCAGCCATCTGTTGACGTGTTGTTCCCTAATTCAGAAACACTTCATGAAGGATTTCAATAATTGTTTGATACAATTTTTTCCTTAATGGAGATAATTAATTGTTTTCAGATTTTTTGTTTCAGATTAATAGGACTTAAAACATTGAAAAATTTCAATCTTAACAATTACTTCAAAGCAAATATTTATTACTGTTCAGTCAGCGATTAAAGCATTGATCTTGTCACCCTTTTTAGTGATTTTGTTTATAAATTATGAGCCGTCCTTTGGGTTATGCCCATTTCATGTAAATTTTTATTTCGTATAGTTAGTAGAACTGTATACTGTATATAGCCAGTAAAACCTCTTGGACTTGTTGTGTATTCAGTAAGAAAGAAAACAAAATAATGTATGGTATTAGGCAAAAATTTAGAAATCTAATTTCAAAAATGACTGATTTTGTTGTATTTCTGTCAAAATATATTATATTGGCTAAAATTTAGAAACCCTTCAAAGAAATTGTTTGAAATTTGGCATGTAGGTAGGCTCATTTTAATTTACTGCTTGCACCTCTTGTTGTCAGTCTTCCATCAACTGTCTGTTTTATACCTGAGTGTTATTTTTTTTAAGCTTTATGATATTTTGAAAGATTGAAGGGTGCATTTTTCTTCTGTTTTTGTACTGGTGATAAGGAAGACAACTCATTATTTTAGTATTCTATCTTTAAAGTTGATAGGACTTCACTTAAAGTTGCACTAAATGTCTGTCTTTAAAAGGATAAAAAATACACAAATGAATTCTAAGATACCAATATTTTGCAGAATTTATTTTGCCATTTTAGGCAGACTGCAAAAATATGCCAAAATTAGCACCCAACAAAAATTACCTGTTATATCGTATTTGAATTACATGTAAATGCCTTTTTGTGCTAAATTATCTTTTCTTATGAAAAGACAGATATTAAACATGAATTAAGCACCCTCAATTTCTGTCTGATGTCAATGTCTGATATGGGATCATTAATTGTCAAAATATAAACATTTTAGAAAATCTTGTTGAATGCATTATTTTTACATTATAGGCCAGAACAAGACAGTCCTAAAAGAGGGGGAATAAACAAGAAAATAGAACTGTTTCAAAAATCTGAGGAAACCTCATCACAACCACTAATCAAAGTGGAGACAACTCCTCCAAGAAGAGTACAAACTAGTTTTGGAAGTCACTCTGGGGGAAGAGCTTCTACTAGTTGCAGATCTACACCAAAGTCTAGTGAAAAGACTGAAGACTTTAGAGACATTTTGAATAGAATAAAACCTCAAAAAGATCGAGAATCTTCTAGTTTATCTTCCTTACGGAGTAAAGACAGTTCACTTTCCAGTGACGGGTTTCAGTCTGGGTTAAGCAGACGGCAACGTGATAAATCTCCTGTGAAAGTATCAGAAGCTGTGAAAAAGCTTCAAGCGTCACAGAAACGGACAGAAAGTCAAGGAAAACTTCCATATTCTAGAAATGTACACTTTGGAAGATTGTCTGAATCCCCAAAAAGCGTCACAGGAAGGGAAAGGTCGAGGACTAACGTCAGAAAGCTTGTAAGTGATTTATCTGAGTCACCTGAGAGCTCTAAAAAACCTGACAATATGATTAGTTCACCAAAGAAGATTGAAAACACCAATGCTGCCAGAAGTGTGCCAAATAAACCTATCAGTGCTAAGCTCAATTTTGATTTAAATGCAGAAATGAGTGAGTATGAAAGTAGATCAGTAGAGAATAGCACTGAAAGTGAAAGTAACAAGAAGAATTTATCCATAAAGGAAAGGCAAGCTGTTCTCCATGGAGATTTGAAAACAATCATTGATAAGAAACAAAATATGATATTACATGAAGTGAACAATGAATCAAAAAACAGCTCCACAAATATGCCAAGTCTTGTTTCTGAAAATCTTCCAAGTATCATGAAAAAATTGCCTAGTCCAGTTTCTGACAAACCTCAAACAATAGCTAAAAGTTTGCCAAGTCCTACCTATGAAAAATATCAACCAGTTGCCAAAACTTTGCCAAATCCAAGTTCAGAAAAACACAAGAGTTTTGCCAAAAGTCCAACTTCAGAAAATAAACCCAGAAGAAACCTCTTAGCTGAAGTTACACAAAGCGATTCTGTTGAAATGAATGCAGTCTTTGGGCAAAAATATGAGCCATCAAAAGTGAAATCCACACCAGAAAAACAGAAAAGGGTATCTGTATTTGAAAGACTGCCAGATGAGCAAAATGAATTTCAGAAGTTGTTAGAAAGAAAAAGAAACTCACTTCCTGCATCAAGTAATTCTCCCATAAAAACTCAAAGTTCTGGCAGTTTTCGTGAGCAAAATTCACCAAAGAAAAAAGCTGAAAAAGAGGCTGATCAGTCACCAATGATTAAAAGTGTAATGAAGCAATTCAATAAAAATGTAGATGAATTTTTAGACCATTTGGCACAGAAACCCCCAAAGCCTGAAATTAGCCCACAAGTCATTGGCAATGGCACAGGTGAAAGGTCATTTGAAAGGATAAGTAGGGGTCGAAATTTGGGAGAGACACGTAAGTTGGGTCGTGAGAGTTCACCACATTTCAGAAATGTACTTAATCAAATAGAGGCCAGATCAAAAAGTGAGCAATGTGATAATGTGACACCAACAAAAACTGAAAGAACTAGACAAAGCCTTGATACTACAGTCCATTCAAATGTTTTGCGCACTGAAAGAACAAGACAAAGTCTGGATAATACTGTTCATTCAAATGTCTTACGCAGGAGAGAGAATTCTCCACTAGGAGCAAGGACAAGTAAATCCCAATATCAGCCAGTAAAATTTTCTCCTATACAAAACTCAGAATTAAACAATGGTGTGTCCAGTAATGAAAGAAATGAACCTCCAACTAAAAGAGTGCCTAATCAAACTACTGCAGACAGCCATTCTGCAACTTTCTCAAATGGAAAAGATACTGATACTAGCAATAAAGATTCCACTAATGAACAGAATGTATTTTCAACGCATAGAGTATCAAAACAATCCAATGATGACAATTCAGAGGATAAATGTGTTGTGATAAATTCCCCTGTCAGAAAAGATCTTTCAGATTCAAATTTAGCAGTTGTTGAGGAGAAGATAGAAATGAAAAGAATAGAACGAGTTCAGAAATTGAATGCACTCTCCCAACTTTATGCAGATGACCAGTTAGAGGATAATTATTCATACAATGCTAGGAAAAGTAGGGATCATCTAAAAGATAAAAATGATACAGACGTAAATGAAGTAGAGAAAGAGGATCTACGGGAAATTGATCGAGGAGAAGAAATAATTGTAGAAGAAAAGAGAAGCAGTATTTCTTCTGTTTCAAGGCCGAAAGTAAGCAGGAGATGGGAGAATCCAGAGCCAGCCAAAAGCAATGGTATTCATGATCATGATAACTATAGATCGCCAGAAAAAGGCAAAAAAGATAGCAATCCATATAGAAATTACAATGGATCTAGTAATTACAGAGAGCCTGAAGAATTTGAACCCTTTGATGGAAATATGAGCGAAGGGCATAAAGCAATGATGAGCTTAAAGCGACACAAAATGAGTGACGTTGAGGAGCTATTTGAAGATTTTTCTAGAATTGATAGAGAACTTGAAAGTCTTAAAAAGAACCCAAGATATGGACCACTAGATGATGCTGACAAACAAATTCTTAGTAAAATATCTGGTCTTAGTGGGGAATTTACTGATGAATCTCAAGAGTCTCCATCTAATTCTACCTCTGAAGATTTCAGAAGTACCAGTGTACTTTCAAAAAAGAGTTCAAAATATTCCACTAAATTCAATTTTGAGAAGTCTCCTGCAAGTGTTGAGCAATTAGACTTCCGTCATGTGTTGAAGCGTCATGTTGAACCACATCTGCGCCAACTTCCTAAGATACTTGTTGACCTTGCTGATGTTAAGGTCAAAGAAGGTCAGCCTGTGACCTTGGAATGTCAGATTACTGGAATTCCAAAACCAGAAGTGGCATGGGCTATGAATAACAAGAGAATCAAGGTAATATTACTTATAGTGAAAAAATTAAAAAGTAGAAGAATGCCATTGAGGCATCTCTCCCATGAATCTACAAAAAGTAATACAAAAATGTCATGCTTATCAAAGTACAAATTTATAGAGGTAAATTTTATTGAATGGACAAAATGAAATTATGAGTTCCACTAGCTCTATCATTTTCACTCACCACTGTGGGAAAGGATTGGTAGAAATTTGTCAGTTTAAATTAATGCCCACTGTGGATTAGTGAAGATGATTAAATACATTTGAACTGCACTGTATTGGTTTGTGCTTGAAATTGCTTTATTCAAAGCTGTTATATAAGCTTATTTGCTATTGAAGTTGATTATAACACTTTGGCCATAGTTATAAAAATATCCTCATTGTGGGAAGAAAATCTACAAACTGGCTTCATGGTTCTCCCCATAAATTTAACTTGAAATTGCAATGTGATTAATTGAATTGTTCAGCAAATTATTTTTTTCAATAATATTAATAACACTATGCCAATAGTGCGTTGTAACCAAACATCAATTTAAAGTAGCACTCTGCTAAAATTTTAAGAGCAGGAAAGCAAAGTATGCAATAAATACCATGGGGAGAACTCTTGGCTTTTAATATGATAGATATGAGAGTTTTTTTTATATTTCAAAGGTGGAAAAAAAGCTGTTTTCTATGGCAGAGACCACTTTCATACCTTATTTCTCAGAACTAATAATAAGCAATCACTCACTGTACAAAAACATAACCATTTTCCACATTTTTAAACTTGAGTTATCTCCCCTTAATTACAGAAAACTAAAATAATTCAGGTGAGTGAATGAAATGAGCACTTCTCTGCAGTCTTATTAAAATTTAATGCTCAATGTTACTCCCCATTTATCTTGTCTGCTTGTTAAAGACAAAACAATACAGCAGAGGTCAAATCAGGAATCATCAGGAAACTATTTCATATTGTAACTGTCATGTCTAAATATTGTCCAACTTCAAATAAAAATTACTTTTTTAGTACTTACTAACTGCTCAATATTCTTCTTTATTACACTCATTATTAAGTGTTTTATGAATTCTATGTGACTGGTCAATTTTCAGTGGTGGATTCAGAAATTCTGAGAAGGGGGAGGTTGCTCCAATTATTTCCATTTTATTTTAATTTAATCAACCAAAATTTTCAAGCTTAAAGGGGGCAGTCCCTAAGACCTCTCTTGGATCTGCCAGTGGTTTTTAACAGGGTAGGAAACTGACTCAAATTCTAGCCAGTCCTGGATACAACTTTTCAATACATTTACTGATGGCTATATATATTTTTGCTAAAACTAGCCAGCCATGCCAAAAATAGCCAGTCTCTGGTTTTAATTGCATTCATTGTGATCCCTGACACAACCTCCTGTCAAATGTTACAAATTTTAATGAGTGGACAAGGAAAAAGGGGGTGGCAATGAAGACTGAATTTTAATTAGACTGCACTTCTCTGAAAACAGACATTTGTCATTAAACTGCTAATTTTTTATTATTTTTAATTAATCTTTGGTTCATTTGGCTAATTAACTATCTGCAGTAGATGAAAATATAATGTAGTTTGCTAGCATCTAATATCTTGAATTTTCTTAAGTGCTAGACTTTGTAAGAATCAGGTACATCAGGAATTTTTTAAGCATGCATGTTAAGGAGGTAGACCTAGGGTAGGGGACATAACTATTGAAATCAATGATATGTTTGAATTATATTCAATTCACCAAAGCCTATCAAGCTTTCATTTGAATCAGAATGAAATCAATCCATGTTTCTTTGATGCTTACATGAGATTGATGTAAATTGCTGAATACAAATGTTCCAATGATTTTTAATAGGTCTACTTCCTTAAATACCCCATGATCTGACTATAAAATTTCACTCAAGGAAGTGACCACTCTTTTATTTCTGCATCACTGGATACATTCAGAATTTTTCATGAGAATTTTTGAAAAAATTAAGTTTTTTAGTTTTTAATTATGAGTTATCTGCTCCTGGAATGTTCATTTGCAGTGCATGTCAATGAAATTTTATCTCAATCCTCCAAAATGATTTGAAAAATCTTGTCTTTACTTCTTGATTAGTGAAATCACAATGTCAGAGTGGTAGGTTTTTCTAACCATGTTTCACCAACTACCTGATTTTTACAGAGACTGACACTTACAAATTTCCTCTAGTTGAAACCAATGTTTGTATTGCCTGTCTTTAGAAAAGGGGACAATATAATTGTGTTATTTTATGTCTCCTCTCCACATGGAGCATGAGATATTGAAATACCAGATTCCTATCTGTCTGTCAGTCTGTATGTTTGACTACCTGTCTGAAGTACTCATATGCCTACATTTTTCAGTTGATCTCTATGGAATCTATATCAGATGTTCTTATATCAATATTTTGTATAAGGAAAATCAAGGCTGATTTATTTTTTTACCTTATGGGAGTTATGCCCCTTGAAAATGGATTTTTATATGGTGTTCATTGACTGGTTTTGATTCAGTTCATATGATTGGCTATTTTATCAATTTCAACTGAAAGTTTTTGATAGCACTTGAATGTCACAGAATGCATGTATCATTATAACAACTAAAATGGCTGTGAATTTGCATGACATGTATTAAAAAAACGATTTTAAAGCTTTTAAGTATCTATTGGAATTATGACTCATTTTAAAACACTGTATACTGGAAGTAAAAGTCGAACTCTGAACCTGGAACTTTTTTGTAGCACTTATGTTATCACTATGTACCATTTAATTTCCCATTAAAGCAGGCAGCTAAAATATACAGGAAATGATAACTATAATTGAAGTAGGAAGTGTAGTGTACTATAAAGCCTCCTGTCATCCACAAAAAAACCAGAAATGACTTTACCAAATCAGGACCATTTCAGTGGTTTCATACTTTACAGTTTTTACACACTTGTCTTGAGTTTATCAGTTTGGTAATTTTGTTATAACCCTTCACTTACTATGTTGCTAGTATGACAAATGATCTCAAATTTAAGATTGTACAAAAGCACTGAAGATAAAGGCTACAGCATGAAATTATCCCAAATAGCAGTGAACATATAGTGTCATTTTTTACTGAACCTTTATATTTTTGTGATCCAAACTTTGTTCATATAAATCTACTTTTGCCATAATAGGAGTGCTATTTTACCTTTGAATGCCAAAAATAAAAATGGCGCACCCTTTAAGATAGTCTGTCTTATTTGCCCCGCATGGCCTCCTATAACTTTGATCCATCCAAAACTCAACCCAGGCCAGTCTAGTAATGCCAGGCCATGTTTTATAGCATTCCTATCAAAGAAGAGCCTTACTTTCAACTTTTATATTCAGTCTTACATGAGCCAACCCATGGTCTGCATCTTGAAAATGGGTTTGTACTATTCCAATACAGGATGTGGAATAAATCAGCTGTTACTATTTGAATGGTAGCATTATATTGTCTCATATTTACCTTCTCCATTTTGAGCAACACCTAATGCAGAAAACAGGTAACCAGGTTTTCCTTAAACATTTATGTTCAAAAGATGGCATTAATAATCTTTTCCTTGTGTATATTTAAGATTTTTCATAATAAAATACAGATGAAGGATAAAAACAATATATGTACACTTGCAGAAATTATGAAATTCATTTGTAGTCTCTGCAGAACTGTCAGAAATGCTTGGGAAACCCTTGCCGTCTGACCTGTTTCTAAAACTCATACAGGATAAAAACAATAATGTACACCTGCAGAAGTCATGAAGTTCATTTTTAGTTGCTTCAGAACAGTAAGAAATTCTGGGGAAACCCTCGTCATCTGACCTATTTCTAAAACTCATACAAATAAATTTGATTTTTTTTGGCAATGTACCCTTGACTAGTGGTACTTGTGATGGGTAGATATTTGAATGTTTCTCAGGCAAATATTATAGCTACATGCATTATAGATTTGCTCGACAAAGTCTGTTGAAATTTTCTATATATAGCACTCTCCACTATTAAACCTACATTTTGTGGGACAATACATGTATAATGATGCATTAAGGCTCATTTAAAAGGTAGAATTATAAACTCAGAAAACCTTGGGAAAATATCTGTGGGAGCAGTACATGTAGCAATTTTCTCTTTCCTAGCCTGTGTTTAAACTTCATACTATTTCACTTGTGTATCATAGAGTACTAAAAGGGAATCTACATTCACCAAACTTTGGGAAGATTTATTTAGGCCAAATAAAAGTATCTTTGTGGTTCTTCTGCCCTTTGGAGGGTACTTTTTTTTATCACAATTATTAATACATATATAAAAACAAACAAAAATTTGCATTTCCCCATCCTTGTTTGGGTTTTTTGAAAAAATGCCTTCATTACTGTTTTAGAGCAATAAAAAATTGAAAAGAAATGTCTCCCTTATGAAAAAATACTCTGAGAACCAAGAAAATCATTTTAAATGGCCTCACACAGAGATCAAAGTAATTTCCCTCTTCTAAACCTACATTTTATTGGCCTAAAAACATACTACCAGTAATTTTATTTCACAAAAAGATTTAAATTTCTATTCTGCAAAAAATTTGAGAAATTTTAAGTGAGGTACACAAAGCCCCTTTCCTTTTCTTTGCCATTTTAGTGGGTTTATTTAACTCATGAATTCAATAAAGGTTTTCATATCAACAGTGTGAAACAGTGAAACCTGTCTAAACCAAACCTGAATAATCTGAAAAACCTGTCTAAACAAAACCCTGACTAAACAGAAAACCTGTCTAAATCAAACAATTTTTAATTCCTTTCATATCAGTTTAATTGTATACCACAAAATAGGACTATGGCCACTTTTAATAACTTTCTTTTTTTTTTCAAAATGAATACAGCCTGGATTTAAATTTGTATGAATGAATAGAAGAAAGTATCAAATTTGAAACATGATAACATAAGAGAACTCAAACTTGATACTTTCTGTTACCAATTAAAATAAATCTTGATTGTATAAAAAAAATCGATTTTAAAAAATTGCCCTTAAATTTTATTAAGAGTACATGTATATTTTCAACATGGGTAAACTGAACAGTTTGGTTAACTCAGATTTTACTGTATAAAGTAATTTTACTTTCAGATTTAATTAGTTTTTGTTTGGATTTTAAATTTGATTTAAATATTGTAATGTTTCTAATTGTACTTTCAATTTAATTTTTCTGATATGATCTTTAATGACATAATCATGGTATCCCAAATTAACAATTTAATTCCAAAATAGATAGAAATTGAGATGTGTGTTTTTAATGTGAATAAGAAGGACATTAGCAGTATGTTTATTGGAAAAACAAAGTTGTGTTGCTCATGGCAACCCTATTTCCTGCTCTAAAATGATTTGAAGAGGTGTACAAATTATCCTTATTTTTGTTTTAATAAGTTGAAGGTAAGATTAAAATGTTTATTTCTTACATTTGGCCACAATACGTTTTATTTTTATCAACAACTTCACTATCAAAAGTTCACACCCTCCCTCTTTTTTGTCAGTTTTGCCTCCATCCTGTGAATATGGTATTTAATTGTAGAAAATATAGAAAACTCACTGCATTGATAGAGTATGCTTTTTAAAAAGATTTCTTGGTAAGTTTTATTACCATATCCCCTCAATGTGTCTATTTCTAGTATAAAACAATGATAAAAATAACTCTAAAATTATAACAGGTAAGGAGGGTTCAATTCCCTCCCCCTTTTTTTTATTTCTGAATCCTATATAAACAAAGTTAAAATTAAGATTGGAATATTATTCAAATATGCTATGCTAGGAAATAACACTCCAGGGGCGTATCCAGGATTTGAGTTAAGGGGGGGGGGGTTAATTGAATTAATAAACATAAATAATGGGGCCATGTGATAACTCCCACAAAATCAATGAAAAATTTAGATAGAAATTTATGATTTGTGGGAGGATTTTGTTTGCTTAAAACACTATATTTTCTGTGTAAAATACTTAATAACTGAATGTGTACACCAAAAAGGTGTTGGTGCATAAGGCTATGAATATAGCCCTACAATATCAATTTAATTGTAATAATTAACATAAAATTGGTTCATCACATAGTAAAATATACAAATATTAAGAAAAAGAATGTTTGTGGCATAAGTTCATGTCATAATAGTGTCACATATACATTATTTATCAAAACCTGCTGAAAAATTGTAAATTTTGTTGTTTTTTACATTCAGAAAACTAAGTCCGCACCCAAGAAACCAGGGGCGGATCCAGGATTTTAGTTTAGGGCGGACTTAAATTGAATTAAATTCCGTGCAAAGCAAGGCTAAAAATATTATGGGATGGAACTTGTGGTGAAATTTTTTTTCTTACTGATTTAGGGGGGCGTACGTCCGGTACGCTAGTCCTTGGATCTGCACCCAAGAAACAACTTTTATATTCTCATAAGATAAACTATATAACAATGCATGTATTCACTAAAATATGAAGTTGTTTCTTGGGTGTAGACATAGTTTTCTTTTCTCATTATTTCATCAGTTCTGCTGCTAATTTTTCCCTTTAATTTTTATCCCCCTTTTTTCCATGTCTACATCCACACCTGTAAGTAGAACAATAATACTAAATTATATTTAAGCAATAACAATAAATTTTATACTTGTCTCAATAGTCCATCATATAATTTAATGATGGTGACGTATAAACTTCACCTAAGTTAAGCCCCCCCCCCCCACACACACACACCTATAGACTTCTTGTTTTTCTATTAGAGATTAAAAGCCAAGAATTAGAAGATTCATTATTTAAACACACTGTTCCTGCCATTTACACTCAGTACATTTCTTTTCTCATTTTGCCTGTTTTTTTCTTGTCTGTCTTTATGTTTAATTCCCTCCCCCTTTTTTAAAAATTTCTATACCCTATATAAACAAATTTAAAGTTAATATTGGAATATTATTCAAATATGCTATGCTAGAAAATAACACTCCAGGAGCGGATCCAGGATTTGAGTTTAGGCAAAAAGGCAAAAAATATTATGGGGGTGAAACTTGTGGTAAAGAAACAAAATTCTTACCGATTTAGGAAGGGGGGCGTAGGCCCGGTACGCCAGTCCTTTTATCAGCGCCTGCATTCATATCTTTTCTTTTCTCATGATTTCATTATTTTTTATGCTTATGTTTTCCTTTCTTGTAGTCATAACAACTGACACATATTGACCCCCCCTTTTTTTTTCATTTCCACATCCATATATACCCTATATAAACAAAACTATGATATTAAATAACACTAGAGAATTAACAGGTGTAATTTACTTGTCACAATGGTACATCATATATCATTAATATGTATCATTATCTTTTAATGATTTCCTCTTGACCCTAATTCATGGGTCCCTGATACTTTGCCTTAGTCAAATTGTAATTGTTTTGTTTTGTTCATATGGTGCATTGTATTGAGGCATTTGTGTGGAGAAATTTGGACTATTCATCTATTCATTAACATACATGTACCTGCAGTTTAGTGAAGTTTAGGGACATTTCAAAGGTTAGAGTGCTTTTTTGCATGTTTTTTTATTGATAATTTCTTTAGCATACCTATACTTGCAGTTTAGTGAAGTTATGGTGTCAATAACTAAGGATAGAGTGTGGCTTTTTTTTTTTTTTTTTTTTTTTTTTTTTTATGAACTGGACAATTCTTTAACATACATGTACTTGCAGTTCAGTGAAGTTTATGGACCACTAGATGTGGACAGAGTGTATTTTATTTTTGTGACATATTTTTTTTTATTGAAACCTTAGGATTCTTTAAGGTACATGTACTTGCATTTGATATGGAGTATTGAAGACAATAACTTCGGATAGAAAGCTGTTGTTTTGGTTGTATTGTTTTTAAATTGGAGAACTTTGTAAGGTCCTTGTACTTCAATTTAAGTAAAGTTTAGGATTACATGTACTTTCTTAAGAAAGAGTGCAGTTTTTTGTGACTTTCTAAACTTGATTTACAGTTGACCCAAAACTTTACCTTGAGTTTTTTGTTTAGGATTACATGTTGTAACTTAAGAAAGAGTGCAGATTTTTGGTGATTTTCTGAACTTGAGGTACAGTTGACCCAAAACTTTAACTTGAGTTTTTTGTTATGATTACATGTTGTATCTTAAGAAAGAGTGCAGATGTTTGATGATTTTCTAAACTTGAGGTACAGTTGACCCAAAACTTTAACTAATTTGAGCTTTTTGTTTGATGTTAACATGTATGGACACATACATGTACATGTATCTACTTGGAGTAAAACCAGATTTTTTTTTATCTGATTTACTTGCATACAGACAAGAATTGGTGTGAAAAGAATATTGTTTATGCAGAGAATTTTTTAATACTTTTTTAATTGGTAAATAATAAAAAAAAAGAAATAGGTCTTCCTACAAAACTAAAACTTTAAATTATTTCCTGTTTACAGTAAGTTCTTACATTTTAAAGAAAGTTCTTACATTTCATATCAAGTTCTTACATTTTACATTTAGCTTTTACATTTTAAAAAATTCTTACATTTTAACTTATATTTCATAGTAAGTTCTTACATTTTACATTAAGTTTTTACATTTTACAAAATTCTTATATTTTACAGTAAATTCTTACATTTTACAGTAAGTTCTTACATTTTACATTAAGTTTTTACATTTTACAAAATTCTTATATTTTACAGTAAGTTCTTACATTTTACAGTAAGTTCTTACATTTTACAATAAATTCTTACACTTAAATACATTTTTGTCCTTAAGCTCAAGATTGAGCTATTCATGTGTATTTTTTTGTTACCATGGAAGAGAGGTAGCCTGAAGATAATAAGAAATGAGTTTGAATATAATAGTCAACAGTCCCTATGAGATTTTTCTTGATATGCATGCTTTTGATAAATTTGTACTTTTATTTCATTGTACTTGTATTTGAAATTGCGAGTATCACCTTAGCAAACTGCACTTTCTCATATATCACAAATAAAAAATTCAATTTGTAAATGAAAAACCACTGTTTTGTATTTGAAATTTCGTTTTAAAAATTAAAAAAATTGAACATTTTTGTAATTCATCATTATTTTTCCTGTCATAATATTAAATCCCTGTAGTAGACACCCAAGTTTGTACAGGTCATAGATTACTTATATTAAAATAAACCTCACTTAATCAAACATAATGGACAACCTTTTTTTTTTCGTGTCTAAACTACAGCTTAAAAATTTTAATAACCTAGCCAGGTGAAATGAAATACAAATAAGAATTAGAAGGTAGGTCATGTATCTGGTTACATTTCTCTGATAAAAAACTGCAATTTATTCATTCTTTCTATATAAGTTATAATTTTGACATGTATCTATATTGAGTTTTGAAGTATAGTTTAGACACTGGCCTGAAAAGAGCCGAGATCTTCAAATTGTTGACTGGATTGGTATTTCTATATCTACCGTAAGTTTTATTCTTCCATATTATACCAGAGGTATGCATGAAGCTATGTATTGACACATGGCTGGTGTCACTAGAAAAACAGGATATGCTTACCCTATTAGTGCACATTTACTGCGAAAGAAGGTCGGTTGTATTAAGTTTGTCGTTTTGAAATGGGTCAATACTTTTGTTCTGTCTTGGAACAGAATCACTTTCAACTGTGTTGAAAAACTTTTTTTTATTCAGGGCTTGTTTTTCACTGCTGTAGATGTTTTTTTTTATATCCCACCATCCCTATATTGTATTTGGGTGTTTTGTTTAATTATTGTAACTCAAGCAGGTAATTTTATTTTCATTCATGTTATAGATATAGAGCAGTGTGAACATTTTAGAATTTTATATTCGATCCCTTTCGACAAGGTTGGCACAAAGATACTTTGATATTGACATTCATAGATATAGTTTTATTGGCGTCACCTAATTTTTCTTGATTGACATTTTTATGATTGGCCGTTTGTGACCGAGGTCTTGGTTTATTGTCGTTAGTGGTCAATCATTGATTTAGGTCTGTACTCTACAAATCAATGAAACAGTTGCAAAAACCTATGAAAATTTCAATTTGAAAATCTTAAAAGAACCCTGGTAAGGTCTACTCGTTCCTCAAAGAAGTCAGTTCAGTAAGGGCAAAATTTGGCCTAAAAAAGGTCTACATGAAGAAAATTTTATGTTGTTTCTCTAGCACTTTAATGTGTTTTTTACTTGATTTGATTGATTTATGGTAATTTGATCATATACGGTCATATATTCCCTTCAAACTTGGCTAAGAATGGGAAAATCTGTTAAAAAGGCTGGAAAACACCTAATTTTGTGCAGTATTTCTCTCTTTTAACAATGGCCACATGCACGTTGACTCTTGTGCTTCATATATTTTGTGTATAATTGTCAGTTACAACTTGCATAAAAATATTTTGAGTCAACAGATGTGTGGCCACTTCATCTTAGAAATGGCAGTATTGTTAAAAGTTAAAGGTTTTTGTAAAATTTAAATAAAGGCATCTTGTTATTTCTGGAATAATGTCATAATCTCATCAAAAAGTCTTATATTCAGTGTTTGCGACCATTTTATATTTCTAATTCAGACACTGTCCATGGTAAAGTGATTCATGGTATAGAAAAACCCACAGATCAGACAATGCTTTTTTGGTCTACATATGCTATATTTTCATGTGACAATAGTCATTTATTTAGATCTGTACTTTTGAGAAAACCACACTTTAACCTCCCACTAAAATCAACCAAATCAAACCAAATCAAGAACCATAACTCTTGCAAAGTGCTTATTTCATGTACAATCTATATAAATTTTATCTTAAAAGCACAACCCCCAAATGAAAAACTAAGACTGGTTATGTGATCAATAAGGGTTTCTGAAGAAGAAATCAAATTTAATTTGGTGGGTTTTTGACATGCATGAATCACCTCCTGTCTGATTTTTAGAAAGACTGATACTTAACAATTATGACAGAAAGCGAAAAGCTTTATCTGACTTGAAGTAGTACTCCCTTTTTTTGTAAGCTACTTCAAAATTCAAAAGCAACTGATAAGCACACTTTGTTGGCTCAAACAAAAATATCAATAAAAATACATCCAACAGGATTTAGTGAAAATATATCATAAATGTTTAAGTAAAACAAGGTCTTTGTACAAATTAATGCCATCTATGATAAAATTTATATTTTTGACCCCTTTCGATAGATACATGTAGATATAGATATGTTTATTTTTTGACCCCATTCAATAGATACATGTAGATATAGATATGTTTATTTTTTGCCCCCATTCGATAGATACATGTAGACATAGATATGTTTATTTTGATGTGATATGATTGATTTCTCAGCATAATTTTCCCATCCTATAAATATTTGATTTACTGGTGTCAGACTATTAGTCAACATAGGTAAACTCAGTCTGAATATACTGTGAAAAATTATGGAGGAGGAAAATGTATTCTTGTTTAAGCCAACACAGGTATGGATCCAGAGATTATGAAAAGGGAAGGGATGGGGTTCTAGATATTTCTAATGAGAGGTAACTCCTTGAAACATGTGAGCAGCCTATTGAATTTTGCAATATTATTAATATATATTAATGGCCTGTATGTGCATGCAAGGTTTTTATGGAATGTCAAAAAGCAGTCCATGCTCTGTTTTTAAATTTTCTTGTTTGCTAAATTTGCCTGCATGTTATTGTCTTTAACTTCAATCTATTTTTTTCAACTACCACTATTAAATACTCAGTAGATTTAATCTAAGAACAGCTATTTAAAGAAATGAGCTGATTTTTATCAAACTCATCAGGTCTATAAAAATAGACATCACATATTGGTAAATTGGCAAGGTCTATCAAATTTGAATGGTTATTGCGACTCACAGTGCCTTGTGATGACTTTATATCTGATTAAACAGTACTGCTACATTTCTCGGATTTGTGACAGAAACATTTGATCATCGTAAAATTTGTAGGGATATATTTGATAATAACTTATATTTGTGAAGCCCTGGAAATTCTTTATGATTGTTTATGAGGAGTTTATGTCTATATATGGAACAGTATGATTTTTGTAACCAATCCTTTCTCTTTTGCTTCCTACAATGAATGATCCAATAATTTGTCGGAGTGACATTCATGTATGCAATTCCAACATTTTTGTGAAAATCTGTTTTCGAGGTGCTAATTCATTGTGATTTTGTTTATTTTATTATTTGGCTCATTTCAGTTCATCATGTACAATAAACATACTGATATAAAGGAATAAAAGGAAGAAGCATTTATTTTTCATTTGCATATGTTTAATGTCATGTATTATGTGAACCAAAATAGTTATTTTGAAATGTACGTTTTTTTTTTCAAGGAGAAATATTTTTAATGTGCAAGTCATTGATACATGCATAATCATCCCTGTAGGAACACACTTTCATCATATGAGTTTCTTGTTGTGTTTGTCATTAATCATCCCTGTAGGAACACACTTTCATCATATGAGTTTCTTGTTGTGTTTGACACCAGACCAGGATGATATTGCTTCATCTTCATAGCATTTTAGGAAACATTTTCATCGAAGTGTATATTTTATGCTTCCAATTTTAAGCAAATAATTTGTATTTTGCAGCCATCGAAATTTTTCCGTATGACATACGAGGACAATAAGGCCAAATTGGTGATTGCTGGCGCTTATCCTGAGGACGATGGAGAATATGTCTGCTCTGCCACCAATAGCTTAGGAACGGCAAGGTGTTCTTGTCATCTTTATGTTGAAGGTTTGTTTTGCAGTGCTTTCACTTATGGACTTAAATTAGAGATTTTTTAAAATTCTGTACACCTTATTATCGTAGCACATTGTCATTTTTTTTTTTAAATAAATTGCTTTACACAAATAGTAGACTGCTCCCCCTTTTTTCCTTAAAATAAACAGGGATATTTTAGGAAAGACTTACATTGGAACAATGCAGTGTAAGCATAGTAGTAAGTGGGAAATAAAATTTTGATATTTAAAATGAAATAAAAATTTTCAGAAAGTCATATTTATGTTAAAAAAGCTTAAATTTATAAATTTTTAAAAATAACAAAATATACCAAATTCACTCAGTTGAATTCTATTACAAATATTTCCTGTCATTAAAAACGTTTATATCTAGTCAATTTATTTTCACTTTTCCAACTTCTGGCGATACTTTTATTGTTTTGTTTTTTTGTTTTGCTAACCTGACATTCTGCATATATTTTCACTAAGAATTTCTGTAAAAGGGTAATCAAGGAAACCAAGATTCTAGTGGAAATCAAAAGAATGTAATCCAGGGACAAAGACCAAACATGGAAAGCAGACATAAACAACAAAGAACATAAAGTAACTAAAATCATACATACCAAGTAACAAAAGCAAATGAGCAACTCAGACTCCATTAAAAACTGGAAGAATGGACCAGGTGAACCGGTAGGGTAAGCGTCCTCTACTTTTCTAGAAATACCTGCTAAGTTGCTCATAAAAAATATAGAATTTTCACCCTCTGGATAATTTTTAGGTGAATCTTTAGCTATCCCAGATTATACCACCTTGTCCATCCATCATTCTGTGCATCTGTCTGACCATCTAAACTCTTTTGCAGTTATCTCAGCATCAAATGGATGGATTGATTTCAAATTTGGTGTGTGGCTTTATATAGATGGGTCACACATTGTGAGTGGTTTTAATTGTTCTCGGATATTTACTTTCTGTGTAAATTAAGGTTTGCACCTACTTTCATGTTCATTATGTAAAAAATTATTGATGGTACCAATTTTCATGGTTTTCAGAGCTGAATGCTGTACTAAACAGAAATGTAAAATATTTCTTTCCTAAAACATTAGTTCTGTGTGGATATCAATAAATTTTAAAAAAATCTACCAACTATCCAAATTTTTGCAACCCATGGAAATTTATACTTTTACAGTTATTTCCGATTTTACGGACGTTGCAAAAAAAAATTGAGGATTTTAACATAAGGATATTGAAAGTGTATTTTGCTTTCACAGTGAATCCTGTCTAAACTAAACTCTGAATAAACCAGAAATCTGTCTAAGCCAGACACTTTTTGAATTCCCTCTATCAGTTTAAATTTATTTTTAAACTGGATTAACCAAATACCTGTCTATAGTGTACAAACACTACAGGACTAAAAGATGTTTGGTTTGGACAGGTTTCACTATATTGATATAAAAAAAAAAAATTCAATGAATTCTAAATTTAGACAACAATGTATATGAGTATATATATAAATATGATCTTTTTTTGACATTTTAAGTAGGAAGGAGTTTATTTGACACAATTAAGTGACACGTTCTATTATCGGACTGACCACAAAATAAAAATATTGATAAAAGCATTTACGGAATGTCCTCAGTAGGTTAAGGACAGTAAAGTGTCCTTTCAAGTGTCCTTACAAGTGTTGTCTTAAAGGATGTTTCAATCATCAAGAATTGAGGACTCGTTCAAGATTTTTCAAGTTTGTGAGGTAGGCATTTTTTTTTTTTCAAAAGTAAAATTTTTGTTATTTGTTTTATATTTTACGAGTGTCTTAAAGGATCTTTTAATCATCAAATATTGAGTACATATTAGTTTAAGTAACACTCCAGCTAAGAATCATGCAAAATGTGCTTCATGGGTAAAAAGCCTACATATTTTTATTTTTGATATTTTGTTTGAATTGCCATAGTAAACAGAAATTATCATTCAGTTTTTCATATAACCTGTGCTCTTAGGTGATAAAAATAGTATAGAATGCACTGTAGATTTCAAAATTAAGGGAGATAACTCTATAAATGAAGCTCAAATACAATAGAATCTACTGGATTTTCAATGTTGATTATCTCCTAAGAGCAGGCAGATTTGAATGAATTATTACACATTTCATAGTATAGACCCATAAAACAACTTAATACAAAAATAAAAATATGTAGCCTTTTTGGGGGTGTATCACATTTTTCAGATTTTGCCTGATTCTTACAAAGACAGCTACTTCAAGATTTTTCAGGTTTGTGAGGTACGCTTTTCATTGACGAAAATCGATTTTTTATTTTGTTTTTTTTTTTTTCAAACTAAAGTATGTTCAATCTTTTATGAATACTGAGGAAGTTTCCTATAAAAGGATATTTTTATCATCAAGAATTGAGTATTTGTTAAAAATTTTTTCAAGTTTGTGAGTTCAGATTTTTTTTATTGGGAGTAAAATTTTTGTAATTTTTTTAAACAAAAAGATGCATTTTTATGTGTCTTAATGGACATTTTAATCAAGGAGAATTGAGACTTCCTCATTTTATGATTTTCAAGTTTGTTAGATAGACAGTTCTTTTATCAGAAGTCTAAATTATCTTTGTTTTTTTTTGTAACTAAAAGATATTTAATCTGTTATGAATGCTAGACAAGTGCCTTAAAGAATATTTTAATCATAAAGATTTGTTAAGGTTATGAAATGAACATAAAAGTCAGTATTTTTCTTTGTAATAATGTGTGTTTGATCTATAAGGCCAAATAAATAAATATGTGTGGTTCCTGTCACCCAACCTTCAAAGAATGATTTTTAATTAGCGGTGCTCAGAATCACAGAATTTAAGCAGACATAATAAATGATTGCGTAAAATATTTAGGCAGGTCTAATCAGGATAAATCAGGAGTAAAGTGAAGCACTCATTGAAACTGTAGAAGTGTTATTGTTCATGGTATACCTCAAAATTTGGTTCCAAACCAAGTGGAAATTTTGGTTTCATTTGTATGATGGAGTTGTGTACAGTACCTGAACCGATCCATGCAACAAAAATTGCAATCAGTCATAGATCACCAATCAGTTTCCGGTCAGTCATCAATCCGTGATGATCGCATCACATGACCACAGAGCGGTTAATGTATTTTACAGTTTTTGTTGTTTTCTTTGTCAATTTTTCACATATTTACAAAATGTAATAGATTTAAACATCAATTTCTACTATTATATTACATTTCTGTTATTCAAAACAGATCTTATGTCATTTTACGTAACAAAACTGCGATCTGATCGGTCATCGGTCATCGATCCGTCAACGATCAATATGTCAACAGTCATCAATCCATCAAATTGTTGCCCGGATCGGTTCAAGGACTGTACTATGAGTTGCTCATTTACTTTTGTTACTTTTTATGAATTATTTTGGTTATATTATGTACTTTGTTGTGTGTGTGACATTTTCCATGTCTGGTCTTTATCCCTGGATTACATGCTTTTGATTTTTGCTAGAATTTTCATTCCTTTGGTTACTCTTCTAGAAACTGGTGATTTTTTCTCCCTTAACCACAAAAACTGGTATCCACAAATAAAAGTACTTTCATGGTACACTTTGTACATGTTTAACACAAGAAGTGACAAAGTGTAAAAACTTATTGTCTGAAGAGTTTAAGTAGCATCAATGAAGTTTTGTTTTAGAAGTATAAAAAAAATACAAGGTTCATACAGTAGAAAACACTTTACAATGAGGACACTTGCACTTTATGAAAATACTCATTTTACCAAACCTTACTCATGTCAGCTATCCTGCAGCTCAGCCATGATTGGTTGGTTATTTCTCAAGGGGATTGGGATGGCTTTTATAAAGCAGCATCATTATTAGTTCAGCTAAATTTTCAAAGAAAGATCTACAGCAAATATAGTTAAAGCCAAATTTAAAAGAGGAATGTTTGATGTGCTGATAAAACATGGACATGTGTTATATGTTACATTTAAAACAAAAGGTAGTTTGGGTTTCAAAATTCAGGAATTTTGTAGAAGCCTGATTTTTATTAATGTACATGTACAATATATAATAGTTCATAGTTGTATATAAGTGTGAAAAATAACAACAGTGAAATGGCTTTTTTTTTAATGTATGATACAAAAATTATTTATCAAACTGTGAAATTGGTACCTGCAAATATATGTAATGGTATTTGATATTATCTGCCAAAATTCATAACTGTGAAAATTAAAATGTTTGCAATAGTGGAATTAATGTAAGTTTTGGTATGCCATGAATAAAAGTGTCAATTTTTTTTTTAATTCCACAATAATCAAACTGTTAACTTAATAAGCAATCCTGGGAATGATGTTTGGATTGTTGGAAAATTACCTAAGTCTAATTTCAATGCTATTTATTTACAGAGAGTAACAACCATTCGAATGAAATAACAGATGAGGAAGGACCAGTAGGCACATCGTTCAATCAAAACTCAACATTTTCCAGCCATATTGACTCACCAGTTCGGAAGATTTCCTATTCATCAACAGAAACAGGGCCATCTACTCAGTCATTTGAGCCACAGAAAAGTTACGATCAATCACCATCAAACATGCCTTCAGTCTCAACAAGTTACGATGACAGCAACTTTGATGAATTTGAGGACTCATTTGAAATGGTGAAGAAACAGGCCCCTCGTATCCATGAAATTAATCCCCGCAATCCAATGGTTGAACATGGACAGAAACTTCAGCTGCAGGTGTCTTTTACAGCAGAACCTAAACCTGTTGTCAGATGGTTTAGAGATAGTTTTGAAATCATTCCTAGTGAGTAATTAAGTATTAAGTATTTATAACTTTTTTATTATTTATGCCCCCTCCCACAAAAAAAGTGGGCTACAGGTTGTTAGAAAAAAAGAATCTGTGATTATATCTCACAAGTGCAACTGCTCCTATTACTTACAGTAGATTAAAATGGAGTTTTAGGATTGTTAGTTATCATTATGTTGAAGTGTACTGCTGCATCTCTTCAAAGGGAGATAATGCAGTTCGGGTTCAGCATGATATAGCCTAGAACTGTATTTATGATGAAAAAATGTTCAAGTGGTAAAAAATGAAAAGTTAAGACTGAAATCACAAGAAAAAATGAAAATAAAAAAATTTTGTATTGTCTCCTTACAGATAGAATGAGGTTCATCCTAAAACTTAAATGTTGAATTTTTCTTTTCAGACAATTTTTACCAAATAAGTACGACAGAACATTTCAGTCGACTGATCATAGAACAATCTGAAGCTGGGGACAGTGGAAATTATAATGCCATGGTGGAAAATGATATTGGTTCTGACGCTGTTGATACAAGAGTTACTGTTCTTGGTATGTTTTAGCAAAAGTTATGGTTCTTTGTTATGTTTTTATCAAGAGTTATGGTTCTTGGTTTGTTGTAGCAAGAGTTATGGTTTCTGTTGTGTAAATTTAAAAGTTAAGGTTTTTGGTATGTTTTATCTGGAGTCATGATTCATAAATTATTCCTAAATATTGTAATGCCATTTTTATGAAAATCAGTCAATGTGAATAGCTATGCCAAAATGCTTATTATCTGCAACAGATTCGGAGGTGTGAAAGGGTTGTTCTCTTCACTAAAATTTGAGATAGAAATTATATTTTTCATGAAATTTTGATTTTAAACAAGTCATATTCTACCATGAAAAATTTGGAGCCTTGCTTTCCTCGCCAGTTACTTATGCTCATGCACCTCATGTATGGTTGACAAATATATATAATATTTGATGAATGATAGATAAATGATAGATGGTAGATGTAGTGAATGTCAGTACATTGTACATATACATGTATCTAAAATGTATTGAATTTCTATAGGATCCATCATGCAATATTCTAAATTTTCAATTTCATGCTGAGGAAACTCTGCCCATAGAAAGTAGGTTAATTGAATCTTATAGTTGTATTTTTTTATGGAGTGCTTTATATTATAATACAGCAAAACCTGTCAAAACTCTTACAAGCTTGATTGAACTCGTAAGTCCAGGAACTGGTTTCATAAAAATATCTCATTTTGAGAGTTTCTCAAATCTTCGCATATTCATCAAATTTAAAATTTCTAGCAAGCTAAAAGGTTGAAATTTGAAATCAGGAAAAATTTGTTGAAATCTTAAATTTGAGATTTTTTTTTTAAACCCAGGCCAGTTTTGATTTCAGCTTCTACAGTTTCAAAATAAATTATAGACTTAACTTTTTGTTTATCCATAGTTCCATTTTTTTAATTATTATTTTAGATGTACCCAGTTCACCAAGTAAGCCCTATGCCACTGAGACCACCCTGTTTTCTATTATATTGTCATGGTCAGCACCTCAGGCAGATGGAGGCAGTCCTGTAAAAAAGTACAAAATAGAGATGTGCAATGCTGAGGAGGAAGATTGGGAAACTCTTACTGAAAATTGTTCTGTATGTACAAGATACTGCATATTTTGAAAGAATCAATGTCATGGTTTTCATAATTTGATAAAATATTCAGATTTCCCAACATGATTTGCAACTTCCCTTGAAAACTTTATTAGGCATTTTGTAATGCTTCTACTCTCTTGTGTCAGAGGTTAGTAGTACTTTCTGCGGGTCAGAGGTCAATACATTCATGTTTCGTCATCGGTTCTTTCACTTATTTTACCCAAGTGGTGTTTGTCAGTACATGTAATATTTAAATTTTAATTTAAAAAATCTTTCCAAGCATTTAAACAATATTATAGACTATACTGAATAAATATTATAGTGATATATATGACATTCAGGAGGTATGGCCCTTTTACAGACTTTAGAAATGTTAAAAGCAGTGTATCTGCATCACTAGAACAATTTTCTCTAATTTTAATTTCATTTGCGTGTATTTTTTTTTTTTTTTCAGAGTACCTCATATTGTGCCACTGATCTTGCCGCTCACAACCCATTTTTCTTCCGAATCAGTGCCAAAAATAGAATAGGTTTCAGCAAGCCTAGTCCAGTATCTGATGTCATAGTAACCAAAGATTCTAATCCAACTCATCGTCTTTCCGTTGATTCGGATGGTAAGGTCTTTTTATTTATACATTTGCTATTATTAGTATGGTCACGTCAAGTTATTTATAGAATTTTGATCCCTTACATTTGAAACCAGCTGATTTCAATGTGAAATCGTCAAATAAGAGTTAAAAATTTAAAAAAAAAATTCAAACGAGCAAGTTTTTTTTTTTTGTATTCCCTATCTGTGGAAAAAAAAACAACACAATAACTTGATGCGGCTTCATAGTGTATAAGATTTTTTCACTACCAGAGCTTTTTAACACGGTATAAAAGGTTTTGCATGCTGTGATGTGATTTGAATGTCAACACTCTTTTGTTTGCATATAATATTTTAGTTCCATCATTTGCATGTTAAAAGCTTAGGTCAGGAAGAGTTATCTCCCTTTGAACTAAGAACGTAGTATTTTTTCTTTGAAAATTGAAAGAATACACAAAAAACAAATAAATTAATGAAATTTTATATGTTTATAAAAGGGAGGTAACTGTTCTTTAAAATTTATGATGCAAGTTTTCATAGAAAAATAATATAATGCTTTGGCTTGTTTAAAGGAGAGTATATTGAATGATATAGTTTTTTTCATCAGGCCTGGAGATTAAATTTAGACATAATCAAGAGAAAGTCCAAATTTAAAGACATCCTTGATTGCATGTACAGCATATATATAGTTGCAGCTTTGAAAAAAAATCAAAGAAAGATAGTTGTATAGTGTTTACACCGTGCAAGGCCGTAAGTCATCCGTGCATGTGATATAATTGAAATCTATTATTTTGCCAATTTTCAGATGTTTTCTCATCTACGGCTATAGACGTAGAATCGCCTATATCGCCATTTTTGCCTCAGGCAATGCAAGGTAGTATGTCTTTGTCACATCAATGCTTAATGGCCTCATAGTCAGCAGTGCTTTATTCAAACATTCTAATAACCAGGATCTCATAGCTTTTTATGTGTTGCTAGTTTTAGATTGCATGTGCTTTACAAATGTGTCGTCGTTCACGCAGACCATTGTAGTATTTAATTTTTATACCCCACCACATGAAGTGGGTAGGTATTATGTGATACCTTCCAAAAAGTTGCATGTCCATCCATCCATCCATCTGTCTGTCTGTCTGTCCACTGACAGTTTTTGATAATATTAGAACAGATTATTGATCTTGGTTGAAACTTTGTACAGTTGTTTACCAAAAATTTATTCAATTTCTCATCATTTCAATATTTTCATTGCTTCTTATGATATTCTTTGGGCAAAACAGACTTTGGTCTTAGTGTAGAAGTTATAATGGGGGATCCAAAGAAACACCAAAGGGGTCCCACTAGAAGTCCCACAACAAAACCCTTAATAAATCCTTGATAAACACATTTTAATGCATGCACACAAAAACATGTATTTTCATACATATTTTCATGATAGAAGGGTTCCTGGCTGCCCCCTTTAATTTGTTCATGAAGTTTCTGTTGAGAACGAAAATCATTTAGCATAATTAGTTTTGTAATTAAATAATTTACTCACCTATATCTAAAGTTCAGTTAGATTTATATAAGATTTATATAAGAATTTGACCAACATTATTTATTAGTGAAAAAAGTTCAAACAGAACAAATAAGTTATTTCATTATTCAACTAACATAACAATTAAAACTTCTACATTTCCAAAACTCATTTTGCATTAAGTTTTTTTAAGGATATACGATTGCTAATTAATGAGTTTTTCCTTAATTTGTGAAGACAGACTTCAAATTTGTTTATAAACTTATCTTGCCACCTTTTCCAAATATATACTTAAACAATGAATTTTTCATGGTTAATTTCCATTGAGAATAATACAAGTAATCAACTAACAAAGGGGAATGACCTCTTATTGTAGTTAAGAATGTAGAGTGTAATACTCTCAGTTAAAATAAACCATAGAAAATGAGTCTTAAGTGTAAGTTTTTTGTTAGAATCAGGCAAAATGGCAAAATTCTGTAATATGCATATAAAAACCCCACTGATCAAACAGTATGTTTTCATTCAATGATGTTTTCTCTATTTGAAAAGACCATTGTTTTGTCTCAGCATCATTGGATTTGGTGAGAAATTTTTTAATAGAATGTTAGAAAATTGAGGTTTTTGGCAGAGTTTTCTGCCCTTGAAATGTTCATTTTCAGTGCATTTCAATTAAATTATAACTCAATGTACCAATTTGACATGGACAATCTGATCTTTTTCCCTTGATTCTGATGGTGGAAATAGTCAAGTTAAACTTTCAAAATGATGGTTTCATCGAACTGATTCTTACATAGACTGACACTTAAGCTACAAAAACATGCATAGTAAAAAGAATACAATTGGATGTGTAATTGGCTATTTCCTTCTTTTTTTAAAGTCTGTTATGAATGAACAGTCCTATCAAATTGTTTTTATTACTGCATCCAAAAATTTCTTATCTTTAAAATGCTTAGGTCTTAAAATATTAGTGATTGCATCCATTCACAGGTGGAAGATGTGCTCCATTAGCAGGGCTTGTAGAGTATTCAAATTCCTTTATCTCAGTTGATAGAGCTTCAACTTATAGTGCCAGGGATCCTGATTCACTCCCTTGCTGGTACAGTGCCAGGTGTCCTGATTCAATCCCTTGCTGGTACAGTGCCAGGGGTCCTGATTCAATCCCTTGCTGGTACAGTGCCAGAGTTCCGGATTCAATCACTTGCTGGTACGGTACCAGGGGTTCAGCTGGTTCATTTCCTTGCTGATACAGTACCAAGGGTCCAGCTATTTCATTCCCTTGCTGGTACAGTGCCAGATGTCCTGATTCAATTCCCTTGCTGGTACAGTACCAGGGATCCAGCTGGTTCATTCCCTTACTGGTACAGTACCAGGGATCCAGCTGGTTCATTCCCTTACTGGTACAGTGCCAGGGGTTCATTTGGTTCATTCACATGTTGGAACTGTGCCAGGGGTCCAGCTGGTTCACTCCCTTGCTGGTACAGTGCCAGGAGTCCAGCTAGTTCACTCCCTTGCTGGTACAGTGCCAGGGATCCAGCTGCTTTAGTCTCTTGCTGGTACAGTGCCAGGGGCCAGCTGCTTCACTCCCTTGCTGGTACAATGCCAGATGTCCTGGTTCAATCACTTGCTGGTACCAGGGGTTGTTGTTCAATTCATTGCTCTGAGGTGCCACACCACAGGTCCTGGTTCAATCCATTGCTATGGTACAGCAGCAGGCTTCCTTTTTCAATCCCATGCTATGGTACAGTGCCAGATGTCCTGGTTCAATCCCTTGCTGGTACCAGGGGTCATTGTTCAATCTGTTGCTCTGAGGTACAGCACCACAGGTCCTGGTTTAATCCATTTCTGTGGTACACCAACAGGCTTCCTTTTTTGATCCCTGCTGGTACCAGGGGTTTTTGTTCAATTCTTTGTTCAGGTACAGCACCACAGGTCCTAATTCAATCCCTTGCTGGTACAGTGCCAGATGTCCTGGTTCAATCACTTGCTGGTACCAGGGGTTGTTGTTCAATCCGTTGCTCTGAGGTGCCGCACCACAGGTCCTGGTTCAAACCATTGCTATGGTACAACATGAGGCCTCCTTTTTCAATCCCATGCTATGGTACAGCACCACAGGTCCTCGTTAAATCTGTTGCTATGGTACAGCATCAGTCTTCCTTTTTCAATCCATTGCTGGTACCAGGGGTCTTTGTTCAATCCATCGCTATGGTACAGCACCACAGGTCCTGGATCAATTTGTTGCTCTGAGGTACAGCACCACAGGTCATGGTTCAATCCATTGCTATGGTAAAGCCTCAGGCTTCCTTTTTCAATCCCTTGCTATGGTACTGCACCGCAGGTCCTGGTCCAGTCCATTGTTATGGTACAGCATCAATCTTCCGTTTTCACTCCCTTGCTGGTACCAGGGGTCTTTTTCAATCCATCGCTATGGTACAGCACCACAGGTCCTGGTTCAGTCCGTTGCTATGGTACAGCATCAGGCTTCCTTTTTCAATTCCTTGCTCTCGTACTGCACCACAGGTCCTGGTTCAATCCATTGCTATGGTACAGCATCAGTCTTCCTTTTTCAATCCCTTGGGGTTACTGTTGTGAATACTGTGGAGTGCATTGTGCTCTACTGTTACAATATCATTGTTTTTATAACCATTTAAATGTGATCATAAGGGATGTTAAAAGGTTATGAAATATTAGGTTACTATTTTGTGAACTGATATTTTACAAAACATTTAATTTATAAATATTGGGGATAGGGTTTTATTGGATCATAAACCATTCGGACTTGGTTTATATTAGTTTTTTAGTCTGGCAAAATTCTTTAAATCATTAAAATATTTTCACAGATGAAAACCCATCACAGTCTTCAGGTGGTTTATTGATGGGGAGCCCCAATCATACACAAACAAGTTAAGTTTAAAGCTGTGTGAAAGAATTTGACTACCGGTAATTACTGAACTTTTGAAGTTTGCTTAAATCTTGGTATTTGACTAGTTCAAATATATCTATAATTTGCTTGAAATCGTTTCAAATAATTCAAGTATGAGATTTACCGTCCAGGGGTGTGATATATAATCAGACCCTAATCTGGGAAATTAGTGGACTCAGCTTTGTTTGGAAGGAATATATTCCCGTTGACATTTTTTTTACAGTTCTAGACATGAAATAGAACCCCTGACTTTTTTGACAAATAAAAACCCTATTTTTGTTCTTCTTTATGACATACTGTCTACATACTGTGTAATAAATTTAAATGCTTTGAGAGATATTTAGAAATATTTGGTGGAAAATATGTCTTGATGTCAGGGGCTAAGTGGCTGTATGCTTGCTATACCGATAACTTTTTGTAGATGTGGCATGCAGTATAACCTACATGTAGTATAACCTACATGTAGTATAACCTACATGTACGCTAGAACTGAAATAAAGATGGATTGATTGATTATAGTTTTATGTTCTATGGCAGATATTTTATGCGATTCAGGATGAGAATGATTTACCAATCGAACAGACCCTGCTTTGTGCTAGTCTGACATGCTGAGCAAGATCTTTGTTGTGCTAGCTCACACAGAAGTAAAGTCCACAAGTCGGACAATTTATTCTGATTCTGAGCAAAATTTTTACACAGCAGAGTTAATAAATCCTCTCTTTGGCAAGCTGTCTGACTTGCTATACAAATTCAGGGATTTTATTGTGTGCAGTGTTTTCAGATTTTAGTTCCTTATTGTAAATATAAAACTGAATAAGCCAAAATTTAGGGATAAATACAGCATGTGCTTTTATTTTAGTTATCAAAGTCCAAATCTCTAGGACCTTCATTTGGAAGCTCTGGACCTCTTGTTTTTGAAGGTTAATTTGAACAGACTAACCTGAAGAATCTATCCTGAATTCTCTTGGGGTGACTTGCTCAAAATGAACTTTGCATGGTTCTATTGAACTTAGTATATGCGTCAGATATCGACACCTGTGATCACAGGTAATTTTTTTTGTCAGGCCTACACTCTACTGATTCTAATCCTGAAATTTAAATCAAGTGCTTTAAATCTATATTCACCTTTATTCTCTGCAGTTTGTGGTGTTAATATTAACAATCAAGATTTGCATCTAAATGTGCATTAAAATAATTATTGACTACTGAGTAATTAGGATTAGAGGGATTTAGGACGTGTTGGATTAATAGATACATTTTGGGATTTCAAATTGTAACAGAACTTTTGTGAAATGTCGAACTCTGATTCTGAATCAGGTAATTTTAATTTTTTGTACTTATAATTTTTTTTATTATGAAAGTTCGATATTAATGTATTAAAATTCTTCCTGGTTTTGAAGTTTGAAAAACCAGATTTTGACTTCCATATGTGTTTTCTCTTTATAGATATGTCATATGGATGATTATGTGAACAAATATACAATTCCTTGAACTTCTATCAGAAAATCTTTTTTTTTGTTGTATTCTTGTGAAAGATGACAACTCAGTTGGAAAGTGATGGGTAATTACACTTTTTAGTAAAAAATTCAAACCAAGTCCAAGATCCAATTATTATGTCTAAATCTTATGTGGAAGGGAATACTGGAATCTGTGAGAATCAGGCAAAATTGAAAAAAAAAAAAAGAATCCATCGCAGAAACAAAAACCAAATTTGACAATGTTGGCACATAGGTTTTTGTCTATTGAGGATGAATTGACAGTTTATTTGTCGTAAATGTGTCAGAAGATGCAGAAAAACAAGTTCAAAGTTACAATAGAGTGCTAGGGGAATAGTAAGTTGTCTGCTGTTGATGATGAAACATGCAATGCATTTCATATTACTTTCTTAAATTACTGG
Source organism: Perna viridis (assembly GCA_037379345.1). Classification (NCBI taxonomy): domain Eukaryota; kingdom Metazoa; phylum Mollusca; class Bivalvia; order Mytilida; family Mytilidae; genus Perna; species Perna viridis. The sequence continues at coordinate 25,147,677 of CM074523.1, forward strand.
CATTAAATAAATGAATGCCATTTCTACTTTGCAGGTAACATTTTGAATTTTGAGATTTCTATTTTTAAAAATTTTTTTTTTTTATTATTGTACACTAACAACCTTGATCGGCAACTTTATTTTTTTTTATTGTTCTTTCTGCCTGATTTTTTTTTTATCTCAGGCTACTGTGAAGATACATTTACTAAAAAATATCGGCAATACCCAGTGATAATGTTACACCAATTGACTGTGATGTCACTGAAAAAAGAATAACATCAGTTTTAGAGGTCTCGACAGAACATCACATCTTGCCCTAATGAATAACATCAGTTTTAGAGATCTTGACAGAATGTTTCATATCACCCTAAATGAATGACCTCAGTTTTAGAAGTTACGACAGAACTTCACATTTCACCCTAATGAATGACGTCAGTTTTAGAGGTCTCGACAGAATGTCACATCTTGTCCTAGTGGATAACGTCAGTTTTAGAGGTCTCGACAGAATGTCACATCTTGTCCTAATGGATAACGTCAGTTTTAGAGGTCTCCACAGAACATCATATCTTGCCCTAATGAATAATGTCAGTTTTAGAGGTCTCCACAGAACATCACATATTGCCCTAATGAATAATGTCAGCTTTAGAGGTTTCGACAGAACGTCACATCTCGCCCTAATGAATAACTTCAGTTTTAGAGGTCTCGACAGAACGTCACATCTCCCCATAATAGGTTTACTATGATATTTTCTGTCTCATCGTCAAGAACTGCCATTATTCTGTGCATATCCCTGAAATTAAAGGGCCAATCCTTTCATCTTAACAAACAGTTTCTTCCATAAAGTTATGAGATTCCAATTTTCTTGTTATTTTGATTCATATTGATTTAATGATGATCATTCTACATATACAACATATATACATGTACTTGATAGAGGGATGGACACCATAACACATTTACTATAATACAGTCAAACTTATCTTAAGTGACTTTCAGTAGAAAAGCAGAGTCATGGTCATATGACAGGTGGTTTTTATAAACAGGCGATTTTTTCAAAGAATGCACTATACAGGGATGTAAAATCATGGTCACATGACAGGTGGTCTTTACAAACAGGTTAATTTTTCAAAGAATGCATTATACAGGGATGTAAAATCATGGTCACCAGACTGAAATCTTTATAAACAGGTAAATTCTGCAAGGATGTGCTACACAGGGATCTTTTAGTCTTTTGAAACAATTGATTATTTCTGAATACTAGTAGTCATTAAGACGGGTTGGTCTGTACACTTATCAAAAAAACCACTTGTGAAACTTGAAGAGATTGAATAAATGCACTGCTGACATTGTAATACCCTGGAATATAAAGAATTTGATCAGTTACCATGGTGATTGTTTTAACACAACTACTACTAACGGAATTAAACATTTTTCATAATAATTTTATTATCTTTTAAAATAATATATAAATCTAATACTTGATTTTAGTAACTCAAAGAAATAAAAACTAACATTTAAGTAGCTGTCTTTGTAAGAATCATGCATGGGTTATATGAAAAACCTCATGTTAATTTCTGTTTACTATGACATTTCAAACAAATTATCAAAAATAAAAATATGTAGGCTTTTTACCCATGAATCACATTTTGCATGATCCTTAGCTGGAGTGCTACTTAATGTATTATTTTATATGTTTATTTTAGTCGTTTTTAGAATAACAATTTGGTTTTTGGATTCTCTGCATGAGATACTTATTATTGGTACTATATTGTTCAGGATTTCCAAAATGTTTAATATTTAACCTCAGATGTTTTTTTTTTATCTGTATATTTATTTTAGTTACTTTAATTAGAAGTTATCCAAGAAATTTGCTTTTCAAAGAAGCCTTCTTTGTTTGATTAAAAACTTTTTCAGGGGGAATAAATTACTGGTTTCCAATAGTAAAAGCCAAGTTAATTTTCTAGGAATTTATATTCTTTCAAATCATGCTCTTTATGCAGTAAATATGTTTATATTATAAACAATTCATTCATTTCTTGTAATCACTTGTTTTTAAAATAATTTTCATCAGTTATTGTGAAAGGATTTCTTTGAAAAATATAAGTGTTCCCTTATTCAGCTCTGGTTATAGAAATTCAGAGTTTCCTGGTCTGAATTTTGGGACTCCTGGAGTGGTAATTTGTACTATTAAAAGATCACAAGATGACCATTCCTAATACATGTCAGGTCAAGCCTTTGTGATTTTGTGTTTTAGAACTTTATTTAATTAGGCTATCATAGAGTTTGACACTACTGCTTTAACAGCACACAGTTCGCTGGGGTGGGAGTGATTTGGGATTAGACAGGACCATTGTTTGTGTTTCCCATTTTAAATGTAAATGCCCTTTAAAAATAATGATGATTAAAAAGCATATTAAAGAATGGCAAATTGAAATTCTAAAAATCTTTAAAAATGGCCCTTTCAATTTTTTTAATCTCAGTCATTGTGGTTAGCAGAGAGACAAAATCAACTAGCTGGGAAATGCTTTTTCAAAAGTCACTTATTGCGACAAGAATATTGGATAAGTTGACTAGCAAATGCATGATTAGGCACTGTAAAAATGATTAACTGGCAAATACAAGTCTGGAGTTGATAAGGCAAGAGATCATTTATTAGGAAGTGATGGTGGATTTCTGCCTATGAAGCATCCACTAGCCTCTATCTTAAAATTACTATCCTGGAACTAGTAGCCTAGTATTGCTATGGGAGCATCACAGAAAGTTCTAAAAGTACCATGCCTGAATAGCATTTTAAAACTTTCTGAGTATTATTTAACTTGATTTGCCTGATATTTTATTGGCATTATACCTAGGAACATCTGTCATTTCATAAATATATTAATTTTATTACTTGTTCTTTTTTTTTTTTTTTTTTTTTTTTTTTTGATATATTTGTTACATGTAGAAATTGCTAAGGGTAATGGCAAATTTGAAAAATGAGTATCAGTTTCATATTTTATTTTCCTTCAAGGTGAATAACCTTTAATATGTTGGCCAGTTTTTGAAAGTACATGTATAAGTTTATTTTTATGTTTTGATTTCAGTATGTGTACAGATATAAGAGAAAGATATAGGGCAGTAAAATTTTTGTCTGTCTGTCTGACTTTTATCATTTATATGCCCATCTCCTGTAAGGTTTGACTTGGTGTTGAATTTTTTTTTTCCATGATATTGATAAGGTTTCAACATCATAGATATAGGGCGATAGATTTTTACATGGCTGTCTTTCTGTCTGTCTGTCTGACTAACTTAATTTTCATTCATTCCTTTGCCAATCACCTCTTGGCTTTGAAATTTTGTTTAGATGGAGTTGAGATTTCATTGTGAAACTATGAAAGATGTAAGTTGATATTCAAATAGAGCCAAATTTTTATTCGGCGGGTGTTTCTAGAAAAGCAGAGGATGCTTACCCTACCGGTACACCTGGTCCATGCTCCTAGTTTTTAGCGGAGTGCAAGTTGCTTATTTACTTATGTTACTTTTTATGTATTATTTTAGTTACTTTATGTTCTGTTTTATATTTATCTGTTTTCCATGTCTGGTCTTTGTCCCTAGATTACATTCTTTTGATTTCTGCTGGTATCTTGGTTCCTTTGATTACTCAGCCACAAAATATGTTGTTTTAAGATGACTTTGTACCCAAATACCTTTTGTAAGGCTTTTGTAAAGAATTTCGAATAAAAGCTCTGAAAATTGAACTAAATTTTTCTAAAGGAAGAATTTTTGCCTCAAATTTTCTGTAACTAAATTCTAGTATCAGCATTTGTAATCTAAGTATTTTTATTTTTAAATAAAAGTGTGGAGAACCTAAAGAAAAAATATGTCTATGGCTTGTATTATGACTGTACTTCTACCATATTGATACCAGGACACTCTGGGTATTGAATACTCTTTTAAGGAGTATGGTCAATAAGACATAATAATGCCCCCTTTTTTTTAATGAAAATTCAAGTTAATAGCAGCACTGAACTATTTATTTGAAGATTTCTGCTGTTAATACCTTAGATTAGTGTATAAAAAAATACCTGAAAATTTGGGAATTTTTAGAAAATTCAGCTTCGCCTGAATATAGCTGAAATATTGTTGCTCGGGTGTTAAACTCCAACAAACAAACAAAGAAAATTCAGCTTAGGTTAGTTATTAATATTTGGGGCAATTTTGCTAACTTACTGCCTCATCTCCTTTCTTGGACCTTAGGGGACACATAATTGATTCCTCTTGTCAGGAAAAAATGATCAGCCACTATTTCGTAGGTTAAAAATAGTTTCATCGCTATATTCATTTGTGGTGAAAACATGTCTCCATATTAATTTATCAAAGCTATCTGTCAAACCTTTGAATTTTTATTTCATATGACCCCCAGGTTTATCATTTAATTGAGTCACATTTCTATTGAGAATTATTCTTCATAAGTCAATCAAATTTCACAGTCTTGCTGAGCATTTAAGAATTTATGAATTCAATTAAAAATCTCCTTTGAAGCTCAAAAGAAGTAAAATCATAGACTATAAATAAGTAAGTACTCCTTTTCTTTTCATACTCCTTTGTATTGTATCTTTAACTTGTCCAGAAGGACATTGAAGAAATATAGGCAAAGTCTTACCTACCAAGGTCAGACTACAGCCAACACAACGATTATCTTCAGGGGATTGAGTTGATCTTCCATAGATTAAATTACAATTAACTTTCAATCTATATTTATTGGTACTAGAATTCCTTACTCTTTCTCCGTTGTCTAGTTAACTATCTTTGGATATTCATAAGATGATTGCAATTTAATCAATTGAAGATCTATCCCCCGAACAGTCATTGTATGTGCTGTAATCAGTCTGATTAAATCTCTTGGCGCAGCTATTTTTTCCATTTGAAAACTTATTTGTCTTCTTTACAATTATGATCTCTTTAAGTTCTTTTCTACAGGTGCAGTATTAATGGGGGGAAAAAAGTCATTACAAATTAAATAAGAAAAGTTAAAAGATTTAACTTTATGTATGAAACTGCATGCACACAGATAATATGGGCAATAACTTACAACCTTTTGTAGTTTTAAACAAGAAACCAGTGTTATTTTGAAATCTTCAAAAATAGGAATTAAGTATTAGAGGAATACTACACTCATCTTTTAAGACATATTCATCTTTAAATCCGAATTTGAGACCAAAACTTTAAAATGACACAAATGATAAATGATATTTAAGTGAAATTTAACCCATGGGTGCTTTAATTTTTTCCATTTAAAGATGCATTTTAATAAATGATTAATGCTGTCAAAGCTTATGAAACCCTGCATAATGAAACTATATCTTAATCTTTTTCAGCCTTTACATAAATCTACCTAAGCAATGAATCAAAGATTGATCTTTGTTCTTTTATCTGTGATGATAGTAGTTTATTTTATGCTTAAAAGATGGTAAAAAATTTTGGTGAAGATGTGTGAAAAGGATTTATGGTAGAAAGGTTGTTAATGTATTCTGTTTTTCATTTTAATGATAGATTGAAGATGTGAACTTCAGATATGATCATTTCTCTTTGCCCCATCATGTCAAAAGTCACTCATTTGGATTTTGTTTCCAAAAGAGAACCACTTAAGAATCATGCATGTTTACATGTATACCTTCTGCTACTAAAGTTAAGGTAAAATACTAAATAGGTGATGAATCTCTGCATGATTCTTAGACTGAACCACACTTAAAATGATAAATTTCTTGTAAATTTACCTCCAAATTAACATAAATTTAGACTGAACCACACTTTAATTGATAAAATTGTCTTGTCAATTGACCTCCAAATTAACATAAACATTAACAACTTGATTGTTACCCATGTCACCTCGATGAAAGCAGGTCAGTAGCCTGTCGGTCACACTTTTGGGGTACCTACTTCATGTTATCTATAACTGAAAAGTATGGAACCAATATTATTCAAACTTTGCTCTGTATACATATTGAATATGTGCACCTCCTTTTATGGAGACATTTGATTAATTGTTAACATTTTTAACTTTTTTTTTGCCACTTATTTATTGTGAGTGGTACCTATTTTGTATTTGTAGCACCAATATTTTTTTAGTTATGAACTGTGTTTAAGGTGGTACCTAACATCATCTTTCAAATTTATTTGGCTCGATTAATTTTATTCAGTGTTTTACTTTGATGAAAGAAGCAAAATGTATAAATTTCAAGAAATTTTAACCGCATGTTTCATGGTGATAATTTCGATGAACATATAGAAGCTTCATCAACAGATTTTTTTATCACTAAGATGCTTTTAGTTTGATATCAGAATGTCACAAAATAAAACATTTTGCTGATTTTCCTTTTACAGAGTTATTTCCCTTAGGTGTTGTGTATCCCTTAAATACATATTGAAGATGTGCACCTTCTGTTATGGAGAAGTTAGATATTTTAGCAGCTTTTAGCAAATTACCCTAGGATTTTATTTCTCACACTGTCCTTTTTTAATTTTCTTACTTGGGAACAGTTAGATTAGAATGGGAAGCTTATCTGCTTTAGGGAAGATTGCAGTAAGGCCATGAGTTAATTTTACTTATCTCCCTTTTTAGAGGAAGAATTACCTTTTACCCCACGCACAGTTGTTCCAGCTACAGAGTTGACTTTTGAAGATCACTATGAGAAAATTGAAGAAGTTGGCAAGTAAGCAAATTTGCAATAGTATGACATCTATAATGCTAATTCAGAAATGCAAGTAATTAAGCTCATTAACATTTTTCAATTTTGTTCTTTTGATTTGAGTTTTTTTTTTTAACTGCTGAGAAAAATTGAATAGATTACAAAAATGCTATCAGAAGCACTATGACAACAAGATGACAAATAAGATCAGTGGCAAATTGAATTTAATGGGTAAGTGTTTGCCATGATGACAACAATCTTAAAATTCATCTATTTTATCAACAAAAAACCCCTGTATGTAGATTTGATGCTAAAAATTTGATGATTGACAAATTCTACACAAGTTTGGTAATGACACCAAATAGATAATTCTTCTAACTATGAATTATACTAATGTACACAGCCAAATGTGCCACACATGATAATCATATGGTGCTCGATTCATATGATAATCATATGGTAATCATATGACAATCATATGATATTGAATATATGATAGTCATAAGATTATCATATAATTCTCATATGGTAATTTTGGCTTAAAAACATATGACAATCATATGTTTGTGAAAAACATAGGATTATCATATGATAAACATGTGATAATCATATGTATACCGAAACATATGATTATCATATGGTGCTCGATTTATATGATAATCATATGATGCAAACCATATGATTCTCATGTGTGGCACATTTGCCTGTGTACCTGGAAGTAGCAAAGTGTATTATGCTGTTTGAGGGCCAGTTGCACTCTGCCTTGTGGTGTTATGGTTTCCTCATTGTTCTTTGAAGACCCATGGATGTCCTTAAGTTGACATTTTTCATCCTAGTGTGCTTGTTGTCTCTTTGACATATTCACCATATCCATTCTCGTTGTAAATTCAAATCAGTCCATGATTAAGAATGCTTTCAAGATAAAAAATGAATGAAGAATGAGACTTAGAAACCCTATCAGTTTTAAAAACTTAATTCGTCTATACCTGCTTTGCCTTACGCCTTTAAATGTAATTATCTTATTTCAGAGGAAAGTTTGGATTTGTATATAAATGTTTCCACAAGGAGGAAAAGAAGGTTTGGGCAGCCAAAGTGATCAAGTGTCGGAAACATGATGAGAGGCTTAATGTGAAGAATGAAATTAGTATTATGAATGAGTTGACTCATCCAAAACTGTTATTGTTAAGGGATGCTTATGAAACTCCCCGCTCCATGGTTCTAGTAATGGAATAGTAAGTATTGATAGTTTGATGTATGATTTGCAAGCAAGGCGACCTCATTATTGTATTGAAATTGGAAAAAAAAATATTTGAAAATGTTTATATATGTGAAACACATGTTGAAGAAATTTTGATGATTTCTGAAAGTTTTTGCTATTTTGGATCTAGATTCCTGTGATCACCAAATTTGTTCTTATTGTCATACACAGGCAAATATGCCACATGTAATAATCATATGATGCTCGATTCATATGATAATCATATGGTAATAATATGACAATCATATGATATTCATATGATTATCATATGATTCTATTATGGTAATTTTGGCTTGAAAACATATGACAATCATATGTTTGTGAAAAACAAGCAGTTATCATATATGTGAACCGAAACATGATTACCATGTGGTGCTCAATTCATATAATAATCACATGATGCAAACCATATGATTCTCATGTGTGGCACATTTGCCTGTGTACTGGTTTTTAATGTGATGTTTTGACAAAAGCTAAATCCATTTTATTTAAACCAAGGAACAATACAGTACACAGGAAATCAATTCACTTTTCATAATTTTTTCTTTTTAAGGATGTTTGCTCCTTAGTTAAAGTGTTAATCAAGGAATTCATAGGCTTATGAAATCTTTTAAGGTCTTTCATGCTAGAACATAATTTGAAGGAAAAAAATGAAAAGTCAGTGTGCTCGTCCTTGAGATATGAGCATTTGAAATTTTGAAAAAATATAAAAGTATGACCCCCTCCTCATTGGTTTTCAGTAAAAATGGCCTTGTACACGTCAATTTTTTTTTTCTGTTAACAGTATTGGTGGAGGAGAATTGTTTGACCGTGTGGCAGATGAAGACTTAGAATTAACAGAGCGTGACTGTGTACATTTCATGCGACAAATTTGTGCCGGTGTAAGCTACATGCATGACAAATCTATTATGCATTTGGATCTGAAACCAGAAAATATTCTATGTGTTCGTAAAGACAGCAATTTAATCAAAATCATAGACTTTGGCCTTGCACGCCGGTATACACCAGGTGAAAGTTTAAAGGTCATGTTTGGGACCCCTGAGTTTATTGCACCAGAGGTTGTGAACTATGAACAGATTGGGTTACCTACAGATATATGGAGTCTGGGAGTTATTTGTTACGTTTTGTAAGTTAACATCATTGAAACCATTATTCATATAAATATGTAAAATTTTGAATTTTAGTGATGACGTCACTATGTTATATATATTACAAAGTCAAGACTGTCTGATTTTATGTTCATGATTTTTTGTGAATACAGTGACACTTGTTTGGTATGTACAGGTTTGAAATACTTAAAATTTTGAAATGATTGCATATATTTATTATAGTAACTTGTTCACTTCAGACACAAACAATGTATTATTTACCCCCATCCCCACCTCGACTTTAAGTGGGGCTTTATAGTGATAGGGGTGTCATTTCTTCCTTTTGTCTATCCATTCTTCCATTCTTCCGTTACACAGAGAGGTACCCATCTCTTATTCCTTACTCCTCTTACATTACTGAATGGAATTTCATGAAACTTTCACAGAATTTTTATTACATAAGGAAATTCTACCTTTCATATTGTGATCAAAGCCTATTGACCGTGTTTCTAATAAAGTAGAGGGCGCTTAACCTACCAGTGCACCTGGTCCATGCTCTCAGTTTTTAGTGGAGTCAGAGTTGCTCATTTGCTTCTGTTACTTTGTATGTATGATTTTAGTTACTTTATGTTGTTTGTTGTGTATGTCTGTTTTCCATGTCTGGTCTTCGTCCCTAGATTACATTCTTTTGATTACCGCTATAACCTTGGTTCCCTTGATTACTCTTTCCCATTTAAAACATGTCAACACTTTCTGAATTTACAGAACATAATGCAAGTATATAAAATACAATCATTGAAACTGTAGGGACTTCAATATAAGATTATGTAAAGATTTTTTTTGGCAAATTAGAAATTGAAACCAGTCTCAGCTCTACTTCAATCCAAAGCAAGGGTACTTAGGACGGCTGACTCAGCACTCAAAGAACTGACTTATGTAATCTCATTTTAATGATATTTACAATACTTTTCAATGATGATTGAATGATAAAGTTTTGTGTACGTACAGTTTTGAGGTCCAATTTTATCTGAAAATCAACAAAATAAGGTACATTCAGTACGTGAGGTGAGTGCACATTGTACTGAGAGCATTTGGAATTTGAAAATAAGTACCTGTAGGTGCAAAACCAAACAGAGTTGTCCCTCTTTAGTCAGTGTGGCTTATTATTGTTTTTTATAGTTACACAGGAGAAAAACTTTGTATGCACTAGGCGGAAGAATCTATCTGGACATTGTCTGATCCGATTATAGAATTATAGCTAAACTGGTTGAATTTTATACCATTACTTCTTTCCTTAGCTCCTGTCTTTGGGTAAAAATTCTTGTTAGAGTTTATGTTCTTTAGTTATAGTAATATCTAAATAAAATTCTAGTGCCACCTGGTGGATTGAAGTACTTTTCATTGTGTAAAATACAATTTTTGCAAATAATTCACAAAGAAATACTCTTTTTCTGCATTCAAGGTTATTTTTAGTGTAACGGAAATGGCCAAATAGTTCAGATTGAGTTACTGCCTGATACTGGTAATTTTCTAGTATTTCGTTTTACAAACCTGTACAAACCTACCTTATTATTTGATACCCTCTGGGGCAAATTAAGGAGTTTGAAGGGAAAAGGGGGTCCTGGGGAGAAGGTAGTGAACAAAGTGAAATTTGTTTGTATCTATTTAAAAAAAAAAGTTTTTTTGCTAAAAAAGAAATTATTGGGTGCCAAATTTCTAAATCTGACAGACGTTTGCTTAGTTGAAGTTGAATATGCTTATGAAACCTAATGTGAAGATGTCATATAATATTTTGTTTAAACAGATGCTAGCTTTATTCAGGGGCTTACTTAAGAGTAATCAAGGAAACCAAGGTTATAGCGGTAATCAAAAGAATGCAGTCCGGGGACAAAGACCAGACATGGAAAACAGACATACACAATAAAGAACATAAAGTAACTAAAATCATACATACAAAGTATCAAAAGCAAATGAGCAACTCTGACTCCACTAAAAACTGGGAGCATGGACCAGATGCACCGGTAGGGTAAGTGTCCTCTGCTTCTCTAGAAATACCCGCCCAGTTGCTCATTAAAAGTCAAGTCTGGGGTAGACAAACGAGGAAAGGAAAACTGTGACATGCCATTACATTTTTGTTACTTTGTTCACTGGCTATTTATGTGTTAATTAACACAGTCTGACTTTCTTAATTTTTAGATTGTCAGGGTTGTCTCCCTTTATGGGAGATTCAGATGGAGAAACCTTGTCGAATGTTACTCAGGGAGACTTTGATTTTGATGATGAAGCTTTTGATGAAATCTCACATGATGCCAAGGACTTCATTGAAAAGTGTCTTAATAAAAATATGAGGTATTTTAGAGCAAATGTAGTTATTTGGACAGTCAAAACAAAAATCCTTAAAAATGTGACAAATTTTTAAATTTTTCCCAATTTTTACTTCATGTTTGGTTAAGGTTTTGTTGCTTTCTGCCTAATATGGCAATGATTTCCAAGGTTCATCAACTGAAGACAATAACCAGTAAAAATTCTGTTTAGCGCGGGTTCATGATTCAGCAAATTTTATATTGAACATATATATCATGATTACTGATGAAATGTCGTGTAAAAGCAAGAACTCATTTGGAATCACTGATATGGACTATTCATGTGGCCACAAGTAGACTATTTAGAAAATATTGATAATTATGGTATCAGAGCTTGTATAGGAAATATCAAATTAGATCCATTCTGGTTCCATTTGGACATAGATTTTTACGATTTACTAATCAGAAAATTTAAAAATATGTTTGGAACAAACAACTTGTGTAAAAAAAGGAACAGTTTACACAATAATGTTTTACCCAACTAATAGCTAAATCTTCTCTTTATAATTGTTACTGTCTTGACCATATAGCTGTGATATTGTGATTTCTTTTTTTCAGGAAAAGGTTGACTATTTCTGATTGTGCAAATCATAAATGGTTAGCTCATTCTGAGCGAAATAGCTCTAAGAAGTTACGACAGAGTCTTCGCAATCTCAAACAATTCATGGCTAGAAGGAAGTGGCAGGTATAAAAAACATACCTTTTGGATATAAAGTACAGCTCATGTTTATTTTACAGTTATCACACCTTCACAGTGTGCAAAAATTATGGATATAAATTGTCTAAGAGATTCTATGATCAAAAGAGGCTAAATTTAGCTTAAACCTGCTCACACTGGGCAAAGTTTTAGCAAAAAAATATAACCTTTCTGTACAACAAGAAGGCAATATTCATTTTGAAGAGAAGGGAGGGGATATTTTTTTTTAAAATCCTTCAAAAAAGAATTAGTTAATGAATGTTTCTGTTGTCTTTTGCCTTAATGATTTCTGCCATTAATTAATTTTAAATATAGAAATAACTGAACCGCTTTGTAAGCTTAGCAATGGAATTTTATCAATATGAAACGACAATGAACTGTATGGAGTGGAAATTGAAAATCCTCCTGAGCTGTACTGTATTTACATATTTACATGCTCTTAGAAATATTTTATTTTATTTTTATTTGAGTCCAATATATTTTTTTGTTCACAAAGGTAAGTTGGAGACCGTATCTCAAACTCCTTATTTTAATGCATGCTAAGACTGATAGATCTGCATTTTAAAATTTACTTTGATATTCAATTGATTTTATTTTATGAGATGATTTTGGTCTGAAAGACAAATTTTGATTTCTTGTGCAATAGAATTATTTTCTCAACCGAGGGAACTTGAAACCTCAATGAGAATTTAATTAAGAAAACTTGTTGTTTAAATTTTAAAATTTACATCTTTTTAACTGGAAATCAGAATTTGTACAAGTTGGTCAAGCATGTAGAAAATATAACAGGAAGCAGTTCTTGAAAGCTCATTTCTAAAATGAAAGGTTTTCATTTTTCTGAGATGTTTCTCTCAGAGAAGATCTGTTACTATTTAGGTTTTCTATCAGATTCACACACATTTGTTTATGAATCACTAAAACCTGCTGGTCTAAAAGATCCCTTTCCATTTTGGAATGTCTTAAATTAAAATGCTTAAAAGTTATGAAACTTTTGATTATGAAAAGATTTCAAATAAATACAAATGGAAAAAATTGTACTGTACATATCTTGCAGTCTAAAAGAATTACTTTTAATACAATAATTACAATATTTAATACATAGATAGCACTGATTTAATGATTGTTCCCAGTGTAATTTTTTTTTTTTTAGAGAATTCACATTGTGGAATAAATTTGGAAATTTCACTCTCGCGCTTGCTCCCAACAAAACGTCACAACACGAATGTCAGTCCGCCTTTCACAAAATTTTGAATTTGTGATGAAAATAACAATGAATAATGGAGGAAATCTATATAATAAATAGGATGATCAGTTGGTTATCAGGAATAACCAAAATATTATCACTCATGCCAAGAATGCATTAATATTTAACGAGTGCGCGGAACAAGTACGGCACACTCCTTAAATCTAGGTGTTCTTCAGCACTCATGACCATATTTTGGTTATTCACTCTTTCCAATGAATTATCCTATTATTCTTGGATTTTTGTTTAGAAATGTGCTTTCAGTTCCTACTATGCATGTCTAGTGTGAGCTATGGAGAAAAAGGGTAGATTAGCATGAATCAGTTATGATTTAATGATAAGTGATTTGTCAGTAGCTCTTTGATAAAAATATCGGGAAGATTGACATTTTTCATTGACAAGATATGCAAGAAATACTTAATGTGTAATGTAAGGGAGATAACTAAAAGTAATAAAAATCATTATGCATTGTAAAATATCTTTGAGTTTTTTTTTTTTTTGTAGGTTTTAATTAATAAACTAAATATTTAAGACTGGCGATGCCTGCAGTCCTAAAGACTCTTAGAATTGTGTAATGTTTTTTTTTCTTTTTTTTTTCTCACTTTAGTATTTAAAACTTAACTGTTATCATGCAGCGCTGGAACTTTTTTATTGTTTCACTGTAAAAAATTTTTTTATCAGTATATGTTTTATTTTGTTTAGGTTGTGTTACCTTTCCTGAATATGTTAAATTCTTCCCTCAGGATAAAAATTTGAAGATTGCTTACACAAAATGAGACTTTTTTTTTTTTACTGTAAACACCAATTAAAATGTTGATAATTAATGTCCAAGAATCAGGTAGTGGTACACTTAAAAATCATGCAGGGAGTGGTAAACATTCATTTGTTAAATAATTTGAGATATGAGGAGAGCTATTGACATTGACATACTTACTTGCATGAAAATTATTTACTGCAGCTAATTATAGAATTGCAATTCAATTGTTTGAAACACAAACAAAAAATTTACTATTCAGCATGCCCATTCACGTACTGCAGTACGTTTTTCTCGAATAATTAAAATAAATCAGGGTCAAAACTTTCATACATGTACATTAACAATATGCTATTGCATTTCAAGCTTGGAATTTTGGGTCTTCCGTTAGTTCCATCTTCTGGAACAGATCATCAAAATACATTGCCATTGAAAGTTATATTAAAATAACATCATAAGTGAAATATTAGTCAGAATATGTTTGGTAATTTGTACCCTTAAAAATTCTCTGTACACCAAAATTCAAAGGTCAGGAGGTGCATGAACCCCAGATGCAAAAGCTAGTTTGCATGCTGACATTGTTATTTTAAAAAAAGGGTCTCAGGAAGCATAGAATTTGTTTTTAATTAAAGAACCTGAATTTCTATTTAATAGTTTTCAGAATTCTCTACTTCTATTTACACATGTATAACCTTACATTAATCTGAAACCCCTATTTTATCTTTTTAAAAAAACAAAAAACAAAAAAAAACAACAACAAAAACAAACAAAAAACACACACAAACAAGACACCTAAATGTATGTTTAATTTACTAGGTTTAAATGGTAAGTTATTATTATGGTTGTAGAATAAAACCAGTCATCAAAACTTGATAATGTATAATTGATGGGGACAATCACTTCCTGTAGCATGGAATTTTTGTGGCATACCATTTTTTCTGCAACAATAGAATATGGAAAAATAATTCCAATGAAATTTATGTTTTACACTATGAAACTTGTTTTTTCACTATCAAAAAATCAAGAAAATTAAGGGGGGTAGACCTATGGTAAGAGAAAAAAAACTCATGAAATCAATGATACGTTTGCATTGCAATCAATTTCATCCAAATGCCTTCAAGCTTTCAGTCGAAACAGAAGGTTACTTAGATGCTTACATAATGTTTAAATGTAAAAGCTATATCTGAAAGAGACTATTAGATAACTCAAGGTTATATATGGGAAAAAATTGAAATGTTATAGCATAAAATATGGTTAGAAACTTATAAAAACTGAAAATGTATAACAAAAATTTGAATCAAAATATAGTAATAAATGACAAAAATTAGTCCAGACAATATAAAAGTCTTGAAAATGAAATACAGAAACTTATGACAAAATATGTCCAAATGAACTTTGGTCTACTTTCTGAGAGAAAAAAAATTATATACAACCCTGCATACAGAAATGAAAAGTTTGATGACTGGTTTTGTGGCTTTGCTTTTCACTGTGTGTAATTACTAGATATCACGCTACATGTATGGCTATTTTATTTTATGTGTAGAAAATGGGAACTGCTATACGGGCCATAGGTCGCATGGCAAATTGGCAAAAGCAGCGTGGTGATAGTGACTCACATGATAAATCACATGACAGATCTATAAATAGTACTAGTGACTCCGATATTGCTTCACAGAGTGACTTGTCAGTAGTATCATTGTCAAGACCACCTTCGCATGGGAGATTGGACTCCAGGGGAGATAACCAAGACATCTCAGATACTACAGAAACAGATGAACAGGACGAAGAAGTGTTCCATGAGACCAAAGATGACAAAATTTCTTGTGAAAGTGATCGATGTGAAAATTGCGAAAATAACAACAAACATTTTAAAATGGCTACACACTCAGAGTCCTCTTCACCTGCAGAAATTACCAAAGATATGTTGGATGTCGAAAGTATGAAAGGTGACGTCGTTAGATTTGATGTAACTGTGGACGGGAGTCCTTGTCCTGATGTACAGTGGCTTCACGGACCAAATATAATCAAGGAAGACACTACACACTCATTTATTCAAGGGAAAAATGGGATTTGCTCTCTTGTTATACGTGATATTTGTAAATCTGACGAGGGGGAATATACTTGTAAAGTTACGAACCTATCAGGTGAAGATAGCTGCTCTGCTGAATTGTTTGTGTATGGGGACAATGCATTTTGAATTTTTGAATTTCTAAAATGTTCTAATTCAAAAGTGAAGCAATATTTTATGCAGTCATTTGTTACTCACATTTTGAATTATTTCTTCATGACATTTTTATTTCAACTACAGGCATGATTTATTGTTTTACTTCTGGAATTTTTGTTTATTTATCAAAAGTATCTCACTTTCTATGGTAGCTCACTAAGCATAGAATTTATTTTTTTCCAAAAATTAGCAATATTGCTAACTTTTATGTTCAACGTATATGTGAGTTACTGCAATTTTAAGAGTGTTTTTTACGATTATGATAAACTACATAAATGTTATGAAACAAGGGTAGAGGGCAAACAAGAGAATTTGTTTAGGATAGTTGAAGTGTATGTGGAGTTTAATTTTATAACTGAATTTTGTTTGCTTGCACCGACACCAATTTATATTTCCTACATTTGTGTTAAAAAAAATATAAACTATAATTCAAAGGTAATTGTTTTTAAGCAGGTAGACCTAAGGTATTGGATGCTACTCTTAAAAATCATTGAAACATTTGTATTCAGCATTTTACATCAATCTTGTGTAAGCATCGGAGATTTCATTCTGTTTCATGTGAAAGCTTGAAAGGCTTTGGTGAAATTGAATATGATACAAACATATCCTTGATTTCAAGAGTTATGTCCCTTACGCCAAGTCTACCACCTTAAAAACTAATATAAAAGTAAAATGCTTTCATTGGTGTAGATTATACCCAAAATTTCTTGAAGATAGATTTTTTATAGTTTTTTTTTTTTTTTTTCAAAGATGACTGAATGATCACAATTTAGAATTTTAATGTAAAAAACCATAGGTCACCAAATTTGATCTGGAGATAACTGAGCATCAATAAAGCCAGCTTTTTATTACATTTTATATGGGATTCTGTAAGGAATTGTCCTTCATCATTTACTATTAATTATCTAAGAAGTCTGGTTGATAAAATTTCGTATAAATTTATATAAAGAACAGTTTACAAATGTTCTTTCATCATTCAAAAATAAATATAGAGGTCACCGATCTCTTTTTCATGTAAAATAAAAAAAATAAAATAAAATTCCCATTACATTTCTATAGAACATTTTTCAGCCAATTATCTCCCCTTTGTTAAGTTAACTTTGGTTGAAAATGTATTGAAACTTGATATAAAAAGATTTCAAATGTCTGGTTTTGACAGTTTTAACTGTACAATCTAACATCGCAATACATGAAGGATCCTTCTTCAAGTTTATTTCTGATCATAATGATTTTTGTTTGTTTTAAAGCAAAGTACAGCATTTTATTTTGTGTTATTTTATTCCTAAAAGAAGAAATTTCTTTTATTATATTTTAAAATTTATTTTTAAGCTGTTTCATTTTCATTTGTTTCATGTTTCAATTTTTTATTTTTTTTTTGTTCAAATCATTTTTATTCAATCCAGTTTTAAATTATTTGATCTTATACAAGAATGTACATGCTCATCATTAAATGGACATGATATGGTAAATGTATATCTGTCAATCTGTTCGTTCACATTTTGTACAATATTTTAAATATGCAATGAGGGTTTTTGAATAAATTTTATGCAGTGTTTACCTCCATGGACAAAAATACTTATTTTTTGCCCCTGATAATTAGTCTCAAAGATATTATGTTTGAAACTGAAGAAAAATGGGGAATGTATGTATCATTTACTTTAAAAAAAACTATTCAATCAATCAATTTGTATTTATTAAGCAACTGCAGACACTCTTGTTTTAGGGACACAATCAAAAAGATCCTTAAAAAAACTTGCCTTTAAACAATCATTATACAGTCCTTGAACTGATCCACGCAACGATTTGACAGATCAATGACTGTTGACTGATTGATTGCTGACCGATGACCAATCTGATCACAGTTTTGTTATGTAAAATGATGTAAGATCTGTTTTAAATTAAAGAAATGTAAAAAAATGTATAAATTAATGTTTATATCTATTACATTATGTAAATATGTTTAAAATTAATAAAGAAAACAACAAAAACAGTAAAATACATTGACCGCTCTGTGGTCACATGATGCAATCACCAGTTAAATGGATTGACTTGACGGATGGATGACTGACCAGAAAGTGATCGATGACCGATCACAATTTTTATTGCACCGATCGGTTCAAGTACTGTAAGTAGGTCAGAAATGCTACCTTCAAGAGATAAATCTGAGAATCTAGGTTTTTAAAAAAAGTGAATGAAAGATTTTAAGGTGTTTGTACACGTGTAAACAAAAATATGTTTAACAAGGTGCACATGTAAAGATGATGGCCATTCCACTGCCAATGTAGAAAAACTGCTTGACTATTATGCAGGGGTCTTCTTTCACATACAATTGTAAAATTAATTGTTAATTATGACAATAATAATATATCAAAGTACATTTATTGTGGTGTCATAACTTATGACTAATTTTACTCTTAGGAATTGCAAGATCAGGAACATATGTCAACACTGTCTTTACCTTATATACTCCAGACCTTAAGTAGTAGTCTTTGTAAGAATCATGCAAATTCTGTAATATGTGTCTGCTCTTAGGAAATAATCCACTTTGAAATTCTAATATAATCTATTGTATTTTAGTGTCATTTACAGGTTTATCTCCCTTAATTTTGAATTCTACAGCACATTCCATATAATTTTTATTTCCTAAGAACAAGAGTTATATGAGAAGCCACATGTTACTTTCTCTTTACTATGGCTTTTTAAACATAATATCAAAAATAAAAATATGTAGGCTTTCCAACCACGAATCACATTTATCATGATTCTTATGTGTAGTTCTCCTTAAAACAGGAGTTTTTAAAATATCTTTTGGTCTTTAATGTTCATTGTCCTTGGTGGTTTATTTGTCTCATACATGTTTTTGTCCATGGATGTACTCATTTGATATCCCCCATGGTGATTGACACTTCAGTTTTTTCTGCTGTATTTTCTTATATGTTTGACTGATGGTTATAATAGTACTTCTACACAAACTGTATTATATTGATTGTGCAATTTTGAGTTGGTGTTCATATACGTGTGACATTACATATTATATATGTTTAAATCACCTATGCACATAATTTATATTGTTTTAATGGTTGCATATAATATAAAAATGTTTGCATTGTGTATACACATTACACATATATATATCATTGTTTGCATCAAATGCAAGAAGGAAAAATAATAAAATGAAAAGATAATACTTAGTTTTATTTTGCTGTTTGAAATAACAAACGAGAAGCATTAACAAAACTCACTGGAATAATTTTCACATAAAATTACACACTGATGTTTGTGTCAAAATGAAGAAAAACAAATCATGATATACCAGGAACTAAAGCATTTAATATGATTTTACATATTGGATTAGTATTAGGTGAGTATGTGGGGAAAATTTTGGTCCTTCATCATAATACCAAATATCGGCCAAAAAAAAAAACATCGATGAGTCAACATTGGGAAGATTCATATACGTAAAGGCTAAAAACCACTAATTCCACTTCCCATAGGCTTCTATGCTAATTTCACAATATTCAATGGCTTCTCTGGACTTTACCTTAACTTTAACCTGCAGATGACTATATATCAGCATGATTCTACATATGTCTGCTCACAATCCTCAGAATGGCATGTGGGGTTAGCAGACTTGCAGTGCAGTACTGGTCACCGGAAGTGAAGGGTCTATAAATAGCATGGGAAATCCCAGTGTTTTCACAAGATAGGGGTATATTTAAAAATCATTATGGAGATTAGGCTTCACATCACAAGAAGCAAAATGCACCTATAAAATGTACAGAAATGTTTTTCCTTTCAGAAACTGTTTAAATTTTTTAAATAAGATGAGAACTTTTTTCACAGCACTATGAGGAACAGGGGTAATTTCTGCATAGGACTATTTTTGCCTACGTTCCAAATGCTCATTGGTTGAATTGGTGGTCTGTAACCTAAAAAAACATGGCCTAAATGTGAACACATGAAACAGAGACAATCTATATACACAATGTAGCAAACTGAGTAAAAACTGAAGATAAGGTGAACAAGACATCACAAAAAAAAACTGAAAAAAAAAACAAAACAAACTAAAGCACCAGCAGTATGAAGTACTTGAGGTACCTAGTGTAAGGGACACAACTCTTACAAATCATTGGAACGCTTGTATTCAGCATTTTACATCAATCTCATATAAGCATCAAAGAAACTTGGATTGATTTCATTCTGTTTCAAATGAAAGCTTGACAGGCTTTGGTGAAATTGAATATGATACAAACATATTTCAAGAGTTATGTTCCTTACCCTAGGTCTACCTCCTTAAGTGCTGGAATCAGTAATAATCAGACAAACTTGAACAGAGTAATCAAGGGAACCAAGGTTATAGCGGTAATCAAAAGAATGTAACCCATAGACAAAGACCAGACATGGAAAACAGACACACACAACAAAGAACACAAAGTAGCTAAAATAATGCATACAAAGTAACAAAAGCAAATGAGCAATTCGGACTCCACTTAAAACTGGGAGCATAGACCAGGTGCACCGGTAGGGTAAGCTTTTCCAGAAACATCCGCCGAGTTGTTCATAAAAAGTCAAGCCCGGGGTAAACAAACGAGGAAAGGAAAACTATGACGCGTTGAATAAGTCAGTTTTCATGGCGCAGATGGATACACCATAACGACCCACGAGTTCATGATGACGATCATAGAACTTCTGCAGTGATGAATAATTATGAATCATGCTAAGAAAAAACACGATTTTGACAATGTTAGCACACAGTAAGTGGTCAGTTGAAAAAGAATTAAAAATTAGATAGAAGGTGATTCATGCATGTCAAAAACCCACCAAAGTCAGTTTTATTTCTTGTCCAGAAACTGTTACAGATCATATAACCAGTCTTAGTTTTTCATTTGGTTGTTGCGCTTTTGAGATAAAAAGGTTGATGACTCTTTAGTTATTGTTCATACATTTGTCTCATCACCATTAACGTTGTATCTCTGTTTTGAAACTAATACCTTATCATGTTTATGATTTGAAAAAAAACTGATGTTTTATATATCTAGTGACACTGAAAAAAAATAAAAATGATTTGTTCACATAAAGACTTGAATTTGCCATGATTGAATTAAATATTTCAGTCCCTCTCTTCGCTAAATGAGTATTTTAAATTTCCCTACAAAAAATGGAATCCAAGACCTCTGGTAACTTTTGATATTATAATAACCCTTTTTATCGTGAGATATAAATCATATTTCATGCTCTGCTTAGTGAATATCTTATACAACATTCAACATGTGAAATTTCGAGTCCTGTATAAACTATAGCAGTGATTTACCGAATGTTCCCAATGTAAAAAAATCGATAATTCACACTGTGAAATAAGTTGTGTAATTTCACTCTCGCACATTCTCCCGCCAAAACGTCACAACGCGAATATCAATTCGCCTTTCTCAAAACTTCGAATTCATATTGAAAATAGTAGTGAATAATGCAGGAAATCTGTATAATAAATAGGAGAATCAATTGGTTATCGTGAATAACCAATATATGATCAAAGTTATTTACTCTTTCCAATTATATATCCTATTATTACCTATTTTCAGCAAGAAATAAATCTTACCTTAAAAAATGTGGGTGTATCTAGCCAGCAAATTGAACTGAATACCAACAGTTCATGGTACACTTTATACTTTCACTTTGAATAATGATCATGTACTGAAATACAGACTTTTACGCACTATGATAGCCTGATACATCTGTCCTGTATTTTGACATTTCATAACTTCCAGCTCCGAAAAATGGGGTATAATGTTATACCCTTGTCTGTCCATCTGTCTGTCATACATTTCTGTTCAAATACTTACAAAAATTGCAACCACGTTTTACAAATGATTGATATTGGTGAATCATATCATGGGATTCGAATTCTGGATTTAGCAAGAACGACTTCCTGCTTGACGATTCGGTTTTTAGTTACATTTTAACGGTAGATTTTGGAGTATCATCAGTTGATTTGGCTGTCAGGTTTCTTGTTATTATTTATGGAGAAAGGATCGGGTTTAAGCGTGACTATATATATGTTTTTGTTTTAGATATATCCTTATTTAAGACTTCATTCTTTTTTGCTTAAAAAAGGTGTTATTAATTGTCGGTATATGTTTTTTTTAATTGGGGCTTTGAATGGTTTTAAAGTCAGTGTCCCAAATTTTAATCCAATATTTTTTTCCTTTTGAAGCCTGTTTGTAATCAATACTGATCTTGGTTATTTGGTTGGTAAAATAGAAACACACCATGTTGATACCATACAATACCTAAAACCTATAACAGAAATTTGGCTTATTTCATCCTCAGCTGAAAATTATGGTTGTTATTCTGAAACCAAAAAAAATGTTTTCTGAAGCTTGGTGTTTCCGATCATTAAAGGTGTGCAGCAATTTGGATTTGGTCTAATTACTCAGGGTTGTTTATCTTAGTATATTCTTTGTATATCGATTTTCGATTCCAAATAACGCTCAATGGATAGCGAATCTCCCCTTAAGTACCTATGTTAAAATAATTTAACTCGGGTGCATTTTCATACAAAACGACCTAACTATAAAATTTCAGACAGTTGAGGACTGGTCTCGTTACTGTTTCTTTGTCATACACCCCTGCGACAAGTATATTGGATTTACCCATTCAGTTTATGAGTCCATCACTATTTCATTTTCGCTATATTCGCGGTGGAAAAAAATAGCGCGAAAAATAGAACCCATGAAACAATCACTATATAACGCTTATCATTTTTTTGCAGGTCCGGGTGATAAAAGAATAGGCCTGCAGCAGCGCTAAGCTTGTCGTATAAGGCGACTAAATAGTGCTCAGAATCCTAGCCGGGGGCTAGGCGCTCTGCCCACAGAGCAACTGGGATGTGTGCCCCAAGTGGTGGAATGGGGTACCCCTGGCGTGTTACATGCTGGGGTTGTCAGGCTATAATACGGAAAACCTGACCGCAAACCATAGTGGTGCACCGTGTTGGGAAAGATGCCACGTTCCTCGCAAGTTAAAGAACCCTGCTGTGGTATTCGATAGGAGTAGGAACCTTTGCGCTCCGCCACAGGAGGATAAATTGCCCGACGTTACCCATCCCCCCTTTTTCCAGTGGCAATCAAAATGTGTCGACCCTATTATCCTTGTGACCCATTCTTTTTTTTTTCATTTCATGTTCATTTTATCATCCATTTCATGTTCATTGTCTGAATATAGCTGAAATATTGCTGCTCGGACGTTAAACCCCAACAAACAAACAAACAATTATCATTTTTTTTAAACTGTGAAAAATGATACCGGAAAATTAGTTCATTTACCACAGTCTGCGAAAATTAGAAACCGCAAAATATAATTTGCTTACAGTATTGTTGCCTGGTTAGCGCCGCCGATTTTTTTATTTTCAATTAAGTTTAAGGAGGTAGACCTAGGAGAACGGACATAACTCTTTAAATCAGTGATATATTTGTATCATATTCAATTTCACCTAAGCCTTTCAAGCTTTCCTTTGAAACAGAATGAAATCAATCCAAGTTACTTCTATGCTTACATTAGTTTGCTGTAAAATGGTAAGTACAAACGTTCCAATGATTTGTAAGAGTTGTGTCCCTTACCCTAGGTCTACCTCAAGTGAATGGTTGGTAGCTTAAAAGTAATATACATACAATGTACTATGAAAGTGCTTTTATTCGTGGGTACCAATGTTCGTGGTTTAGGGGGAAAACATTAGTTCGTGGATTCTTGAATTCGTGGGGGACCAAATTTCGTGGTTTACAAAACGAAAATCAGTACCCCATGAACAATAATACTTTCACGGTACTCGTTGACTCCAGTATTACACTCTCAGACACACACAACAAGGAACACAAAATAACAAAAATAACACGTACCAAGACACAAAGAGAAATGAGCAACCTGGACTCCACTAAAAACCGAGAACTTGGTCCAGATGCACCAGTAAGGTAGCGTCCTCTGCTTTTTCTGTAAAATTGTTTGACCGCGTCGGAAGTGAGTATTTTTAGTTAACAGAGAGTAACTGTAAACATTTACTGCGACAATCTGTGCTGATATAAACTACATTCATGATACGTCTTTTATGCATTTTATCTAAAACCGGAAACTCTGTGTTTAAGGCTAGAAACCACTAATTCCTCTTCCCATAGGTTTTAATACTAATTTTACATTATGCAATGGCTCCCCTGAACTACACCTAAACTTCAACCCACAGAAGACTATATATCAGCATGATTCTACATACATCTGCTCACAATCCACTAAATGGTATATGGGGTTAGCAGACTTGGAGTGCAGCACTGGTTATCGGAAGTGAAGGGCCTTTAAATAGCATAGGAAATCCTAGGGTTTTCACAAGATAGGGGTATATTTAGAAATCATAATGGAGATAAGGATTACATCACAAGAACAACATGCCCTTATAAAATGTGCAGAAATGTTTTTCCTTTCAGAAACAGTTTTATTTTTTTTTAAATAACATGAGAATTTTTTCACAGCACTATGAGGAACAGGGGGTAATTTCTGCGTAGGACTATTTTTGCCTACGTTCCAAATGCTCATTGGTTGAATTGGTAGCGTTTTACGAGAGTAATTTAATCAAAAACGGCGATATACGCACGGTGAAAGTTTAAATGTTTTATTTGGTACTCCAGAGTTCATCGTAAGCTGTTTCGTTATACTCCGACGTACGTCAATGTCTACATACATGAAGGGATCTTCGAAATGGGGATAGATTCAAGGCTGGCATGTGCTATTTTATTCTGTTGCATCAACTTCCCAGGAAGCAATGCATTGTATTTTCATTCGATTAAAGAAACTCATTTTAATTGTGTAAAGTTTCCTTCTAAAATGTATTCCTGTATATATTAGATTTTATCTTCAAACTATAAAAAAAAACAAGAAACAAACCCAAACAAGAGAACATGCGTGTTTTAAGGAGGTAGACCTAGGGTAAGGGACATAACTCATAAAATCAGTGATATGTTTGTATTATATTCAATTTCACCAAATCCTCTCAAGCTTTTGTTTGAAGCAGCATAAAATGAAACCAATTTAATTAGATACTTACATAGGATTGATGTAAAATGCTGAAAACAAACGTTTGAATGATTTTGAAGAGTTGTGTTCCTTACCCTAGGTCTACCTCCTTAAGGAGAAGCCTCTCACCAGCCTCCTTCAGCAGCATTAGAATAGAATATCATAGTGAGATCTCAATCCAAAATTAATTGTATACAGGTACTCAAAACCAAACTATCGAAATAGGATCCAAAATCCATCACTGAGAGGGTCTACCATGTGCAATACAAGATAAAAACTATCAGTGGTAAATGGTAAGTTAATTATATATAGTTGAATAAACCCGTTCATGAGCAAAAAGGGGGGGGCAATCACTAGCCGTAAAATTAGCTTTTTATTTTGTTATATTTATTCATTGCTTGATTTATTTGTTTTGTGGTTTACCAAAATTTATGCAAAATTTTATTTCATATAATTAAAGAGACAGTCACTTTGTGTAAATTGGCAATATCGTTGGAATTTTTTTCATAAAACAACAAGAAACAAAACTTATTCCAAAAAGGAAACATTGCATATGTTGGCGAAAGAAGTCTTGGGATACTTTTCAATTCTAAATTATAGTCCGAGTTTCCTCTAACCCTGCAACACTCCTTTATTTCATTAAAACAACTCGTTTTCAAACTTCTATAAACATATGATGTATGCAGTCTAAGGATGCTTTTTTCTGTAAACAAAACAATTGAGGTGTTCCAATTTTCGTTAATTACGCAATGCGAAAATAGGAGCAAAAGATACAACCCAGCCAAATTGATTTTACATTATGGAGCGTTTGAATAAAAACCGCTTAAAATCTCCACTGTTACATTGTTCAAGAACTTTACCCGTCATGGAAAAAAATATATTTTTTTTATAAATGCTTATATCCAAATCCAAGCATCATTTTTCTATGGTAGGAAAAATCTACATTCTTGATCATATTGCCATTAACTTTGATAATTGATTTCGTGGTTCCATCTTGATTGATAAGTTTTAGTTGGTAATTAGAGCAATCATTAAGCATGATCAGTCCACTAAGTAAAAGTATAACAGCCATATTGATGACCGAATTCTATATGCACTTTCTCTTTAAGCTGCCGCTCTTCTGGTATTGTTTATTTCATTGTCTGAGCTTGTTGGTGTTTACTCGATTCTGCTGTTAGTCTCCTGGAAATCTTTGTAACATTTATATCACGTAATGATTTGACTTTGCTTACTAGTATTTTTATGCTTTAATCCTGTTCAAATTCAATGTTAATACAGTCGTGTGTTCCTCTTTCAGACAGTTCTCTTAACCTTGTCTTTGACTGATCTACAATTTTCTCCATCTCCTCTTTTTTTTTACCAATAAATGTTTGTAAATTGGAGGCATTGGTAGTTTAATTGTTTCTTCGAGGTCAATTATTTATTTTATCTGCCTCTCCATGGATTGGAGATTGCCGTTGGTCACAAGGATTTCATCCTCACTTTCTTTTACAACGGACAGCATGTTCTATTTAAGTTCCCTTAGGTATGTAATTATCCTCTTCATTGTGTCCTCTATTGTTTGTGATAATTCTTTCCTCTGATTCTGAATTCCTACTGATTCTTGTGGTGATTTATACTATTGGACATTTCACTCAGTTCTACGAAGACATCATTAAAGGCATTGAAGATCTTCACCTTGCGAACAGTGTAATGAAGACTAGGCACTTCTTTGCACTTATTATGTGCAGTTTTTTCTGCTCGTGTTACAAATAATTTGATCATGCTTCTTGCAGAGATATTGTAATCTCTCCTTGTGCTTCGGGCAATTCTGGTTTAAATTTTTCATTAAGGGGTGTGGTTAAATAAATAAGTTATACATCACGGTTTCATGGCCTTTAGATTATTTGTGCTGTTCGTGCCGATGACTACAGTAAATACAGAGTACTGTCTGACATTCAGGACACCACTCCACTGGGACATACTTTGGGTCTTTTTACATATATCACAGATGGCAGCCATAGTGACCTGTAATTTCTAAGTTTAAATTTGATTAATGACAATTCAAGTATGTACAGTTTATTAGTAGATCAGATTTGAAAAAAAATTGAAGCGAATGCTATTTTTTTAAAAGTTACAAAAAATACCAATCATATACAGTGGAACCTGTCTAAACCGAACCCCTTTGGACTTTAAGCTGTGTTCGGTTTAGACAGGTGTTTGGTTTTGAAAGGTTGGAAATACATTAAAATTGATATGGAGGGACTATGAAAAGTGTTTGATTCAGAAATTATTTCGGATTATTCAGGGTTCAGTTCAGGCATGTTCCATTGTATATTGCAAATTTATATATGCTGTACACATGCTTCAAGGAGTAATCTTCCCGTCAGTAGCTTTAGCACCAAATATAATAGGAAGATCTAAATCAAAAAATGTATTGTATACAAGAAGTATTCAAAACTAAAACCATCGAATCCATCACCGAGAGGTTCTATCATGTGTATACATGGAATGAAGCCTCAGTCTTTTATTTATTTTGAAATTTGTAATACTGAAAATTTTGATAAATATGATAAATAATATCTGATATAATTCGGTGTCAGACAAGTCTGAATACTATTTATAAAGCTGCACATTCATTGGAATATTTGTTTATCCTGGTGTCCTGTTATTATTACATTCCTTTCATCATGTGGCAACATCCCTTCAGCCCCTTCGTATAGAGTTTTCATATCACAATTCATATACCAGAGCTTGCCGTAACTATGCAGTCTTTTTGTATCGCGCTTGACTTCTTACAATTAGGCTTCTGAAACAGGGTTATGTAGCTATAAGATTGGAGGCATCATTACAGAAGTTTTATGGTCGTCATCATGAACTCGTGGATCGTTACGGTTTATCCATCGCCACCATGAAAACTGATTTGTTCAACATGTTATAGTTTTCATTTCCTCTTTGTCTACCCCGGACTTGACTTTTTATGAGCAAATCGATGGGTGTTCCTAGAAAAGCAGAGTACGCTTACCCTACCGGTGCATCTGGTCCATGCTACCAGTCTTTAGTGGAGTCCGTGTTACTCTTTTACTTTTGTTAATTTGTATGTATTATTTTGGTTAATTTGTGTTGTTTGTTGTGTATGTCTGTTTTCCATGTCTGGTCTTTTTCCCTGGATTACATTCTTCTGATTTCCGCTAGAATCTTGGTTCCGTTGATAATTTTTTTTACATTTGCTGCACACATTAGTGGTCAGATAAGCAAATTTAATGAATAAAAAAAAGACTGCTTTTTCCAGGGTTTCATTGACTTGAATATGAAAATAGTACCTCTGTTTTTAATTTTAAAAAATATTGTGCCTGTTGTTAAACACCATGACAAGTATTCGAAGGAAGAACTTTTAAGTACTTCTTCGTCTAAGAATCGGGCAAAATGTATATAAGGTGTGGCATGCACACGAAGGAAAAAAAACGCAGAGATTTTATTGCACTAACCAAGAATTTATACATAATATCCTTCAGAAATAACCATCAAAGTGTTTGTAAAAATTGCCTTTTTTTTACCTATTGGTAGGTCAAATTTAGTTGAACTGCACTATGGAAAAATGGCGGGAAAATTTTCCCGCATTTTTTCCCGACGCAGTCGGTATAGTTTCGCTTTTTACCCTTTGACCTTAACGACGCTATTCCATGGAAACTGATCACAATTCTGCTTCACGATTGGCCAAATACTGCTAGCTTAGTTGCGTTCGAAAAAATGGCATCGAAAATTGAAATTGCATACCATGTGTTATTTACTGAATAAAATGTAGAAAATCATAAATGAAAAGAACCTATATTACTGCGTCGGCTATCTTTTTTTAAGATAGTACTTGTTCCTTACATAAGCAGTCAAAAATTGTCTAGGTCACAGATGCTTCAGGATAAATTTAAATAGCTGTTCAGTTGTTTTCTAGATGTATTGAATATCTGAGGCAATAAAGACCAAATTGAAAAATATGATGTGCCACCCATTGCCTGATTTTTACACAGTATGGTACTTAAATAACCAACGAAATTGGTCGGTCAGATGAGTTTTATTTTTTCCCAAGCAAGGCTGGCTACTACAATTTTCATGACCTTTAACGAACATACACCTACGTATTAAATTTCACCAAAATCCCTCAAGCAGCAGAATTAGAGGAACTGGGCTCACTTGGTTTCAACATAAGATGCTTCATTTGAAAGAAGTATTAATTTTCAATTTGCAATGATTTAACGCGATATTTCAGGCCTCTATATATTCAGTATTTTAAGCACCCCTCAAAATGATACCTCGAACCTGCTAGCAATTTTTGAGATTACAATTACCCCTTTAAAAGTCCAAAATGAGACCTACCTTCAAAAGTATTGTTTTTAGTCTTGAATAGCAACTGAGTACTGACTGTTCATAATATCCACTATCACATATAAGCAAATACAAACTGGTACATATTATGATTAAATGATATACACATGTATCTCTCCTGCATTTTGACATATCATCATATCCCGGTTCAAAGAGAAGATACATTGTTTTCCCTTTGTCCATGTGCCGGTATATGTGTCTTTTTCAAATACATGTAATTGAAACATCCATTTTATATTTTAAAACGAGTTTTATATAGGTATCATATTATTGGACTTGATTTCTGATTTGGCTGACAGTATAACTTCCCGCCTATTTGTTTGACCATATTCTACTATGACAATTTGGAAGAGTAATCAAGGGAACCAAGGTAATAGCGGTAATCAAAAGAATGTAATCCAGGGACAAAGACCAGACATGGAAAACAGACATACACAACAAAGAACATAAAGTAACTAAAATTATACATACAAAGTAACAAAAGTAAATGAGCAACTCGGACTCCACTAAAAACTAGGAGCATGGACCAGGTGCACCGGTAGGGTAAGCGTCCTCTGCTTTTCTAGAAACACCCACAGAGTTGCTCATAAAAAGTCAAGTCCGGGGTAGACAAACGAGGAAAGGAAAACTATGACCCGTTGAATAAATCAGTTTTCATGATACTTGGAGTATGACAAGTACGCTGTCTTGTTAACTGATTAATGTCGTTTCTCAACTGAGTTTTATTATTTAGAAAGTCTAGTATTATTAACAAAGGAACCCAAATGGAATAAACAAAATCTAGCAAATTTAAAAGTTATGAACGTTCGTCATTAGAGGTAGTACCGGGGCGTTAACCAAGAAAGTTAAAACATTTGCTGACAAAAGATGTTTGACTTACTTCCCTTTGTTCATAAGTTGACTATCGGTCGTCTGAAACTGTACATAACATGGGCCGCATCGTGGGTGTTTTCTGTAGAGATATGTGTTTTACAATAGGGAATGGAGAAATAATTTAATAAAAAATAGATTGAATGAGAATCGGTTTCTCCCGTGAAATCTGTAGAAAACTTGGAAAGTGAAAATGGCGAGAACAGTCTCGCAGACCGGTGGTTGAAACATCACGCACATTTTTAAACACCATCTTAGAATGGAAGAAATACATTTTTCACACGTGATGATAAAATTCTATTGGTAGAATAGAAATATTTAAAATCAAGACTTTGCTAAAGGAGAATTAGTTCCTTCAGTGAAAGTTGTAGTTCTAATGAAATGACGAGAGATTAAATATTATCAATAAATTCTTTATGTTGCTCTTCAATTCGGGTCCAATTGTCAAGCCTCACCATTTTTTCGTACCAGGGAGCAAGTTGCCGACCGACCATACACAATTTTTGAGGGATGTAAATTATGGGATAAGACTTTTCCAAATAAAAATAATAAAAAAGAGTCCGGCAACATGTTTTAAAAAAAATTAAAAAGTCAAATATTGCACTGAAACTTAACTTTTGGTGGACTAGACAAACAGTTAGTATTGTTCCTAAAGAAGAAATGAACAGACGTTATACGGAATAAATTAATAAGAAAATATGAAATACAAATATTTCATTTTCCGCAGTAACAAGCATCACTATGAAAAAAAAAACTGAGTTGGAAATAGATTCATCCTTGGATCCTACGGAGAACCGCTGAATGTCAGTGACTCTTAGATAGTTTTAAAAGCATGCTATAATGGTGCTGGAACGAGACAAAGCCCCCTTATAAGATCATACATATCGGGGTTACATGTAGGCCTCAGACTTGTGGTTATATGGCATTGAAATGGCCTACCCAACCAACTTGAATGAAATAGTTTGCACCGTGAGCCCTGTTCCATGGAAAATGATATACCGATTTTTCATCCTTAATCGATAGTTTTCTGAGGCAGACAATGTTATTATCTATATCTCAATCTCATAAACTATAACTTAACCCAGTTTT
Source organism: Perna viridis (assembly GCA_037379345.1). Taxonomy (NCBI): domain Eukaryota; kingdom Metazoa; phylum Mollusca; class Bivalvia; order Mytilida; family Mytilidae; genus Perna; species Perna viridis. The sequence continues at coordinate 25,179,323 of CM074523.1, forward strand.
CAGAGCAAGATGCTGATGCATTTCTAAGTAATAAGTTCCTGCATTGAAAAAATCCAATAGTTGGACTTAGTTGACTTTTAATGGATTTGGTATCAAATTTCATCTGTTTGTGTTGTAAATCACAATCGGAATAAACAGACGTCTGGATAAAGACCCGAGGATTCCGGTCAACATGCCCGTGGGGAAATATCCTTGACCTTATAAATTATCTCCCACAAGGGTCGCATTAAATCTCATTATGTCCGGGGTTTTATACGTCAGCACTTACTATGTCGGAGTTTTTAGTGCAAATTGTCAACAATTTGAATAATATCAGAGAACAACCATAGGCCTATTGATTTTCCGGGTCGAATGACGTCAGTACTGGTATTGTTTGGATGCTGAAGAGTACAAGATTTCGTTCTAACCGCCTTAAGGCATTTATTTCATTTTTTTAAGTGAATGCCCTGAAAATTGTAATGATGGAATAAATAGGTCGTGTCTGATTTCTCAGAATTGCTGCACTTATATAGCCATAATATAAAGTCTCATTTCATACTATAAACCTCTTCTTCTGAGAATTCTTTTTGGATTTATATCGCATTTATTTAAAAAGGTATAGTTACATATCGAATTTGATTGTCTTAGATGTGATGTAGTTAAAACTTTGTTACATAATCTTATTTAATTTGAAAAAAAATTGAAAAAAAAACATGTCCTAATAAGACTGAATACGTTGTCTTTTTAGTTGCTGTCTTTGTAAGAATCATGCAAAATCTGAAAAATGTGATTACCCCCAAAAAATGCTACATATTTTTATTTTTGTAATTAAGTTGTTTTATGGGTCTATACTATGAAATGAGTAATTATTAATTCAAATCTGCCTGCTCTTAGGAGATAATTAACATTGAAAATCCAGTAGATTCTATTGTATTTGAGTGTCATTTACTGAGTTATCTCCCTTAATTTTGAAATCTACAGTGCATTTTATATAGTTTTTATCTCCTAAGAGCACGGGTAATATGAAAAACCACATGTTATTTTCTGTTTACTATGACATTTCAAACAAAATATTAAAAATTAGAATATGTAGGCTTTTTACCCATGAATCTTATTTTGCATGATCCTTAGCTGGAGTGCTACTTAAAACAATTACTCCGCATGTTTCACAACAAATAATCTATCATTTACGAGCAGAAGAAGTTTTTATTGTGGCTTCAATACACTCTGATTCAGTTTCTGATTGATATTAAAGAATCGAGTTGAAAAGGGGTACGTGGTTCCTTGACTTGATCCCTCATTGAAGCCTTCGTTAGTTTCTATTTTCCGTCCTATGTCAGAGGCGTAGCACCATAAAATTGGTTGGTACTGCAGAATGAGTAAAATATCCTGTTTGTACAGTTTTCACAGTAATTTTGGGTATTGTATGTCGTACCAGTGGAAACTAATGGTACAGCTCCAGCAGTACCTGTCGTACCAGGCGCTCCGCCCCTACAGTAGCTGCTTTTAAGAAAAACCTTTAGTTTTAGCCAGCGTTTTATTGACACAAATTCTATCTAAAGGTAGTTGATCTGTGTCTAGTTGGCCTTTAGATTTATACGCCGGATAAATGTAGTGGTATGCAGTGGGCAAGACTCGTGCAATCACTACGCGTGATTCTACGGAAAACCGGGCCCTGGTTATCGCAATCTAAACGGTAAAACAAAATGTCAAGGAGAAAGTATTCGATCCTAATGTAGCCGGTTAAAACAAACTAGTTAATTCCTATGCAAAAGTACCAGTATCCTTCCCGTGCCAACGTGTGATAAGTCAGACTTAATTGAACGTTCTCTGTTTTCAGCATAACAAAGTACACTTATGTAAATAATCACCAATTGGCACAAAAATAGCTAAAACCTGTTAAAACTAATTCACACAGAAATTGTAAACCGCCCCATTTGGCTTTCTGAACTTATTGGGCTTCAATTGTACCGATTAGCATATGAAATTGGTATTATATCAGATTTCATTAACGAAATTGTTTGAATTAGAAAAGTGAATGGTATTCACTTGAAATATAAAGTTTAAATTTCCTTGACGTCAATATTATTTCCTCTAGAAAGTTAAAAAAAAAAGCAACATGGCCAATTTGTTTTTGTTTCTTTTGTTTCTTTCTATTCCTTTCTCTTTTTTGTTTTTTTGTTTGTTTTTTTTTGCTTTTTTTTGTTTTTTTGTTTTTTGTTTTTGTTTTTTGCTTTTCTTTCTTAGCATAGGGTTTATGGGTCATAATATGGTCTATTGTTGATAGCATGCGTTGCTCTGTGAGAAATTTGAAGATAAAGGTAAATAAATTGACGAAGTTGGAAAGTTGGTCCCAATCAAGAAATGCATAAAAAATTTTGTCCAGGCTTTCTTCTGCAAATTTTAACCTATTTTTTTTTTAACGAAATTAACGCTAAATGTTCCCTCATCAAATGGAGAGATCTCGGAGATTTTGCCATTACAGGTAATCATATTGCTGATGGGGCCCGAGCATTACAGAGTTGACTGTCTTTCATAAACTTGTTTTATGATAAGGAAAACATTCTTAACTGTCCATGTAAGAATCGGACAGATCCTATGATATGAATGACACAAAGTCAATTTTATCCCACTGAATATTGGTTCCAATATAATGTATGTACCATATATATGTCAAAAGGTATTATGTTTTAATCGACAGTGGATGACTCAAATGATTTTAAAGTTCCCAAAAAGCCATCTCCATTTTCTCAATGAATTTCAATACTTCCTATGTAAAACATTTCTCATTTATAAATCGGTGCAGTTCATCCGAAACCAACACTCAACTTTGAGAAAGGATGCAGTTGTAATATAAATTTAGGAAGGGGCGGGGTGAAAACAAAATTCTTCTTGTGTCACCCGCTTTTTTGTTTTATTGCATGAACAACAAACGTAAAGAGTTACACAATGGGTTTTGAAACTGTTTGCAATAGACAAATAAAAAATTTTAAAAACGTACAGAATTCCATTTTATTTATTTTTGCTTGTTGGTTTGTTAAACTGAAATCCTGTCTACAGTCGCCCCTAACAAATAGGCTTCTGGAACAGGGTTATGTTGCTACAAGATTGAAGTCACTATTACAGAACTTTTATGGTAGTCATCATGAACTCGTGGATCGTTATGGTGTATTCATCTGCACCATGAAAACTGATTATTCAACGGGTCATAGTTTTCCTTTCCTCGTTTGTCTACCCCGGACTTGACTTTTTATGAGCAACTCGGCGGGTGTTTCTAGAAAAGCAGAGGACGCTTATCCTACCGGTGCATCTGGTCCATGCTCCCAGTTTTAGTCGAGTCCGAGTTGCTCATTAGCTTTTGTTACTTTGTATGTATGATTTTAGTTACTTTATGTTCTTTGTTGTGTATGTCTGTTTTCCATGTTTGGTCTTTGTCCCTGGATTGCATTCTTTTGATTACCGCTATAACCTTGGTTCCCTTGATTACTCTCTAAACGGAATACCACAAATGACTTTAGTATGGTCTAGTTTCTGGAAATGTGATTTCCTGACAAATACTATTCTGTATATTGAATATAAAATACGGTTGAATATCTAATTTACAAAAGAAAGCGTCAAATTACAGCAACATGCAAAAATGAAATTGTTTAATGAATTTCTTGGATTAGGTAACCCTTTACACTGACGAAGATTTCTCGTCAATATATCTACTCGTGCTTTTGAACGGGAGATGACAACACAAAATATCTAGGAACAGCATATTACCGATAAAATGTACGAAAAATAGATTTTTTAAATGGTAATGCGGTCGCAGAGGAATTGACTAAGATAGTCGCGGGCGTATTCGCAAGCATCGTTTATAGCAAAGGCTATTTAGAATCGTGAAAAGAGGTAAAAGGGAATTAGTTTTACATCTTTGACATCACTGAAATCCGAAATGTATATATTCGCATGACTTTTGGTAGGCGAAGGACTCGGGTCAAAGAATTTCAAGAAAAGAGGGGGGGGGGCAAATTAAAGGATTCTGCAAGTAGAAAGGATGGGCCTAACTTAAAGATAAAAACTACCCCGATTTACTTTTTTCTCAAACTACTCAATTCTGAAACTATATCATGTTATTATGGGATATGTTCTTTATTTTACAAGTAAGCCGCGACAGGTGCATCATTGTTTACGAGGACAGATGATCAATATCTTTATATGTTCATTGACGTAAATTACAGCTTTCCACAATTTGTCGGCGTATATTATATTAAGGGGAAATGACTCACTCGAAAATCGAGCGGGTGGAAAGGGGGGGGGGACAATCCAGTATGTATGTTATAGCTATGAATAGTTTTGTCATCACTCTTGTTGGCGTACCTCCTAGACGGTAAGAATGGTGGAGGGAACGCCCAGGACCCACGTGGTGTCTGTAGTAGGTCATGCAGACCGTCAACATAGCAGTCCAGTGGCAAATAAGACATACTATGCCCGAATTCTTCGGTCAGGTATTCCGAAAGATGTGCCAAAATTAATTTTTGGGAGTATCTACAGGCAAAATGATCGACTAACAGAATTTTCGTTAGGACAGTCCATCAAGACTCGAAAGAGGAGTCGGGACTGTAAAAACTCCCAACCATGCACTGAGGTCATTTTATAACCAATTTAAACTGATGTTGTGCTGATCTTCTTAAAAATAAATAAACAAAAGTATAAAATAAGTTTCAACGATAAAATGTTTCAGTATTTACCTTTCAAAGAGGTTTTAACTCGTGTAGCATTCAAGGGGGCAGGCGAGTTTATTTTATATGTAAATATAAAAAGAAAATTCATTTGTTTTGTTTTTGTTTGTTTGTGATCTTTGATTTTTCACGTCCCATACAGAACCTTCTCGTCAGATCTAAAAACGTTCCAGTTGCAAAATGGTGGTGACTGGTATGCACAAATTCTGAAATAAACACAGAAAGCACACAAAAATGTATAAGAAAGCAAAAAAAAAAAGTCCAGTTGGTTCTCAAGTCTAAAAAAAATCTGTTTTCACGAGCAGACTGTATCTATCATCCTATCAAGTTCAGGAAGTATGTATGCTAATTGATTTCTACGGGGCTAGGATAAAATTTTGTGTCCTGAATTTTTCCAGTATAATTTCTGACCTGACTTTTTTACTCTAGCTTGTCTTGGATTTACAAAATTGTTCATCCTGCCTTTTTCCGAATTTGACAAATTTGATCCTAGCTTCCCCCCACCCCATCCCAAACCTAAAAACAAATGGTTGCTCCTTACGATTTCTGAGAATCAATCAGTTTGAACAAAACCTTGATGAAGGACAGAACAAAATGATATGGCGAAAGGTGGACTGAGTAAAACAAAAATCGCCAAACTTTATTCCGGCGGCTAAATGACACAGCATCAATGACCTAAAAGATAACATTGCTAGTTCCACAGACAACAATCTCCGTCAAGGCTTCGTGATGACGCCCGCAACTAATTATCCGTTCCATCGATCCAATCCTAGCATGAGGAGACGATTGGGTGACATTATTTCCCGCCATTTCTCTAGTAGCAATGACGGAAGCAATATTGCTGAAAGGTTATTATTTCTTTGAAATTTAATTAACGATACGCAATCGAAGAGAAACTGCAATAACCTTGTATACCTTGATATTAAAAAATAAAAATAACAGAAGATGACGAAGAATATTTTGATATCGTAATCACCAATGACACAGTCTCGTATGTATAAAAAAATGCAAATAAATATATAAGCCTAATACAGTATAGAAATTTTCCAAAGAGACTACGTTTAACCCTAGATGGGTGAGTATTATCTATTTTTTTGGTAATTGGGGCTAGGTTTACATTTGGAATAAAAAAACTAAGAACATGCAAGAAGTGCGGGTCGTTGTCTGTCAGTTCTCTGTCAGTTACAGTAATAAGAAGCAGGAGTTCGTGCACGTGTGGATAAGCAGTTTATAAGATCTTTACTTCTAATTGAAGAATTCACCATAAATGTAATTGACTACACGTTTACTTCGCTGGCGTTTTTTTTAATATTGTACAGCCTCTATGTATGCTTGACCGTGTTTGATTTGTAATACGTATCACGTGTATAGTTCCGAGTTATGACGGGCGAATACGTATTCCTGGGTTATCTAAGAAAGAAAATAACTTGAGCTTTGGTGGGAACTACTGCTCGCCTCAGACCATTACTTGTACATGTGATTATGCAGGAAGAGGGGGAACGAAAATGGTCTTTGAAAAATCTAGTAAAATTACTGTCAAATGTAGTACCTATAACAATGGAGTGGGCGGAATGGCGGACGTGCGACATCTCTTCAAAAGGCAACGGCTTGCGTTCGAAAAAAATAGAAACTGGGCAAACGTTCACCAACACCTAAAATTAAAATATAAATATATAAACACCCGTATTTAGATTTCGTATCGGTAGGGAAAATATCCGAAAATTGTTCTCAATTTTGTGCACCCTGCTATACTTCAAATGTTTGATCAACTCCTTGGAAAGATAATCCTACGTTTGGACAGTTCAAAACTATGGTATTCAATACAATTATTTCATTTGACTTCCTAATATGTTTTAACCTAATTCGGTCGAAGCTTTTCACATTTATATATATAACATTTTGCTTTTTTCCACCTGTGACCAACATTCCAGTGTGTAAAAAAAAAACAAGATAAGCTCAGAGACTAAATATGTTGCTCGTCTTGGATGACTTGTCGTGTTTTTACACACACCTGTTTTCTGCATCTGACGCAAGTGATAGACTAAATATACCTGTTTGTTTCAATGAAGTTTTATAAAGGGGGTCATGAGAAAAAAAATACACTATTCACTATTCGTGAGTGTACTTGGGAACATATATGTAGGTTAGCCATTAGGTTAGGTTGCACTCATAGTTTTGTGGATGTTCATAGAAACTCCTTCCTTAAAATTGTAAGTTGATTTTTAATTTTTAACTATACTGCATTGTATTTCCAAAACCATTTATTGACATTATATGATGTATCATATTTCTTAAAATGAGAAAACGGACACAAGTTTTTTTTATTTGGTTTTATTTCTGTTTTGGTTGTTTGTTTTATTTTTGCTTTTTGTACTGTCATCTTGACATCGTGCATACCAAATACATATATGTTATCATTTGTGTCTGAGACATCCATATTCTCCCAACTAGGTTACTTGTTTGTATGATTAAAATTTCCATGGAGTTGAGGGTTGAATCCCCCCGCCTCTATTGTTGGAAAATTTTGTAATTGTGTGCAAGATATAGATAAATATGGGTAAAAGGAAGCTTGGATAGACCCTTTTATGAATGTCTGAATCGGAACCTCCCTCTCAATTTCAGGATCCCCCCTCTTTTATCGAGCGAACAATATATGTGTAACCTTTCGTTTTTTGTTACTACAATAGTTGCTACACCAGAAACAACAGTTGGTTACTTTATTTCTTACTTAAACATATGCACCTCTCTTGTCAGTTTCCCAACTGAAAAAGTTGACAAAAAAACGTGATAAACAGTTCTAATGCATACGATATTGCCGTTGAGCATGATCTCCATTCATAAGCTAAAGTGTTTTCCTAACAAACACCCACATATAGTAACTCCCACGATCCAATGTTATGAATGAAAGGATTATGTATGTACATATTACTTAGTATATTTTGATATTCAGGTTACCCATATGGAAAAGTGGTCCAAACCAATTTGGGTCTCGTATTTCTTTCTTATTATGTATAAAATATAGTTGTGGAGTGTATTTTGAGAAGAAAATCTAGAGATACGAAACTAAACTCAATGTGTTTGGGCGACTAGCTCTTTCAAGAATAGAATGACTGGCATAATAATAAGCTAAGCAAAATTTCTATAATAATAAGCTAATACATATACAAGGTCTATAGCTCCTACCAGTTTATTGGGTCTTTATTACATGTGTAATTTCCGACCTTTCGAAGTCGCCATTCATGATGGTACTTATTGACCTCGGCCCACGGAATTTCGTTTGTGAATGAACCAGTTTCCATTCATAAATATATCCAACAATATAGTTAATCTTAAAGATGTGGGACGAATTTTTGCAGCATAGGTGATACTCTTTCCTGACTGGATCGTGTATCAGGATTCACAAAACAATTCAAGATTCGCCAAACAATTCATAATTCCACGCACAAGCAGCTGTTAATGAATGGAACTATTCCCTCATTTCACATATGAACAATATGTATCTTAATCGAAAATCTGAGCAAGAATACTCACGAAACGGTACAAAAATAGTCCATGTGACGCGAATGCGGTGGAATATCGTCAACAAGCGGCAAACCACCATTATCGCTACGAGAATATCCATAATTGTCATCTCTTTGTGCCCTCCCACCTCCTGTAAACATGATAAATACCAGTCTCTGTAAGAATTTGGCAGTGAATGAAATGGTTAAAAAATGTTTAAAACTTTAACACAGTATTTTTTTTTTATTTCCACCTACTTAATAAGAAATAGCTCAGAATTGACGTTTAAATGCATTATATTAAGTTCGGAATTCATCGATTTTACAACTACATGGGTGATTTCCTCGGTGCTGGATTTAGCTACATATTTCATATTTCATTTTTTTTTTTGGATTTTTTTGGAGTTACTGCCCTTTTAGAATTTCCGCTTTTAATTTTCTCAGTTACGGGCCACTGTTTAATGCAAATATTTTAAAAGACTCGTTGCGCGTAATGGATAAGTAACGTTTGTCACAAATTAGTTGGGCACCGACCAGTTTTATATTAAAGGCGGGGGAAGGCTGGGATTATTTTGAACAAAGAAAAAAAAACCAATTATTCCAAATGTGATCAATGATTCCCTTATTACTGTACAATGCAGGTTTTCAAATAAAATTATGTCTCCCGCTGCTGCTGAAAAAATTATTTTCATGCTTGCGCGAATAAAAATTTCCAACTCAACACAAAATTTCTGCTCCCCCTTTCCGAGAAAAAATGGTATGTGCCTTATAAAATATAAAAACGGTGATGCACTGCTCACTAACTTGATACCCATTTACGCTCTGTTTGATACCATGCACATTTTGACCTCAAAATTGATTTGGATCAAAATCTAAAATATGAGGTACACAATGAGAATACATGTATGTAATGAATATTCAGCGAAAGTTTCATTCAATTCCACTTCGTAGTGTAGAAGGAGTAACGGATAAGATATTTGTACAACTCTGCGTAACGATAGATGTACGGACAGAAGGGAAGACGGACATTCCTGTCACTATATACCGCCACACACACACACACACACACACACACACAAATAGGATTAAATAATATATTTAGGGGTTGTTAATTCCAGGCTATAGTTTGCCCTATTTTGCCAAATTTTCCACAACATTTACAACAGTTTCAAACAAAAAAGGGGATCTTAAACCCGAGCTCTCCACGTTGATCAGCCACTGCCGATAGAGTACATGTATTTCAATAATGAACGATAAGATATTTTATTGAAAAGTTTTCCATTTTCTGTAGGATCAAATATAAAATTGTTCAAAAAGAAAGGAAGACTGAGATTAATTAAGCATGAATAACGGACTATGGCTCAACTAGAAAGCTAGCTGTGAAAATTCTCCTCATGCCTAATAAAAACAACAAAAGAAGAATTTTGCTTATATAAATATTCTTTTTTATTTAAGCATGCATTCAGCGAATGTATTTCTAATCGATAGTAGCTGTTTAGCGCTGTTTCCTTTTTATTTTTTTTAAATGAGCAGAAAAAAAAACATCGAGAATTCGTGACACGGGTGCGTCACAAGCTAAACTAAAACTGATATAGTTGATTGCACTTCAATTGCATATACCGCGACAGCTTAATGATGCTTCCTTTTCCATAAATCTATATTACTTTATTACTGTTCCTCTTTCTAACAATGGTCTGTCCGCTTTTACTTTTAAACATCTGAGAACATGCGTAACTATAATTACCAAGCTCCGAACAGTGTCTGACGTTTAAAAATCACTAGAAACGCTGTTGCTTGCCTTCACAGAAAATGTAAGCATCTCGCAAAGTCAGTGAATGTATTACGCGACGTTACCGTACCCGATTGTCAAACGACGTATGATTTGAATTACGCCCGAGAATTTCGAAGGACCTGTCTACACTTCCGATACGTTTGACTTGAATAACATCCGAGAGGTAGCAAGCTTGCAGAATTCCGTGGTATGATACAAGGACGGAGGCCTGTGACGGCTTCTAAAGTTGGAACCCCCCATTTGTTTTAAATATATAAAAAAGAGTCTGGAACCCCCTTTTTAGATCCCCTCTATGGACTCGCCTCTTGTTCTTCACTCTTTTTGTGGCGGCGGGGGACAATATCGACATGTAGCTATGCGTAGTGCAATCTTATCTCTGAATGAAGAGCATATGAATTTTGGTGTTTATATGCAGGAACCTGGTCCTTCTCGATTACTACTGGGTTTCCATTATTTACATAAAAAGGTACACAAATCAACTTCTCTATGTTCACTGTGCCAATGATATCAACTAATATGGGCTCATGAAATCAGTTACTCTGGGTCCACAGTTCAACTCAACTGCTGTAGGTCCACAGTTCAAACCAACTCCTCTGAATCCACGGTTGAAACCAGCTCCGTTGGGTCGACTGAAATGGTTAAAGAGACCAGGTTGTAATAATGCAATACATTAACTTGCACACTAACCGTAGTTATATATTAAATGATATAATATACATGAGTAATATATTTTAACCTGATTAGACCCCAGACATATATTTCGCTTCTAGCTACGCTGCTATTTTAAATTTCTATTTCATGACGTAATCTTAATATTCCTATATTTAACTTATTCTTTCTACTCATTACAATATTTTATTATTCCCCGTTTTTACCTTTTTAAAAACCGGAACTTAAAATACAGATAAGACAATGTGGAAATTCCAATTTCTCATGAAAGCTAAGCCTGTATATTACAAACACATATATGGTATGCACAACATCTCCGTATTAAACTTGGATTTTTAATGCTACATGTATAACTGGATTTATAATAGTACTCTTATCCAAATATTTCACTCACTTTAATAAGCCTAATTGAGCGTAACCAGAAATGAACCCTTCAATTCAGAAAAAGGTCGAGCCAAACGAATCCTGCGAATTTTTGCGGGGAGAATTTGTAAAAGATCAGGATTTGACCTATTCCCAATTTTAGAGGGCGCTTGATAATCATTCATTGATTTACTGATCGGAGGCACACTACAGGACCAAATACACCATAGCTCAATAGACCCTTACTTCTTAACTGCTGTATATAGTCGATAAGCATGCTCAATACATACATACACTTCCGCATGATAAATTCTTTTTGTTATACCTCAAGCCTAACCCCGAGGAAGTATATATCACGCATGCTCATCGACTTACCCCGACAAGGTATAAGTAGCCGTAAACAAAGTCTATTCTTTAAGTTTGCGATTAGTATTTTGTCATATGCAAAACAAAAGTTACACTTAGTTAATAGTGACAAACAGGTGAATAGCAATCATATGCTGATCGTCAATTGTATGCAAAGGACCCTTGATCCAGTCGTGATATACTATTAATTACAACTACATTTTGCTTTTACTTTTCTTTCTTTGTACGTGTTATTTTGGTCATTTCATGTTCTTTGTTCTGTATGTCTATTTTCCCTGTCAAGCTTTTATCCCCCTGTATTGTATTCTTTTGATTCCCGCTAGAAACTGGATTGGTTCCTTTGTTTACGGTACACAAATACTACTATAGTGTCAATCCCTGTGTCATGTATGAATTTTGACCACCATTGTTTCGTTTTGATATGTCCCAATGCTTAAAGGTTCTACTGTACCTACCCCGTGCGGGTCTTGGTGTAAAAAAAGTAGGTTGATCTGCAGCAGCACTAAGCTTGTCGAAAAAGGCGACTAAAGATTGCCGGGGGTTAGGGCGCTCTGCCCACAGAGCAACTGGGTTGTGTGCCCCAGGTAGTGGAATGGGATACCCCTGGCATGTTACATGCTGGGGTTGTCAGGCTTTAATACAGAAAACCTGATCACAAACCATAGAGGTGCAACGTGTTGCGAAAAATGCCACAGTCACCGCACGTTAAAGAATTCTTCTGTGGTATTGTATCAGAGTAGGAACCATAGGGCTCCGCCACAGGAGGCTAAATTGCCCGACCCTACCCACCTCTCCCTTTTTCCCGTGGCAATCAAAATTTCCCGACCCATTATCCTTGTGTACCATCCCATTTTTCATTTCATCATCATTTCATGTTCATTTAATCACCCATTTCATATTCATTGCCTGGATGTAGCTGAAATATTGCTGCTCGGGCGTTAAACCTCAACAACCAATCAATCTACTATACCTGCATCGAAAATCGACGCTTAATCCGGGTGGTTTGTTGCAATCAATAATACAAAATGAGTACAGACTTGATAGGTTTAAGTAATGGTTAACCACAAAATGTACCCGGAATAAAGATTAACAGGGCATGAAGTGTTTAAATATACACTCCTACACAGCGGGGATTTAACATGTATAATAGTCGTCTAAAACATGATCGACACATTATCCGAATTTATGAAGAACTTCGTCTGTAATGCGCGATGTTAAGCCCATAAAATCATCTCGTTCTCGAATATCTGTAACGTACAGGTATGCTTGTAAGAAACAATCCAAAAATATCAACCACCCAGTCTCTTAAAAAATCTCATGCTTATATTTCGGGGGGGGGGTAAAATTTTTTGCTATATTTGGTATATTTTTTTACCTAATTTTGCACCAAAATAACAAAAGTTTTAAACTTAAAGGGTTCATGCAGAATCTGTTTTATCTTACAGATTTTTCTACCCATAAGAACATGTCTTATGTATTTTATCCGGTGTGAATAAAAATAAAATTGCCTTAACCGACATGTGCTTTTCCAAACCGACCTTAGGCCAGAAAAGTTCCACGAGACAATTTCGTTTACATAATGTTAAGAAAAGATGGTGTTTAAAAGCAGGGACAAGCCCAAAATTATATTTTAAAAAGGGGTTTCCGATCTTAAAATTAAAAAAAAATGGATTTTTGTCTATAATTTGGTCATATTTGCCAAATTTTGCACACAATTTTCCAACAAATGAGGGAGTTTCCCTCGTATCCGGTACTTCAAAGATTCAAAGAATAGAGATTGCATGCCAGCAAATATAGTAATCTCTGATATGGAATACAAAAAACTGCGTGGACAAAAAAATACAGCTTTCTTAGAAACAGACAATTTATTTTCTGTAATCATATCAAATTTTCATAACTAGCACATAAAATTCAAGGTTTTGACATGTATAGTGTTATCATTGTCTTTACCGAACCGTTGTTAAACCACCTCAAATCATATTCCGAAGTCCCGAGTATGCCTTTTGGCGCTTTTCAAACTCGAGTAACAAACATCCTTTTAAACGGTATTTGTTTGTCTGGTTTAGACAGGTGTTTCTGTAGTTACTGTGAAGCACGAGACAAGGTCATAAGTAGAGGTTGTGAACTTAGAGTTGCTTCTGTTTTCGATCATTTTTGTAAATCTTGCAGCTATGGTCTAGACTTCATTATGACTCTCATGGGAGAATAAAACCGTTTTTTTTTACAGATTTACTTGATGCTTGCCAAAATATTGTGTCGTACAACAAACCACTAATGCATTATTGTTTCTGTATCAAAATACAATAAATAACTTTTGTTACCTCGTTTGATTGCTTGTTTGTTTTTTGTTTTGTTTTTGTGTTTGCTTATGACTATATAAATACTACGAATCAGTGCAGATTTAAAGTCAAATTATAATGAATGCTGTTGAAAAAGATATGACAAAAACATTCAGAAAGTATAAAGGTCTAGCATTATATAATTCATCTTAGATGATTTCTTAGAACAGGTATTGTTGCATTTCTTAGTAAGGAGCAAATAAAAGGATTGTTCAAAATATTCAAAAGCTGAATTCTCTTGCCAATGTCTTGGTCGCACCATTGGGTGCATATTATATTTTCAGCTCACAAGGGCGCGTCTGTCATGCAGTCTGTTACACGCGCGGAATATAGGTCAGTTCGTGCAGAAGTGCCAATTTTTTTTTACCTTTGCACATACAAGTTTGTTCCGTGTCATAGGTTGGTCTATAGACTCCCGTATCCCAAATCGTTCTGTGCGCCTTCGTACATTTATATATATGTAGTATGTATTTGGGGTATATTCCGGTGTTGGAAGGTTGTTCCAGACCCGACACATTTTTCTTGTCTTTTTTTTTCCTTTTTGCTGTTGTTAATGATAGGAATATGTAGACGTGTCTACTTACAATGATAATTGATACACAAAACTACTGAAAAGACGTCAACGCAGTTCATAATTTTCGGATATATGTTTTTAAAGAAAATTTACATAGTCCCCTATTTGGACTGACGTCAGATATACGCAGATGTATCGCATGGTAACCACTTTTCAATAATCAATACATAGAGAAATAAACACGATGACTTATCGGTTTGCAAAGAAAAATTGCAACGAACATCAAATATCAATGATTTAATATCTTTCTTTCATACATAATTATTTCCTTATTTAAATTGATAAAAAATCGAAATTTCTAAGGACCGTTGCATACTAGTCAACGGGCACTTTGAATGCGAAACTGCGGCTATATTTAAACCCGCGAGTAAAAAGGTTACGAAGACCTATTTTCTGCGTGGGTGGGGATACGAAATTCAAAAGACACACTTGTGTTTTCATTTACAACTGTTTATCAAATGTTCCTGCGTACAATTCTGAGGATTGCTGCAGTGAGAAATTCATCTTAACTACTTCTGGAAGCTAATTGCGTCTTCGACCAGTGACATAGAAAAGTCCTTTATTCTTAAACACATTGTTTATCCGTATAAGTGCTTTATAGGAAATAAAGACTGTTGAACTATTCTTCTAAGCGTAAGTATTTAATATTTTTTTGTGATTAAATATTTATTTTTGTTTCGTATTTTGACTGACCCATATTTAATCCCGCGGGTGCACGTGACCCGAACAAAAATGTAGACAGGGTGAAGGTCGAAGGCAATACACAAAGATTGTCCAGTAGACGGGGCATTTGAGGTCAAGAGTTGTTGCTCATGTTGAATTTCAGGGTGTTTTAATTAAGCACGCGGCACTGTTCTTTTGTTTATAGTAAGATGTCTGCCATAAGGCAAATAATCTGTTGAAATAAAATTACATGTATAGCATTTTTAGGAGGAAAGTTAGGGTGTAGATTCATAATTTCAGGTTTGGGGGAACACAAATTCGTGTAGAATTAAAGGCAGAGTGAAGCAATGCAGAAAATTTGTTTGGGGGAATCTTTGAAAATCAAGATTTGATGCAAAAATAGTTTTTTCTCAATTTTAGGGGGATGGGGGTGGGGGGAATGTGCATTTTGCCTATAGCGAAAGTACTTATCGACAGAGGCAATTGATATTTATTTTGTAAAACTCTTTATTTCCTCAGTATATCTTCTTCTTGGCAACATTTTGACTAATGGTGTTTGACCAAAATACAAACTTGTACATGTACCATGTATCAGCAATTTCAGTGTGTGTAAATTCATGTATCAATAATCACTTCTCCTTGTTTGTACTTCTTTCATTTGTCTTTGACAGAGAGAAGTTTTTTTTGTAATGGTTTACATGACAAAAATGTCAATATTGTTATTTTACAAACAAAATTTACTAAAACTTCCCCATGTCATCAGTGTCTAAATTGGGCCCTGTATCCATGATATTTCACTACTATCAACATAAATTTTAATTTCTCTGCTCTTCACAGTGAAGTCACTATTTTCCTCCACTGTGACTGCACTGTATCTACTAAATTGAAAAAACTCAGTTAAATTGCTTTATTCCTATACTTTTCATTCTTTTTTCTGTATGCAGCTGAAATGCTATTACACTTTAAAAATCATTAGATATATTTAGTCACTTGTACATGTACAGGTAAGCAAAGGTACTAAACTACAAGCATATTTTGAAATAATTCTCCTAGGGTGGAGACACTGACTCAACTCAAATCATTTCCACTGGGGAGAATGGAGAATTTAAAATCTATGTAGACAGTACCATTGTTTGCCTTCTTCAAAACTACCTGATCCCTTTTTATTGGGATTTTATGTATTTGAATTGGGGAATTTGGAACAAGCATACAAAACCTTGTAGTTGAAATGACTTTTCAAGAATTATGATCTTTTTTCTCTGAAGGAAAGTTTTGATTTAAGGGTTTACATGTATATACATGTAGTACATGTATCATGTACATGTACACGGGTTTGCATATGTATATGCAGTTTAGCCATTACAAATGTACATTTATTCAGAGTTTGTTTATACTTATGTACATATACGATAAAACACATAGATAGCTTTGACAATTTTTTCTTGCACTACATGTAATGTCTTATAATTTTTTGCATCCATCTTTATATTTCACAAGGTATTATTTGAATTTGGAATTCTTTTGGATTTAAGTAAATACAATATGTAAGTGGAAAAGTTATTTATAAAACTTACCCCCACTAAGGAGGTTAGTGATGCCATCATGACTAAAGCGGGGGGTGAGTAAGTTTCCTTGACTTTTATTATTCTACTAACCCTACGCGTTAGCCATGCCAGCATGACTAACCCCCATAGTAAGGGTTATTTTACAAATTTATTTTTAGTCATTTTCTTGATTCCAAGATAATTCCAAATTCAGATAATACCTTGTTATTTGTACTTGTAAGGCTAATGCCAGCATCAAGTCTTTACAGGTCCATAGTCAGTGGGGGGGGGGGTCTTGGGGTACAACAACCCCTTGGTAACAAACAGGCATCAAAAACTGTTAAAAATGAGCTTCAAGTACTATTACAGTTTGGAATTTTTTCCCCCAATAAATCTCTCAAAACTGTCGTAAATATTTCTGGCTTATACTGATATACTTTAAATGTCTTGAGAAATCAAGCATCTGAAAAACTTTAATTTTGAATTCTCATTATGTATACATTTTAGTATGTTAGCATGATGTTATGACAGTTTTACCTACATGTACATATACATTTTACACTACCATCAACCCAAATTTTAATTTCTCCATTCTTCACAGTGGAGTCATTCATGTTCTCCACTGTGACTCCACTGTGACTCCACTGAAGTAAAAACTAGGATAAAACTGATCCTTTTCTATACTTTTTAATATTTTTTTTGTTCATAACCTGAGGAATGTTATTAGACCGCTAGAAACATTAAATATACCTTGGTATAAAGACAGGAGTAGTAAACTACAAAAAAAATTTGAAATGGTCACTCCACTGTGGAGAGTGGAGACACTGTGACTTCACTTATAATATCTCCACTGTGGAGAGTAGAGACACTATGACTCCACTCAAAATATCTCCACTGTGGAGAGTGGAGACACTGACTTCACTCAAAATATCTCCACTGTGGAAAGTGGAGACACTGTGACTCCACTCATAATATCTCCACTGTGGGAAGTGGAGACACTGACTCCACTCATAATTTCTCCACTATAGAGAGTGGAGACACTATGACTCCACTCATGATATCTCCACTTTGGAGAGTGGAGAAATTAAAATTTGTGTTGACAGTAGTGTAAATACAGTGTAACTGAATCACTTTTTTGACTTTATAATTGGTTTGCTCTAGACAGGTGTTTGGTTTATCAAGTTAAAAATATAATAGATTGATGTGACAGACTTTAAAAAGTCTAGTTTAGACTGGTTTTCTTGTTTTATATAGTTATCATAGAGAAAAGTGAGTGAAAGATTTAGCTGGGTCCTACCAACCTTTGAACATAATAGCTTCTTAGCTTTTGTTCTAAGAGTAATCAAGGGAACCAAGATTCTAGTGGAAATCAAAAGAAAGTAATCCAGTAAGACCAAACATGGAAAAGAAACAAACACAACAAAGAACATTAAATAACAATAAATAACCAATTAAATTACATACAAAGTAACAAAAGCAAATGAGCAACTCGGACTCCACTGAAAACTGGGAGCATGGACCAGGTGCACCGGTAGGGTAAGCGTCCTAAATCAAGCATTGGAACATTACTATTTAAACTTTCACACTGTCCTAGATTTTGGATCATAATACATGTACATGTAGATTTTAATTTCACTTTTCTATCCTGTTTATAGAATTCTATCCTGGCCTTATAAACCTAATAATTGAGCATTATAATTTTGAAGTAGAAATTTAAAAATCATAAAAGGTTCAGAAAGTGGGTGCTTTAATGTAAGTTCAAAATCTGGGCAAATTTGGTTCAGAATGCAGGCTTAGAGAAATGGTATTGATAAAAATTAAACCTGGTACATTTTACACGTTGATTGAATTTTATTTATTTTCAATTCTTCTGAGTCAACAAATCTTTAAAAACAGGCATTTTTGTATTTGATGTTGTAGGGAAGCTTGGTAATGGTTTGCCTGTAGTGTTTTTCCCAGAAATTTGTGAAGGAATTAGAGTCTAACCTTGATGTGTCGAACTCGGATTAGTTGAAATCTTGGATAACTCGAACTGATTACAAAGTCCCAGCAAAACTCCCCTTACTCCAATACAATTTTACCTCGGATAACTCGAACTCGGATGAATCGAAACCTCGGATAACTTGAGGTAATCAATCAGTCCCCTCGATAGGACTTCGAGGTTAATTAACCCTGATGTCTCGAAGTCAACTTATTAGCCGGAAAACTGATTGCTTTATTACAAACCATGATCGAAGTGTGTTTTAATAACAATTAGCATGACTTTTAAAATTAATTTGTTGACACACTTTATGGTTTGATTTGTTTATTTAATTAATTTGAAATTGCGTGTGTTGTTAAAAGAAACAAATTTTATTAATAACACGTCGGAATTTACTCTAACAGTGATATCGGATATTTTGATATTTTGAAATTTTTTTTTTAAAATACAGATGAATTGTAATGGCATCTGACTATTAAATCAAACATCAAACAGACGATAGTAAGGGTATTTCAACAACTACATTCGTTTTGCTAGTGAATTTGAAATTTTATCGTAATATTGAAGAGCATATGGTTTGACGATACTCCTGATTGTGAATCAAACAAAGCAGCATATTATGAACTATGAGGTTTTTGATATAGAAAAAAATAAAAAGGAAATTTCACTAAAACACTCGGTGCTGTTCAGTATTTCTAACATGATATACGACATACAAAAAATATCTTCTGATATGAAACAAATGACATTACGAAGTACCGTGTAAAGTGAAGTACATGTACATGTACAAGCACAACAAATGATGTTAATGCAGAAACAATCATGGACCAAACTACTAGTATTTCTGGTTTATTCTCGACCTCGGATTACTCGAACCTTGGATAACTCGAACATTTTTGCATGGTCCCTTCGACTTCGACTTAACGAGGTTCTACTGTATACTGTATGTATTTTGAGATTACTAAACCGTAACAAGAGGGGATTTTATTTTTCAAAACCTGCAATAAACACCCTTAAGTTAGATGCTATAAAAGTGTCACAAATTCACAAATTGGTGCTAAAACCACAGGTTTGTATGTTTGATTGCAAATTAGGAAAAAAGATAATGAAATAAATCTTAACGAGAAAGTTGGGTTTGGTCAACTGGGGGCACATTGTTAAATTCATGATGAAAGCAGCATGGTCCTTGAAAGTGAAGGCATGGTTCATTGGTCTAGGGAAACCTCTAGCCTGTGTACAACACTGAAATACAATGAGTCTCATCTCACTAGAGTCCTGCTACAGGATTATAATGAAACTTCGTAACATGGTTAAGACACCATACCATATACCAGTATGTGTTAGATCATGTAACACTACCATTTGAATTTAAAAAATGGGCAATATTGATTTTAGGTGTTTTTTTTGTGTACTGTGAAAGTACATTTATTCGTGGATACCAATTTTCTTGGATTAGGGTAGAAACACAAGTTTGTGGATCATTGAATTCGTGGATTGGAGGTTTTCAGTGTACACATCAAAGGAAATCTCCTTTTCATTGAGAACCAAACTTTGTGGTTTAGCTAACCCATGAAATCCAAATTAATTTGTACCCAATGAGCAATAGTACTTTCACAGTATTAGACATATCACTTACGACATAGGACATTCAGTTTGAGTAGCATTCATGTTTAATCTAAATGATCTGGATTAAAAGTTAAAAGGGTTAACTACAGAACATGGTTTTTTTTTTATTTGAAATATCCCATTAAAGCCAGAAAGTTTACATAAATTTTAGCCCTTTGAAATTCGTCAGAAATAAAAACAAGAAGGTCATTAACCATTTTTAATTCTAGTCACAGATGGAAACCATGTAATTAAACTAAATTTACCACAATGTCTTAGACCACCTTGGTGGTCTTGAGGTAGCATGTCAGTGTCAAGTTTGGGAGGTCATGGGTTTATTTTCAGCCAAGTCTCACCAAGTCCTTAAAATTGGTAGTGTCACTCCTTTTCAACCAAGTAAAATGACATAGTATAGTAGCAACTGGTCGGCTCAATGTCAGAATGGTATATCCCAGTGGGGGGACATGCCTACTTGAGTGCTGTTTTATTTGTTGGTAAAAGCAATAAAAATCAGCTCAGCATATCTATATATAGTACAAACAAAGTAGGTTCTTTTTGAAAGATCAAATATTGTTGTCCTGAAATGTATGAAAGATCTGCTTCAAAAGATCACAACCACAATATGAGTAACCAAGCCAACATTGACTGTGAAAGTATTATTTTATTTTGGGATACTAATTTTTGTGGTTTGTGTGGGTTCGGAAAATCATGAAACATGGTTCATAATGAAAAGGAAATTTCCCATTCCTTTGTACAATGGAGTTGTTAAATCCATGAATTTAAGAACCTTTGAACTGACGTTCATTCCCTAAACTACGAAAATTGGTACCCGCAAATGAAAGTACTTTCACAATACTCCATTTTAGCCCCCTAAAAATAGTTGTGTTTGCTTCAGGCCTGAAAACATGTAGCAATTTATTTTGTAGTGAATGATTTTTTTTTTTGCTCGCTTAATTTTTTGTACATGAAATAAGTTTCAGTCTAGTTGCACTATAAACACTTCTGTGCCAGTAGCATATTATCCCAAAATTATGATAAGAGTACTGGACTGTAGAGTATATCTTGCTATTTTTCAAGAATTTAACCCTTGGGAAAGATGTCCTTTTTCACAATGACGTCAAGCACAAAAGTTTATGACATTATCTTAATGATCTTACTGTGTAAAAATGGAAAAATAAATGTGCATTCTGTCATTGCTATGCTGTGCCCATTGAAATATATAGAATGGGAAATATATTGCCTTCCTCCTTCTAAATCCAAAAATAGCATTTGATAATGCCATTTATAGAAACTTGACAGCTATATTTAGTATAGCCCAAATCTTGACGTAAATTTTTATGACATCAATGCTCCAAGGGCAGTTAAAATTGCTTGACAGTTTTGATTTTATTACTCTGGACTATAATCAATTTGCAGCTAATTTTCAGGGGAACTATGAGAAAATGAACTTTTATTTGTTTGTGGCTTCGTTAATCCTACTTTGTTGACGTCAAAACAAAGAAAGAGAAATTGATCTGTTAAAATATTTATTTTAGTCTGTTTGAGAAGTCATTGTGGAGAGAAAACACCTGCTTTAGATAAATCAGTATTAATTTATGATCCTAATAAAATTTTTGACATTTAAGGTAACTGATTTTGGACTTTAGAAAAATACATGTACAGATGTACATTATAAAGTTTTTGATGTAAACATTTGTACATGTACTGATAGATGTACTCTACTTTCTAAATATATTGTGCACCCATTGTGGACATACATTTAGTCTTTCTCTCCTTTTATTATTGTAACAGTTGTAAGGGGTACATATGAATTGTCTACCTTGGGTGAATCCATAATTTGAGTTAAGAGGGGGCACAAACTTTTTTGATAGAAAACAAAGCATTTAAATTTTACCATAAAGGGGTTGAAATTAGTCGCATTCCTAGGAGCAGGACCCTTATTTTTTACTTTGGACCTTTTGAATGTTCATTTGCATGGGTCCTGGTCAGTCAATCCATTTAAGTACTATTCCAGCTAAGAATCATGCAAAATATGTTTCATAGTTGGAAAGCCTACATGTTTATATTTTTGATATTTTGTTTAAAATGCTTAAGTAAACATAATGTAACATGTGGATTTTCATAGAACCCGTGTTCATCAGAGATGGGAATTATATAGAATGTATGGTAGAATTCAAAATTAAGGGAGATTACTCTGTAAATACTCTAAAAACAGTAGGATCCTTTGGATTTTCAATATATCCTAAGACCAGACAGATAGGAATGAATGATTTTACATTTTATAGACCTGTAAAGCAACTTTATAAAAAAAATAAAAATGTACAGCCTTTTTTGGGGATGTATCATATTACAGAATTTGCATGATTCTTTAAAAGACTATTACTTAAATATCTCTTTAATGTGGATTTTTGCTTTTCCTCATCGACAAGTGGACCTTTGATTTGAAACTGGTAAAAGTTCATTTGAACCCTAGACCATATAATGATCCAGTTTAAGGGGATTTGTTTTACCCCAAACAGACTGTACTGCTATGATACAGTGGGACATGTCTGAACCAGAACCTAAAAAAATGGAAACTTTATTGTTCTAGGATTCCACATTCCTGTCATCTGGGGCGAATGCAGTTTTGTTGTGGAAAAATTGCAGTATTTTCTACTTTCCCCTTTGGAAGTAGACACTGTAGAAAACTTGAATTTCTGATGGATTTGTTTAGCTTGGAAAGCAGACTTTAACTGTGGGATAGTTAACCCTAGAAAACTGAACTTGTCTAAACCAGACATATTTTAGGGTGCTTTAATGGCAGATTATTGTTTCTGTTTAGACAGGCTTCTCATGGTGTATTTTATTTTTTAGTACATTGTAAGTTGATTACACTGTACATTGTAAGTTTTTTTTCCACTGAACATCATTAGTTGATTACACTGTACAATGTAAGTTGATTACACTGTACAATGTAAGTTGATTCCACTGTACATGATAAAATTTTTCCACTGTATGTCATAAGTTGATTGGACTGTACAAATGTACCTCGTTAGTTGATTTCACTGTACATTGAAAGTTGATTCCACTGTACTTCATAAGCTGATTCCACTCTATGTTGTAAGCTGATTCCACTGTACATTGCAAGCTGATTCCACTGTACATTGTAAGTAGAATTTTTTCAGTACTGAAAGTGTTCAGTATTCTACTTTCAACCACAGATTAAATTTGACCTTTGTTTGACCATTACAGCTATTGACCTGACCTTAATACTAGTAGCATTAGGACATTCCTAAAAAATCTTGGGTTTCCTGTACCAATCAGGATTAAAAATATTTTGTTTTGGTACTGTAAGATAGCACTCGAAATTCTTTCCAACTTTTTTTTACAGAAAAAAAATTACTGTGTACCTACAGCACTTGTACATGTTGTATGGGTAAAGGTCCCATATTATTGTACATGTATATGGGGGAGATGTTGAATGGAGATTGGGAAAGGGAATGGTGAGTTGTAGAATGGGGAGATGGAGATTTTGAATTGGGAGAATGGGGTAAATCAAAAATAGATTTTAAATAGTGATTGTATACAATGTAAGTTAATGAAAGACAAATTTTCTAGTGTTAAGATAAGTTATTAACATAAAATTTAAGTTGATAATGTTACACTTATAATACAGTGAAATACAAAGGGATTTCTATGGGTAGTGGGGATCAGGGGGATTGTATATGCTATACCATTCAAGAGCTGTTTCTGTCCACAATTTTATTAAGAAGGCATGGCCTTAGTGAGGATAAACTCCTGTATATGCACTTTTATTTTGGTTAAACAATAACTTGGGCTAATGGAGAACTATACAATTTTGAAAAGGTCTTGGATCTAGCATTTTTTAAACCAAATTTGAACCCATGGGTTTTATGTGTGTTTTAAACAGTATTTTTGGTACCAAGTCATTGACAAGGTCGTATTTAAGTTATTAACCCATTGCAAGAGTAAATCAAGGAAAACAAGATTTTAGTGGAAATCTAAAGAATGTAATCCAAGGACAAAGACCAGACAGGGAACGGTGTTAAAAGAATAGGCCTGCAGCAGCGCTAAGCTTGTCGTATAAGGGGACTAAATAGTGCTCAGAAACCTAGCCGGGGGCTAGGTGCTCTGCCCACAGAGCAACTGGGATGTGTGCCCCAGGTGGTGGAACGGGGTACCCCTGGCATGTTACATGCTGGGGTTGTCAGGCTATAATACAGAAAACCTGACCGCAAACCATAGTGGTGCACCGTGTTGGGAAAGATGCCATGTTCCTCACATGTTAAAGAACCCTGCTGTGGTATTCGATAGGAGTAGGAACCTTTGCGCTCCGCCACAGGAGGCTAAATTGCCCGACCTTACCCATCCCCCCTTTTTCCAGTGGCAACTAAAATTTGTCGACCCTATTATCCTTGTGACCCATCTTTTTTTTTTTCATTTCCTGTTCATTGTCTGAATATAGCTGAAATATTGCTGCTCGGACTTAAACCCCAACAAACAAACAAACCAGACAGGGAAAACAGAAACTCACAACAAAGATCAAAATAATCAAAATTGAACGTTCAAAGCAACATAAGCAACTCTGACTCCACTAAAACCTGGGAGCATGGACCAGGTGCACTGGAAGAGTAAGCATCCACTGCTTTTCTAGAAACACCTGCTGTTTGCTCAAAAGAGGAAAGAGGAAAGGAAAACTATGACTTGTTCAACTTGGGCAGATTGTGTACAGTTCTTCATGTACTAAACTGAATGTAAATAATGTACATGTACTAAGATTACTTGTAAAGACAGGTTTCCACTTTCTTCAGGGTTTGGTTTAGACAGGTTTCCATTTTCTTTAGGGTTTGGTTTAGACAGGTTTAGACAGTATCCATTTTATTCAGGGTTTGGTTTAAGCAGGCACCACAGTCTTTAATTATAAGTCCATTTTAATTTGGACAAAATGTACAGTTCTTTGTGTATGGAACAGAGTGATCTAACTAAAGACCAAGTTTTATATTATTAACACATGGTTATTACTGGTACATGTAATCACTACAATGTGTATATAATGATGACTTGCATAAAAAGATGGAAATAATGAACTTGTTAAAAAATATGAACAAAGTAGGGAAGTATGGGGAAAAAGGGGAAGTTTGAACCTTAAAGGTAAGATACATTGACTTGCTGACAATTAAATAAGAAAATATGGGTTTGAATCAGTGGGGGTCTGAGGTATAAAATCCTCAATTTCTTATCCAAGATCATTAAAATTTCATTCAAGATCTTTAACCTGTTTAAGTGAAACTGTATAATGGACTTCTGGTTTTCAACCAAGTTGACTTTTGATTTGAAACTTGGACAGGTACAGGAACTTACTCTCCACTAAAGGAAGTAGACCTTGGGTAAGGGACACAACTCTTAAAATCATTGGAACGTTTGTATGCAGCCTTTTACATCCATGTAATTAACTTGGATTGATTTTATTCTGCTTCAAACAAAAGCTTTAGAGGCTTTGGTGAAATTGAATATGATACATATCACTGATTTCAAGAGTTATGTCCTTTACCTTAGGTCTACCTCTTTAAGAAAGTAAGTTTGAACCACTGGGGAGATGGGAGAGTTGGTAGAGTGAGGCATTTAATGTTTATGTTTGAGTTGGTTTGAAGGCTGAGAAAAAAAATGACTTGAAATAAGAAAATGTGGGTAGATATGACTAAGATGGAGTATGAGAGAATGGGTGGTGAGATCAGGATATAATAAGTAGTCAGGAACTTATGAAAAAAGGCATGTGGAGGATTAGAGAAGGTAGAAAGGACTAAGGAGATTTATAGATTTAAGTGTGGAGAATTAATTGTTGGAAAATGGTGTAGAAAATGTGAAAAATGGGTAAGGAAGAAGCAGTAGATGTTTGATGTATGGTTGAGATAAGTGAAAGGAGTAGGAAATTTGAGTTGGTAACAGGAGAAAACTAAATGTTGAGAAAAGAAATACAGGATAAGAGATCAAAGGTCGAATATTTTAGACTTAGTTTTGTGTTTTAATTTACATATTAGTCATTTCAGTGAAGATACATAATAAGTTTCAGTTTTGAGCCATTGACCTTTTAAGTTTATACATTGTAACATACAGTAGACTTCTGGCCAAATTAGAAAATGTTAAAACTAAAATAAAACAGACAAAGTGATTCCAATGTAACACCCTCTAGTTGAGTGTGGGTAAAATAATTCACTAGGCAACATCACAGAAATATTGCTTTTACCATGCCAAGCTGGGCATAAGGTAGTGGGCAGGGAATTTTTTTCTTCCTGATATGACTACTTTTAAGTGTTACCTGGAAATCATATTCATTTTTATATGATCAATGGTCATAACTTTTTGGTTTAAAAACTAGCCATGTATATCCCTAGGTGAGACCCCTGTTAGTTTCTTTCTACATTCTTTCAGGAATCCTATAGCAACTTCTATAGAATCGTCTGTTTGGGAAACTTAATTTCATAAGTGTTAGTAGCCCAATTTTTTTTTAGGAAAAGTCAATTGTTAGAGTATTTAAAAATATTAACAAAAACTGTTACCACAAAATGATAAACGCTGAGGATATTGGAGAAAAAACGGTCTTTTATATCATTTTAGCCAATTATACCACATAATTACCATAAATGACGAAGAAGGTGAAAAAATGTGGATGAAAAATCATTTCTAGTGATTGATTTGAGCTTTATCATGGTTAATGGTTTAATATTGTTTACAAAAATATGTAAAGAAATTCAATTAAACTGAAAATATTCTTTGAAATGCCATTGCAATATAGTCAATAATGGTAGATTTCGATTTGTACAGTAGGTCAACAAGTTATTGTCCTGTATCGTGTGCCGATCGTCGTAACTACTACCAGTTGTGGTTTTCATTATCGATCTTTTCTCTGATTGACGTAATAGTTTAACTTGATTAGAGACTCGAGATTAAATTGTATGTAGTAATATTTGCTCTACTGTAATAGTGCAATAGATTTAGACGACAGTTGTGCGTTTGATCATTATATGGAAGAATTTGGGCTCTATTGTGAAGCAATGAAATTAAACCATTGTATGAATGGGTACACATTTAATACAAGATTAGTCCATGCATTTGGGTCATTGATAATTTGACATGCAGTTATTGTCACTTGTAATAGAATCGGCGAGAGTTAGATGACTATTTGTAAGGATTTGCCACCCCTACTTTGATTTTATGTCATACCTACTTTAATATCTCTTTTTCATACCTTGCCTTTGCTCAAATTATTAGGGGTACATTGTTATCTGGTATTGTTAAGTCCTACTATCAGTTTGTCTGCATTTTGTTTGGGGGGGGGACGGATGGGTCACAATTTTTTGGGACTGGGACTGACAATAAGCTTGATAAGTAAAGTATTATTCAACAAAATTTTGCACAGTAGTGATTTCAAATTTTACAAATCTGGATTTAATATACAATTGTATGTATAAACATTATTTAAAAAATTAAAAATTACCAAAAAGAAGTTTTTGATCCAGTAAATGGTACATAAAACTTGGCACACTTCCATTGGTAATGTAGGTTCTTAGGCTATTTAAAGTTGATTCCTGGTTCTCAAGGGATTTCACTTGAAAAATGATGAGGGAGGGAAGCATTACAGGTATGTTATAGTATTTTTTTTTTGGTCCCAAATTGTGCCTTATGCATTGTTCACAGCCTAAAAAATGATGCATTTGGTGGTTTTCTGTTTCACCATATTGATATTGGGATAAAATTGGTTGTGAGGCACTATCAAAAGAGAATCGGGAGATCCCGAGAAACAAAGAAATTATTTTATAGGCCTTCATAAATTTGTATTTTCATTGCAAACAAGTAAGTCATAGTTTGTTGGAGTTCATATTGCTAGTGCTATATTTTTTTTTTTGTGGGTGTGATTTCTTGTTTTGCTTATCTTCAGTTTTTATGTGTTATCTATTTTATTGGGTTCACTACATTGTGTATGTGCTTTAATGTTTCCTGTGTTCACTTTCAGGCCATGTTTTTGAATTTTGAAGTATTTGAACTATCCCAATAGTGACACATTGGTATTTTTTGCCGAAATTTTGAATATTTTCACAACTTATTTTTTACCCTTGCAGGATTTTTACATGATCAGAAACTGTCACCACGGTAACTGAGTTCACAAACTTAGAAAACATTCTAAGGTAAGTTTTATAACTAATTTGGTGAAAAACACTACAGCTCAATTGACTTTGTTATTTCTGCAAGTTCATGGTGGTCAGATTTTCAAAATTATGTATACTATATTTTTATGCATTTTATTATTGTAAAATGTTTATTCCACTGTGAAATGTGGAAATGGTAATGTCCACATGACTAGTAGTGTAATTGTACCTTGTCAGCCTAAGAAAAAAAATATGTCTGTTTAAGGTTACCCTACCAACCCTATTTTTCCCTGCTTACCCTAGGACATTTTATTTGTATTTTTTTAAAGAAATGCTTAACTGTCATTTTTTTGTTGAATGCTATTAAAGTCATGAAATCCTCCCATAAATGTGTGTGTGAAATAATTTAAAAAAATAAATGATTTCACCTCCAAACCTATCCTATTTTTTCATCCAATGTAACCTTAAACAGATATTTATATTTTTTTAGCCTTAGATTTCTATTTGTAGTGACTTTAATTTCCTTAAATTATACCTTATTTTACCTATCATTGAAGATAATGATTTACTGACAGAACTGTTTTCATGATCATTAGTGTGAGTGAGTTTCATGTTTTTTTTTAGGACGGCAGTTGTGATTCATTACATGGCCTGGTTCTATTCAATCTGCTAAAAATTAGACTTTTCAATTGTTCCATTCAGTCACTGCATGTAGGATCTAACAACACTCCATTCTTGGTAGATCTATATAACAAAATGTTTTATACCACAAAGGTCCTACTGGGGTTGATTTTTGGGGTTATGACCCACACAGTTAAAGAATTTGGGGCTGAAAGTAATATTTGTTGGGTATGTTAAAGTTTAGGGGGTCTCTAAATAGGAATTTTAAGGTTTATCTATTGTCAAAATGTGACCTTTATCTCTTAGTAATAAATATGACAGAAACAGTGAAATCTATCTTACTTGGGCCATGTGGACCTTGTGGACCCTGAACAAAACAAAGACCAACAGTAGAAAGGAGAGAGGATTTTAAACATCTTACAAAGCTCCATTCTAATCATTTACATATCCATAGACAATATTTCAAGCCACAGTTGGGAACTTCACTGTTTAAATTTGGAGAAAAATATTTCATGAAAAATGGGACCGAATTTTGGCCCCAAGATATTGGTTGGAAAATCATTGCTTCTTAATTCCTTTCATGTATTCATTTCATTTGAACTTTGAACCTATGGAGGTACAAACAGGATAGTTGTTTTAACTGAACAAATCTAAACAGTCTAAGGCCAAAATATAAAATATCCTTGATTCTCATCTCCTTTCAACCAAATTTTTACACCCTCCCTCAAAAAGTTTTATATTGAATTTTTTCCCAACTTAGGTCAATTTCTTTTAAATTGACAGCACTGAAAAATAAATTAATATATATAATTTACCTGCCCATACCTTATTGTGAAAATTAATCTAGGATTTTTTTTACCATGGCCTTAAGTGGTTTGGTTAAGACTGGTTTTACTGTTTATCATATCTCTTGTAATTCACATTATTCGAAGTAAGCCTGGTTCCAGAACCCTAAGTCATGATTCACAGATTAGTTTGAGTATTATCAAAGATATAAGATTTTACATGTATCTGAAGTAGTACACATGTAATTATAGACAATTTCATATTACTGACTTAATCTGACACCCGATCATTCTGTTAGCCATAAAGTTAATGTCCAAAGTAACTAATTGAGTTCTCTATGCCTATTAAGAGTTGAAATGCTGGAATAGTGTTATATCACAATTATTCTAGATTAAGCATTACTTTTAAAGGTCATTAAGAATTTTATTGACTTTATTACAGTTGGATTGAGACCCACAATGGAAAGCATTGTAACCTCCTTTTTGACAAGTTATCCTCAAATATTGATTTAAGTAGCTGTCTTTGTAAGAATCATGCAAAATCTTAAAAATGTGAAACACTCAAAAAACAGCTACATATTTTTATTTTTGTAATTAAGCTGTTTTATGGGTCTATACTATGAAATGTGTAATTATTTATTCAAGTCAGCCTGCTCTTAGGAGGTAATCAACATTGAAAATCCAATAGATTCTATTGTATTTGAGTGTCATTTACAGAGTTATCTCCCTTAATTTTGAAATCTACAGTGCATTCTATTTAATTTTTATCTCCTAAGAACACAGGTGATATGAAAAACTTAATGTTAATTTCTATTTACTATGGCAATTTAAAGTATCAAAAATAAAAATATGTAAGCTTTTTTACCCAAGAATCACATTTTGCATGATCCTTAGCCGGAGTACTACTTAAAAATATTAACAGGTTGTTTTGTGGCCTGATTGGAGGTTTCTTGATAATGTCTTTTGCATAAAAAAAAACCATAGGAAAAAAAATTTGATCATTTCCCCCAACAGGGCTATAATTTTGGTAACCTGGGTCATTGGGCTTGTAGTTGAATTCTTAAGCCAAGTCCATGTTTATTTTGAAACCACTACTGTAGGTTTTGTAATTACTATCCTTTTGATTCAAACATTGAAAGTCAATTCTTTATCTGGGTAGGTTGTAAGTATATTGGTATGAAATTTCAGAAGTAACAAATTGGAGGGAAAAGTATGGATTTATACAGGTTTGTGGTGTTGGGAATTGTTTATCTTAATATTCAAGATAGAATGGAATTTGAAATATATATATATCAACATTGTATAATTACATGTATCAACAGGTGTGACAAAAACTCACATGCACTGTATGTTCTTACACTTTTGAAAGGATTTTTTCCATTTAGCATGTCATTATTGAAGAAAACACAAACGAGAAATTGTAAGTTAAATTTTTAACCTATAAATTATGGTCTGTTTATGTTCTTTTACTGTCTGTCTGTCTGTTTGTACAAATGTATGTATTTCATCATTGCACAAATGGCAAATTTTTGGTCAATTTTTTAACCAATGTATTCTTTGACTGTCAGTGCATGTAGTATGAAGTTGTCTGTAATTACATGTATATGTATTTAAGATACATGTATAACCTTAAATCTAGCCTTGAGCTGTCATTTGTGCTTCAGGTGGAGTTGTTGTCTCTTTGACATACATTGTATTTACAATATCCAATCTTATTGTAGGGTCTGTCTGTCTGTATGGCAAGTATGGAATATTGCACAAGTGAACAATTTTTCATGAATTCTTTTTACTTATGTTTTATGGTCTGTCTGTCTGTCTGTCTGTCCGTCTCTAAGTCGATCATTTAGGCAATTTTGTCTAAATAAGTAATTAGTGTTAGTTTTAACCATTTTATTATGGCTTGTCTTTGTGTCTGTATAACCAACTTGCGAAATATTATACAAGCATCTATAGTGACTTGAGATCATTTAGATCATGAGCTCCCTTGAACTGATTAGA
Source organism: Perna viridis (assembly GCA_037379345.1). Lineage (NCBI taxonomy): Eukaryota > Metazoa > Mollusca > Bivalvia > Mytilida > Mytilidae > Perna > Perna viridis. The sequence goes on from CM074523.1 coordinate 25,210,970, forward strand.
CCATAGAAAGCAGGATAAAAGGTACTGGTACATGAAAACCATGATTTTTGCATTATGTATAAGGGACAATAGACAATTTTGCTTCAAGTGTGTCCTCTTGTGAAACTTGCATTTACATGTACATGTCACAACTGTATTCTGACTGAACTGGAGATTTATCAAAACTAATCATCTTCTGGTAAGACGGAATGGATTTACCAAATGTACCGAAATCACATTGTTTTTAGAACGATTCTGTTCATTGTATGTCATAAATAATAAAATATTGCTTAAATGTTTTATTTCTAATGGAATGATAGATCAAATCCTTATTTGTTTTCTCATGTGCATAAGCAGCTTTGTTTTCTAAAACATGGTGGTAACCATACGTACCATCAAGCATATCAAATATTGTTTGAGATAAAAATGTATCATTGCACCCCTACTTTTTGATACAATTTCTCCTCAATTTCATACTCACCACAGGGATGACATGTGTAACACCATCATCAGAATCAATTACAGTTCCTGTTTGAGTACTTTCCCTTACCTTTTGGCATGATTTCATGCTGCACTTGATCTGAATACATTTTGGTGTGTGATAGACTTGTGGACATATTTCAGGGATATGATGAAACCAGTGATAACCAAAATCTCTGAGTAATTTATGCATAAAAAATATGTTTCACCCTCCAAAATATCAATCAAGGAGTCATCTTGATGCAGGATAAAAATATACATGTAAGCATTGTAAATTAAAGTTAAATTTGAATTAATATATAAAAAGTGTGACCTCCCAAAAAAGACTTTGACCCCGAAATTCAGCCCAAGAGAGTCATAATGACCCTTCATCTCAATAAGTTAAAAGACACTGGAAACTTTAAAACAAGACATGAAAAAAAATCTGCCATGAAACTTACTTACACACTTACTGGTCAAGTAACATACCAGGAGAGAATGTAGGATGTTGAAACACAAATTGGTGACTTTTTACTGCTGGAAAGATGACAACAGCTTAACATTGCACATCAATCCCTTGACTTGAAACTTTAAAGGGAGTTCATGTCAGATTCAGCTATTTTGAAAAAGGGGTTCCAAGCTATCATTTGCTCATTTTTCCCAGATTTTGCACAAAATTAAAAACATTTCCAACAAAAGGGGAGGGGCTCTGACCCTATGACACCCTCTAGATCTCCCACTAGAGATAACTATAGAGAGGACCACAAGAACAGAGTAGCCAGAAATGAAGCATGTCAGAAGCAAGATGTCATTAACCCCAACAAGTAACTGATAGGAAAATTAAAGCATCGATACCATCTAAAATCTTTCTTTTATTTCCTTCCCTGTAATGCTGCTTGAAATCTTTCTTTTAATTCCTTCAAATTATTACCTCTGGAAATCTTTAATTCCTTCACTGTAATCTTTTTATTTTATTCCTTTACTTTTAATACTACTATAAAATCTTTCTTTTATTTCCTTCACTGAAATTGACTAATGTCCAATACTCACGTTATTGAAGTAATTTTTTGTAGGCGTAATCAATAAGTTGCATAAAAAACGATTTTCTCGGTCATCAAGGATAGACAATTATTTAAGCCGTGATAAAAGAGGACATTGACACTGATTTTTGATGGGGCTCCAGAAGTTATATAATTATTGAAACTCCCTGATTTGATTAACTTATGATATACTGGGGTTTATAGGAGAGAGAAAATTGCTCATCAAAGGACAATAAACCTGATTTTGATCAGGCTCCAGAAGGAATTGATGAAAGTACGTGAAAAACGACACTACAAATTTGAATTTGATGGGGTTCTTCATGGGGTAATAAGTCTTTATGAAACTTTTTTTTATCAGGCGATGTGATGGGTCAATTTTAGTTCTTCTTGGATATCAAAAGGTCATTCCATTTGTAAATATCTTATGTACATAGACAAAACAAGATCCAGAGCCTCAGTTGATTAAGATATATGCCCTTTACAAATTTTTGAATTAAAAAAAAAAACCCTCTTTTAGAAGGACATAATATGAAATTTTTACCAGAAAATGCTTATAGGAATTGTTTTGCCCATACTTTTTTTTTTATTTGCTTTTTATGGGGCAATACCTAAACATGTTATGGGAAATCACAACCATTTTTGTTGGATTTGAATAATTATGTCTACCCCACTTTGAATGGTAGACATGTTGGTTTTGTTCCGTCAGGCCGTCTGCCCATCATACTGTTTTCACAAAACGTCAAAAATTACTGCAAACGATTTCATGAAACTTTGTAGGTAATGAAGAACAGATAGGTATTTGTACATATTACAAGGAATTTTTGATCCACTTAATTTTGTGGGAGATATATCCTTTGAGCTTTGACGCGGAGAAAAATACAATTTTGCTAGCAAATCATACTCTAATGTTATATTACCATCGTTTGCCTTTATAAAAGAAAGCCTCCTTTCTTTTGGATGTTTCTTTGAATTTTTATTCAGATTTATTAAGTTTGAAACTCACCACAAAGGTGGAGGGGCATATCATGTGCATGAGAGCAGCTGTTTATTTTATTTGGTGGGATATATAGGATATCAGTTTCTCCTAATTTTTCTGAGTTATGGGACTATTAAGTGCCTAAATTGGGAATAGGCATAAAGAGGACTTATGAGCAGCTGTTTTTTTTTAATAGTGCGTAATATATGTATTGATTCTGAGCAGTAACAGATTTTTTGTATACCCAATATTGGTTACAGTACCAGAACCGATCCGTGCAACAAAAATTGTGATCAATCATAGGTCAGTGATCAGTTTCCAGTCAGTCATTGATCCGTCAAACTGATCCATTTAACTGTCGATCGCATCACGTGACCACATAGCGGTCAATGTATTTTACAGTTTTTGTTGTTTTCTTTATTAATTTCACACATATTTACATAATGTAATAGATTTAAACATCAATTTATACATTTATTTTACATTTCTTTAATTTAAAACAGATCTTGCGTCATTTTACATCACAAAACTGTGATCAGATCGGTCATAGTCATCGGTCATGGATCCGTCAGCAATCAATCAGTCAGCGGTCATCGATCCAGCAAATCGTTGTGCGGATCGGTTCAGGGACTGTATTAATAAGCTACAGTACTGTTGAGGCAGATTTGTTTACTTTTACCTGTACCAGTGTTGGGTAGGAAACTCACTCAAATTCTAGCCAGTCCTGAATACAACTTCTCAATACATTAATTGTATGGCTATATAGATTTTTGCTAAAATTAGCCAGCCCTGCCAAAAAATAGCCAGTCTCGGGCTGGCGGGCAGGCTACTATTTCTAACTCTGTACCAGTGGAGGTATTTACACTTCTGTACAGAGGGTGAACTGGAGTTTACAGTAACAATAATACAATTGTAGGTCCAGGATTTTGTTCTAATTTCAATTCAAAGGTCCTCAAAAATGCGTCATTGTAGGAGTTTGGAGGTCTAGGGCTTAGGTAAAAAGGAATTAAAAGTTCCTGGTTTAGAAATTAGAGGTCCGGGTCTCACACCTCTGCTAATCTAAATTCCAGGTTAAATTGTTTTATGTTGCCTACTGTGAAAGTACTTTTATTCATGGTACCAATTTTCGTGGTTTCTGGGAAAATGATCAGTTTGTGGATTCTTGAATTTGTGGATTTGACAATCTGTCATACAAACGAATGGAATATTTTCTTTTCGTTGGGAACCAAATTTTGTGGTTTACCAAACCCACGAAATCCACGGAAATTGGTACCCCAACAGATAATAATACTGTTACAGTATGTTGCCAATAGTTACTGTCTGGTCATGATTATAAATTTAAACTTCCAATGTTGCGCCTAATGTATTGTATGGTCTTACGGACATGAAAGTTTAAGGCAGTGAAAATTGTTGATCAATAAGATTTTTTTTTCCCTATGAAATTGTTTACGATGTCAATTTATCAGTCAGATATTGGTCTAGGATCTACTCACTGCTGTGGATAGTAGCCTCAGCATGATTTCTGTCTAGTTAACTTTACTTCCTGTAATTGTCAGAAGCATTATCCAACTGTTGCACATTGTCCATGCTCTAAATTTTTTTAGGAATCCTGGTTGCTTATTTACTTTTTTTTTTTTTTTTTGTAAATTTTGTTTTTCATCTTTTTTGTGGTGTGTTTCTTTATTTCCCTGTCTTGTCATTATCTTTGGGTTATATTTTTTAGATTGCTGTTCCAATCCTGGCTTCCTTCATTTTAATCCCTTGATTACTCTTTCCTTCCCTTGCAAGTAATGCACTGTTTTTCATTTTTGATAACTTTCCACCATAGACTAGTGGGAATAGGACAGTCCACCTTAGCTCACTGCAGTCTTCACGGTTAAGCAGTAGTCTGAGGCCTAAGGTCAAAATTTCTGAAAAAAAGTATTTCAGGCCTTTGAACTGGAAAGTTTGTTGTGAAGACTGGCCTAGCTGTATCATAGATAAAACAAAGTCTACTTGTAAATAATGTAGTATGTATGTAAATCAGTACCAGTCAGTGTATGTGGTTTCAATTACTTTTTTATGTACTTTTAGCTATAGAAGTATTTTTGTTGTATAAAGAAGCTCTTTTATTGTCCCTTTTCAGCAAATGCTGAAGGGGACTTAGGTTTGCACTCCGTCCATCGGTCTGTCCATCAGTCTGTCAGTCTGTCAGTCAGTCCGTCAGTCACACTTGGTTTTCGAGACTTTTTTTTGTAATGCCTAATCCAATTGATTTCATATTTGGTATATAGTCTTATCATGACAAGTTAAAAGTTAAGTTCAAATGATGTTACGCTGGAACGATTTTTACAGAAGTTAAGGCCCTTGGACATAGAAAATTTCATGAAATTTTATGTTTTCCAGACTTTTTTTTGTAATGCCTCATCCAATTGATTTCATATTTTGTATATAGTCTTATGACAAGTTACAAGTTAAGTTTGAATTACATTATGGTTGAACGATTTTTACAGAAGTTATGGCCCTTGGACATAAAAAATTACATGAAATTTTATATTTTCTGGACTTTTTTTTGTAATACCTCATCCAATTGATTTCATATTTGGTATATAGTCTTATCATGATAAGTTACAAATTAAATTCGAATGATGTTATGGTTGAATGATTTTTACAGAAGTTATGTCCCTTGGACATAGAAAATTTCATGAAATTTTATGTTTTCCAGACTTTTCTTTGTAATGCTTCATCCAATTGATTTCATATTTGTTAGCTAGTCTTATCATGACAAGTTACAAATTAAATTTAAATATTATTGCAGCAAAATGGTTTATATGGAACTTGTGGCCCTTTGACATAGAAAATTTCATAAAACTTTATATTTCATCATTTTGATGCAAATTGCTGCTGTCATTCTAGAGTTATTTGCCCTTTAATTCATAATAACGAAGTTTTTTTCAACTTTCCAGGTGATAGAAAGAGAATGTCTTTATGCAGCTTTCTGTAATGCAAAAATGTTATTATCTACTCTAAAATGAAGCTCAGGTTTGATTTTGATGGAATTTGCTTTTGCTGTTCAAGAGTTTTTTTCTCTTGATTGTTAAAAAATAACACCATCCATTGTTAGTTCACATATATAAAAAAAAATTCATAAAGGCAATGAGTTCAAAGGCCGAAAGGGGACACTGTATTGCATCAGCAATACTGTCAGAATGCTTGTTGAGTGTGAAATTTTAGTAGAAGTTTAAATTTCGTTTTAAAAACAAAATGGAGAAAAACAGGATTTAAATCATTTTTAGGATCTTGCTTGAGTTGGGGGCTGGGGTCATATTCATGTTATGAACTTCTTTACTTCATGTCTGTCTGTCTGTCAGTCACACTTTTGACATTTGGTTTCTAAATAACATTTAACAAAACACTCCACAAAAACTTAAAAATTTTAAACACAATGTGGTGAACCATAATATTCAAGTCAGGTTAAATTATGGTGTAATTTTCTCCATGCACTCTTGAGTTATAGCCCTTTCTTTTTCTAAAAAAAAATGATGGGGGAGATTCTGTGTTTAACATATCAACTTTTTCTTCTCTTTTGCACTGACAATGTCATAGGTTTGAGAGTACTAAATGTACCTAACACTAGAAGATTGAACTATTTGTAGAGCCATGAACTTGTTTTATGTAAAAGTTAATTAGGATTGATAAGGAACAAGCATTATTTGGCATTTGCTCACATTATCTGTTTTTATGCAGAGCTAAATGTGAGAATACATGTACAAAGGTTATAAAAACTAACTTTAACCTTGTTGCATCCAAAAAGATAATGAGTTTATAATCAGTAATTTTTTTTCACCACAGTGATAACAATTACTTATCTAAACACCTTATCACTGAAGTTGATAGTGGAATATAGCTGTCCTAATTTTCTGTTGCATCAATGATGATGATTAGTATAAACAAAGTATGAGAAACTGATTGGTCAATTCTTTGATAATTATTATTATAATGAACTCTTAGGTCTGTAAGTCTGTGTTACCTTAGCTCAGCTATTTTATAAATTAACTTATTGTTTATTTTGCCAGTAATAATATCTGGTGCTTCTCTATATCAGAAGAGTATAGTTAATGTTTTAAATGTCTTGTGCCTTTTTTCAACCATTCAGTATATTGTTGGGAAATTTTGGCATTTGTTCAGTATAGTTTTTTATCTTTTGGTGTAAATAGTGGGAGGGTGTCGGTGTAGGTATAAAGCTTGGTTAATCAACTAATCTTGGCTCAAAACCAAAACATATTTACTTTAAATAAACAATCAGCCAGGTAAAAAAATACCAAGTGATTGTCTTCTGTAAAATGAATGAGGTCTATTTTGGTAGTTGTAATCCAAATTTGTCTCATAACGGAAGGAAAAAGTGAAGGATTGAAAAGGTAAGAGAGAAAGAGAGAGGAAGGAAAAACATTAATTACATCTTTTTTTCACTACATGGTAAACTAGCACCTACATTTGGTCTTGTCTGAACGAAACTGTTTTTGATATGAAGATTTTATGACATTTTTGGCATTAGTTAGGTTTTGTTTACACAGGGTCTAAATGCATTGAGTGTTTTATATTACAGTAAGTACTGTCAGGCTGTGTCCCTTTTGGGCTGTAAACTTGGTTTGGTTTAGACAGGTATTCAATTTACCAAGGTTTAAATTACATTTTATTTGGTGTAAAGGGACTTTACAATATGTCTGGTTTAGACTGGTTTTTGGATTAAACAAAGGTCAGTTTAGACAGGTTTCACTTTATCCAGGATTCCCAGTGAGTCATCTGAACAATTAAGGACTTTTTTTTACCAATTAATTGATTGATTCAAGACAAATTATTTGATTGATTGATTATACTGTACATAATTAGTAATTGTATCATAGTTTTCCACCCATTTTTGATTTTAAAAAATGTATGCATTTTTAAATGTTTTGTTTACAACAGATTACTTTTAAAATACTATCATAATTTATGCTATTTACACAGTGGACAGAAAGCCATGAAAAATAGTACCTGCGAAATTAATTTTAAACACTATGTTGCTAACTGTTTTCTTTAAACTATGAATAATTGATACCGTGAGTATGTTTACTTGATAGTTACATTAATATGTTTACAGTATACCAAATTTCATTTACACTTTGGTTGATTGTGACGGAGAAAATTAAGAATAAGAACAGACATACAGACATTAAAATGCACATACAGTAAATCTGTATGACTACTTCATTTGATGGAGCTTTGATGTCCTTGGTGATTATAAGTTTCCGGGTTTATATCATTTGAGTATGAGAGTTTTTCCTTGTAAAGACATAAGCCAACTTTAGAAAGAAAGATAGGATCAAGGAAGAAAAACAGTTGTCAATCATTAACTATAAGAGGATTTTCAGTCAAAAAAGAGCCAATGAAAAATAGAAGGTCTCTTCTTTTCCATGAAGAAAAAACTTGAAGTCCTTTTTATTTTGGGAAGTTTTATGTGTAATAAGATATTATAAATATTGTGATAAAGTGTCTTGAATTTACAAACAATTGAATTATATAATCTTTTTTGAAAAGATACAGTACAACTTAGGTGACTTTGCCTATTCTACTTATGTTGGTGTGACATACAATCTTGATGATTTTACCTATTCCACTTGCCTCAGTGGTGGCTTATCAATCTAATAATTATGATTTGACAAGATATTAATTTTATTTCCATTTAAATACATGTTAGCTACAATAATTTAGCTCATAGAGCTAGATTTGGCATTCCTTTTCAATATTTTTGGTTTTGAGTACATCTCATCCACTGTGAAATTACTTTAATTCGTGGATACCAAATTTTGTGGATTAGGGAAGAAACACAAGTTCGTGGGTTTGAGGTTTTCAGTTTACACATTAGGGGAAATCTCCTTTTGGTTAGGAACCAAATTTCTTGGTTTTGACCTACCCACGAAAACCACGAAAATTAGTACATCACAAATAATAGTACTTCCACAATATACTTGATTTTGTGATCTTGAACTTTCTTATTATTTGGTTCTAATGGTGCTGATGAGAGGTATAAAATTGTACATGTACACTCATGCAAAAATATTTTACACTGCAATTATGCAATAAAAAAAGGGGGGCCAAAATGGCTGGCCTAAAAAGGTGATTTCTATAATGAACCAAAATTTTCTAGTGTTAGGAAGTCCTAGCACCAAACCTGACCTCCAATCTCACACACACACACCACAACCCCCACATCACCCCCTCCCAAATTTTGTTTTTAGTGTGCTATACAGTCTGTTAACCAAATGTTAATATTAGAATATTTAATAATTTTCAACGAGAGGGAGTTTCCCTGCTCATCTCGTCGAACGGCAAAATGAGATGAGTGTGAGAAACTCTCATGAGTTGAAAAAAAAAATTTAATAATCTGTTTATCGCTGTTTTGCTGAATTGTAAGGTTTTAGTTTTCTTTTATTTTCAGTTTTCTTGACCTAAATATGTAATTTTTATAGGCGCTGCAAAATTTCCTTTCAGGACTATTTTTCTGCGACGTGTCACGTGACGTCACGTATGTTGTGCAGCTGTGATACACATTTTTGAAAAAAAATCGGTTAACTATGATGGACGCGTTTAAAATTTGTTGAATAATTTTGGGATTTATTCATTCTAATCGGGTAATTTACTGTGTTTAATCTTTTTCCATTGTAGACTAGAAAATATTGCCACAAATAATGCAGTAAACAAACAGATGGTTATTTGGGTCGTCAAATATTCCTACACTGTTGCTTGTATGTCACGTAGGGACATAGAAACTAGCGATAATTTTCATTCTCACTCGACTGGTGTGAGATTGAAAATTATCGTATAGCAAGATCAAAGAGATTTTAAACAAAATAGCGATCAATTGCAATTCATTCAGAATAACAGTTTTTGTGATTTGTGTTTGTTTTTGATCATGAGATGTACAACCATTATGTGTTTCATCCAATACTTTGCCAAAAAAAGGGGGGTAGATATAATGTAATGTACTATGACTTGTTTTGTTTAGTCACATGTCCAAAACAAAGCCTAGTTTTTAACCTTTACTTAAATTTGCTTTGTTAATCTATTTGAGGTGATCATGTTTACATTTGTCACTCAACTTTATTGTTGAACCTGTTCTTACTGACCTTCCAAAGTAGATCAAGGTCAAGTATGTACAGTTAACTTTACATAAAAGGATATTTTATTATAGTCATTTAAGACAGGTTACTGCTGTATACAGGTGGCAGCTAAGATGGGTAACTGCTGTAATCAGGTGGTTGCTAAGACAGGCTGCTGCTGAATACAGGTGGTTGCTAAGACTGGTTACTGCTGTATACAGGTGGTTGCTAAGACTGGTTACTGTGGTATACAGGTGGTTGCTAAGACAGGTTACTGCTGTATGCAGGTTGTTGCTGAAACAGGTTTGACTGTGAATATCAAAAGCTTAAAGCCTTGTCAACATTAGGAATTACCAATACAAACTATTGAAGAGTAATCAAGGGAACCAAGATTCTAGTGGAAATCAAAAGAATGTAATCCAGGGACAAAGACCAGACGTGGAAAACGGATGAATAGGACAAAGAACATAAAGCAACTAAAACAAAACATACAAAGTAACAAAAGTAAATGAGCAACTCTGACTCTACTAAAAACTGGGAGCATGGACCAGGTGGACTGGTAGGGTAAGCGTCCTATGCTTTTCTAGAAACAACCATCGAGTTGCTTATAAATAGTCAAGTCCAGAGTAGAGGAAAGTAAGTAAGAAATATCAGTAAAAGGAAAGAGATCTTATGTTGACCTTATTCTTTCCAATGGGAGCTAAGAGGATAGGTAATTAGAACAAAAAAGGTGAAAGTAAAGACTTTCGTACTGTACAAAACCCAATGTATCTTTTTGATATTGTCTGGGTACTTTTGGTAGTTTCTGTAGGAAACTACCATTGATGTTGTTTGGCCTTTTTGTTTATTTAAAAAACTAGCCCATCCTATTTTATGGAGAAAATATGCAACTTTTTGGGAAGTTTGGAATAATGAAAATGAAGTACAAAGCTCTGAATATCATAATATTTTAATCAAGAACAGAATAATGTATCTTACATTGATGACAGTGTAGAAATGGGTGGTCTTTTTTTGAATATTAGTAATTTTAAGCGATGCATTTGAAAACTTTCATGAGATTAAACTGCCTTTAATATTTAAGTAGGTAATTTAAGGCAAAGGCATGAAGTCTCTGGGATCTCTCATTTTCAGTCTGTTTACAGAAACTGGCCCATAACTGCCCATATATGCTTATAAGAAGAATGTTTGAATGAATGAAAGCATGTTGACAAAAAATGGATTTCCATCTCTCCATCTTTCCAAACCTAGACAGGAGATTTTCAGTTTCATAAAAGAATCATGTTTTTTTTATTCAGGGTTTTACTGTTACAACTCATGCTTTTATATTGTATTCAACTCTTCTGATTGCTGATTTTTTGTCATTTTTGTCAGTAGACTAAACCCAGGTGTGTTAAGGAGATATGTATGTCATAAATTGTCATATTTTCAACAACGAAAACAAGCTACATTTGAACTTTTCTTAATACGTGAAATTTCCGTCAGTGTCCATATCTTAAGTATACTAGTGCATAAAATAAAACTTCCCAAACGCAAAAAGATCAACAAAATGTCAAAATGTGCAATAAAAATGAGTCACGTGATCGGTTTATCAAGCCGTGGTCAAACCACATAAATGTCAATGAATATGTATATTTTTCAAAAATTGCTGCGGGAAGTCTGAAAAATCTACATGAAAGTTTAAAAATTGCTCCTAACTTGCTTGAGATAAGATATTTTTGCATTTCCTTGTATTTCAACGAATACTAAAACAAAACACTACCGATAGATAACTTCCCTTAGCAGTTTTCAGATTAAATGAAATATGCTCTTTAAAATGAAGTATAAATCAACTAAATCGACATAGCACATGCCACTGCACTTTTGCATTTTCTAAACGATATAATTTTTCACATAGTGGCGACATTAAAACAAGCGCACTGGTGACCTCAGATGCGTTGACATGTGATGGATACGTGTGAAGAACCGATTTAGTTGCGATAGCAGTCTACACTTTGAGTTTCTTATTTTTTGAAATATAAAAACATTTTTCATTGAACATTGTAGTTATTTATAATATGATTTGCAGAAAAGTTAGTAACTTGTGTTAAAGATGTCATCAAAGCATGGTACCCCCTCCACCCCATTTACAAGTATATATGGTGTCTTAAAAAATATTCCATATTCAACAATTTCTAGGCAATATTTCCTTTCATTGAAAATTTGTTATACATGTCATTGTCCGAAATCTGCATAAATGAATAAAGAAAGTTTTAAAGATAACTTAGGCCAAAAAAAAAATATGTCTGTTTCGGGTTTCCCGAACGACCCTAATACATTTTTTCTCCAAAATTGACAAAATCGGTAATTTCCACAAATTTCCAGTATAATAGGATCATTTCCGGTAATACCGAAAGTACATTAAAAACCAGATCTCAATAGCGTTTGAATAGGAGACTTATTTATATCACGTAAATCCAAGCATAAATACAGTGTACTTATATTTTGTTCAAAATTCCTACAAAAATTAGTGTATCGTAATAAAAGACATGATTAATAGGTATGTATGTTAAAAATTAAACTTTCTACTTAAAACCAAACACTTTAATGACTTAAACATGATGCTATTTTACAAATATAGGCTCAACTTTAGTCGAGAAAAAATAAAATGAAAATGCCTATCGACCTACCCTTTTTTTTTGAGGAATGTAACCCTAAACAAACATATTTTTTTTTGGTCTTAGTATGTAACGGCATAGTATTTTGGTGTAAATGTGATATGTTTAAGACATTGCATGAGTGTACATGTACAATTTTATATCTCTCAAGCATTTGTTTTATAAGGATCATGAGGTATCATCCTAGTTAATTGGCGTTGATGAACAATTTGCCAACAAAGAAGAGACAACATTGTATGGAGTTTTTGCTCCATACAAAAAAAAATGTTAATTCAAAAGGCAATTTGATAGTGTATTTGACATGCATACCCCCCCCCCCCCCACACACACACACACATACACTTCACCATAGTACCAAATGAAGTATCAAAGAATACATGTACATAAAGGGGGGACATGATTGGCTTTATTATAAATCTGTACATCACTACATGTACATTTGTTTAAAGATGCTAGGGGTAGGTGTTTATAAATGTACATGTATATTCATGCAATAATTCAATGATTTTCTCTTATATAATATGGCTATGAACATACTTCAAGGTCTGTTTTATAGTTCATAGTTAACACATGTATGATTAACAGGAAGGATCATGCTTCTTCACATTTTCTGAGTTTGCAACTTTTGTTCAGATTAAGGATGCAAAAGGAAAGGTATGGTCTAATTTTATGACTGAACACATTTTGAACATGAACAAAATTCCCGGCAAAATATTTATGAAAGAATTATGTTTTTTATCACATTATATTTTCAAAATAATCATGTATACACAACAATGTTAAGTGTTAGCACAATTATAGAAAGTTATGTTAATCACATTGATTACTGTACCTGTCCTATAGGATATGATTCCATTAACGCCTCCATCCAGTCATTGAAATGCAGTTAAAACACAATTTAGTGCAAAAGTTTTTTTCAAATGCACTTTCCATTGAACACATAACTACTTGTATTTCACTAATACGTCCAATTTCAATGTACATGTATAATGTACACATGAATTATGGCAAGTAAATGCTTCCTTCTGTTAACTTTGCCAACAGTTCTTGAAATCAAAATTGAATCCAATTGCAGGGAATATTTATTCACTAATAAAAAGTCAAATTTCTTGTCACTCTGAGTTGAAAACTGTTGAAGTTCGGTAATATTCTATACTCAAGATTCCATACTGTCACCAAAGTGATAGAAACATCAGCCATAAGTAAGGTTTACCCTGCTGTCCATGGTTTTGAAGCTTGGAAATATCTCTGTAAAGACAGTAAAATTCAAATTAGCAAATATGTCATGCAATCAAATTACTGGTCAGTCATTTAAAAGGCCACGTTCGGCCTCATGGGTTGAAATGGATATAGATAATCAATAACACATATTACAAGAATTTGAGATGTCATTGAAAATTATTGAAAGAAAAACATTTAAACAATGATTTGCATCCCTTGTTAGATAGTGTTTGTTAAAAAGAAGTACTTTACAATTAAAACTTTAAAAGAAGATTATATAAACAGACATTTACTAGTATCAATTTACAAATTTGCCATGTGGTTGTAATATATTTATAATTTCAATACATATTTCGGCAGATGAAGATTTTTGAAACTCTGATGACAGTTGTTCAATGTATGTTAGTAGGTCAGTGATGAATGAACCCCGCTCAAGCCGGTTCCGCACATAGTTACAACCATCTTATACACAAACAAAGAGAATTTAAGATACAACTTACCCAAACTTGGAGAGTTGTTTTACTGTTAACATGTATGACTTCAGAATTCGTCGATGATTGAAGTGTAATGTCTCGGTAAATGCAAACATGACTTCTTATTTGCTTACTACAGGTGCTCTAACGTTTCAAGCTTCTCTGTGACGTCAAAATCGATACAAAAATATCTCAATTTTGTTATGTTGTGTTTCTTTATAAAAATGGGGGTCTATTCAATCGTTAATTTTATAGATTAAAAGAACAAAGGACTACATTTAATACTAATAATATTCTTATGTGTTATTTGCGAAGATTTTGGTTACTTCCGAAATAAATTCTCCCAACTTAAAACATCACGTATTGTGTGCGTGATCAGACGTCAACAAGATTTACAAGAAAACTCCTTAACATATGTCTTTATATCATACTTAAAAACAGAGGACGCTTACCCTACTGGTGCATCTGGTTCATACTCCCAGTTTTTAGTCGAGGCTGAGTTTTTTTTTATTTCCGCTAGAATCTTGGTTCCCTTGTTTACTCTTTAACCAATTTATTTTTTTATGACCTATATTCAAACTTGTCTAAATAAGCTTTGTAAGAAGAGTTTCAATACAGTCATCATTGCTTGAGCATTGCTTTACTTTAATTTATTGAAAACTATTCAAATTGTCATCAGTCAATCTGTATCCTGATTAATTTAAAAAGATTGACACATGGTTTTTCTGGGACAGATTGTCGGTAAACCAGATCACAAAAAAATAGGCCAGATTTGCATTTGGATTTGCATAAGAGCAATGATTACGCTGTCTGGAGCTGTGATGTCTTAGGGCTGAATTTTCTAGAGCTGTTTAGCCTTTTCATACTTTAACACAATGCATAGTGGCTATTTCTTTTTATTTCAACCTATATATTGACTTTTTAGGATTAAATGAATGCTCTGTAGACCATCTAGATTTGATAATGAGTTTTGCCCAATCCGTCCCCTTTCAGGAAACAGGAAGTGAAATACTGAATTTTTCAGAAAACACTTAGTACTTTAGTCTATCCTATGGCCCTTGCCAGGAAATATTGATTTCGGCATGTGATCATGAAATTTAGTAAACTTTTGTCGGAATCACTTGGGTGGTGGGGGTTCACTTCTTATATACCAGTATATACAGTCGTGTCGCTGGAATTGGTCTGTTTTTTTTAGAGTTGAAATATATGATTTGGTCATAACTTTTCTACTTTCCTATGTGAATGGGTTGTCATTTCTGAGCTGAATTATATCAAGGGGTCATATTTCTTTTCCTACAATTTAAATGTAGAATTTATTGCTAAGACAAACTTTCCTATTATCACCAATTAATCTTCAATTAGTGTCTTCTCTTAACTTCTCTTAATTCGAATTGATGTGGTAGAATATATGAATGGGTATGTATTTTGCACTGAAAAATATATGAATGGGATGGATTTTCTTGCTAGACAAATCTGTGAATGGGGAGTATTTTTTTCCAGCTTCAGCTGTACCCCGGTATCCAATTTTAATTTGGAACACATAGACAAGAATCACGAGAATTGACCATAAGGGTTAATAGTTGAAAACATTTTGGAAAACTGTCCAAAAGTTTGAAAGTTTAAAATAGCTCAGTGCAAACGTGCATGATATAATTCTGTCAACATTTTGTTATTTATTCTACAACAATTCACCAAAGGGAGGGTGGGTTTCTGGGTGGTTAAAGATATGAGTTCTTACACTACTGTCCCAAATTTCTTCAGATTTTCAGTCATGTATTTATGAGCATTACCCTACATCAACACCTAGTGACCTTGTGAGGCTATAATTGACTAATGAAGTCAAAGGTAATTTTAAGGGAATAAATTTTGAACCCTGATAATGAAAAGTAAAAATGAATTAAGGAAGTAGACCTAAGGTAAGGGACACAACTCTTACAAATCATCCAAACAGCATGATAGAAATGCTAGTATTGTGGTCTTTATCCTCTTTATCTTACCTTAGGTTTAATGAACAGTGAACATGGTATGTCCTTGGGTTGAATCACTACTAAAGGACTGCCAAGAAATTTTTTTGTTTTTTGTTTTTTTTTTCTTAATTTTTGTCATTGAGTGCAAGGTGAATTTGCTTGAACATGTTTTCTAAATAAATATATCTTTTGGAGCTTTTTTGTTTGATGTAGCTATTTTCTGTCATGATTCATGCACACAAGATAAAAATTAATTTAAGGAGGTAGACCTAGGGTAAGGGACATAACTATTGAAATCAGTGATATGTTTGTATCACATTCAGTTTCACCAAAGCTGTTCAAGCTTTCATTTGAAACAGAATGAAATCAGTCTAAGTTATTTTGATGTTTACACCAGATTGATGTCAAATGCTGACTACAAACGTTCCAATGATTTGTAAGAGTTGTGTCCCTTACCTTAGGTCTACTTCCTTAATTCATTTTTACTTTTCATTATCAGGGTTCAAAATTTATTCCCTTAAAAATTTTAAAATGAAATGTAGTTGTTGTTGCTGCAATCAACAAGTAATGAGGCAAGAATGTTCAATATGTAACCTTCCAAGGCCAAACAACAAAATCCTATTCTCAGGTAACTATAATAGCTTGGCCTTGTGTTCTTGTACATGTATGTCAATGTTGAAAACATGAAATTACTTATACTTGGCCTAAGATTTTATTAATTGTACTACACATAGATAATTTGTGTTGACATATTGTTCTCGTCGCGCTATTTTTGATTGATGCCCATATATTTTTACCAATAGTAAAATGTCTTTACAAGGCGTCGTAAAATATGATGGTGGATTGGCGTGTAAAGTACGACAGTTGTGAACTACCTAAGACTGTGTTGTTGTGGTCAGATTTTTCTCATTGGTAGTTGGACTGTTTTTTTTTTTTGGTATTTTTTGCAGTTGTGGATTTTTTCTTTTATTGTGGAATATTGTGTTTCTCTTTTTTTTTTATTGTGACTTCTTATTTTGACTTTTTTAGGTAAAGTATCATTTATTTTATGTTTTAAATCCTTTGTTTTGTATTTCGATGTTTAATTGTTTGCTGTTTGGCTTTTTTTGGTGTGTTTTATTCTACCTTTTTTTATTTTGTGACATTTTTATAATAAATTGTTTAGGGAAAGTAA
The DNA here is from genome assembly GCA_037379345.1 of Perna viridis. NCBI lineage: Eukaryota > Metazoa > Mollusca > Bivalvia > Mytilida > Mytilidae > Perna > Perna viridis. The sequence goes on from CM074523.1 coordinate 25,228,031, forward strand.
TAATGAAATATTATGGTTAATGTTCTTTAACTCCATCGATCAATGTATATTGCTCACTTATGATTGGCCAAAAAGTTAATACATCCAAGAAAATTATTAGAGTTACTTCTCTTTAAAATGGAAACATTATAAGTTACAGTATATTTTTATTTTTGAAAAATTAAGTGTAAGTGCTTGTAAGAATCAGGTAAAATGAAAAAAATCAGAAACCTGCATGTCAAAACCCCACTGATTTGACAGTGTAATATCACTCAAGGATACTTTCTTTATTTGAAAAGACCATTATTTGATCTCTGCATCACTGGCTTTGCACAAATTTTTTTTCAATGAAATTTTACAAAAAATGAGGTTTTTGACAGAGTTATTAGCCCTTGAAATGTTCATTTTCGGTGCATTTCAGTGAAGTTGTAACTCAAAGGTCCAGCATATTATGGAAATATTTTCTGTTTTTCTTGATTCTGATGGAGCAAATATTCATATTTCACTATCAAAATGATAGTTTTTTTTTTCATACCATGTTTCACCTACTGCCTGATTCTTATAGGGACTGACACTTAAAAATGGATGGAATATTGGAATCACCTTGACCTTCCATTTTCATTGCAGTCACTTTGGCTCCTATTTGCTGGGTTGATTTCTAATTTAAATTGTGGATTTATATTGGTGCCTCATATGTTGAAAGCAAATTTTGGTGATGTCCAGTATCAACTTCTGTAAGAGTGGGGGTATCCCTAGCATGACAACACATACAGTTACTTTTTTTAATTTTTGATATGGAAAAATATATGTTCACAATAATTTGCAAGAATTTTTTTTGTGTGTTTTTGATGGAATTAATAGAATGAGTAAACCTATTGAGAGTTGTGAAAAGGGGTGGGGGGGGGTGATAATATGAAGGCAATGTAAGGCAGATAACTCTGTATTTAAGTTCATTTGTTTTATTAATTTATTATTTCATATAAGTTTAAAAAATAAAATCAAAAATAAAAATATTAATTAATTAAGTTTGAGTTTTTTTTAAGATAGAGATGGGCAAAGGTAATCAGGCCAACAATACACAACAGTGTTTATTTATTCATTTAATACTATACTGGTCAAGGAGTAGTTCTCACCAGCATGTAATTCTCACTAACTGATTTTTCGTCCCCTCCTGTAAAACAAGTGCATGTAAAAAAAATTTTTTAAAATGTCCATTTTACTTTGGAAAATGAACTGTAGTACAATAATTTTCATCCAGGAATAAAATTTTGGCAATAATTGCTTCTGTCTTGAAAATGGCAAGATCTTCTCTCTGACCAGTATAATGGTTAACAGAGCAACATGACATTATTAATTTATCCTCAAACCTAATTTCTTGGTAATGTTCTCTTCACTAAGACTGATACTACAATTTCACCTTTTTGTACTTGATTAATTCTTTAGAACTGATTAGCATCTACTACTTCCAATAGGTTTTCTCTACATGGGGCTTTGAATATTCCATGAAGACAATATTTTTACTGGGTTTAATTAAGTATCAGTCTTTATAAAAATCAGGCACTTTGTAATAGGTTACTGTTCTTGATTTACTTTGATTTGATTGATTTAAGTGGGAGATGATTGCATTGTTTTCTTATAAGTACAGATCTGAATACAGAAAGGATTATTGTTATGTAAAAGTATAGCATAGGTAGACCAAAAAAAAACGTCATTAGTTTTGTTAATTTTTCTGCACTACAGATCACCTTTTCTAGAGGTAGTGCCTGAATTTTATATGGACTGGTACTTAAGTTGCATTCTTATTTGCATAGAAATTGTATAATGCCAGGTGACAAGAAAGAGGACATTATATTTATACCAGGAGATGATTGATTGATTGATAGTTTGGTATGTAGATCACTTTAACATGGTAGGTTTATGAGGCGTACAGTCATTATTTCATTATGAACATTTATTTTGATTAATTGGCCATCAGAGGTCAAAAATATCTTTCATCAGCTAAATTAAGTATCTGGCAAAGATTTTGATTAAAAAAAGAGAAGGAAAATGTGCTTTTGAAATTTAAGGGTACGACTGTTTGATTTAAACAGACTATAATTTGCTATTTTTTCCCCAAATTTCATGAAGTAGAGAAAATTTTCGAATAAAAAAGGGGGTGCCACCTTGGATACCCTGGAATCACCAGGGAGGGGGGTGGTCTTGGAATCAGTTTGAAATACAGACATAGTAAGAGATATAGGGTGAGCTTGTATGTGAAAATAAAAACAAAACAAAACAACATTCTGTGCAAAAAAGTTTTATCCTATCCTCCCTATGCAAATTGATTATTCCCTTAAATGAACACTGTGTGATCACTAAACAATACTATATAAAGTGATCATTTATATGAGTCAAATAAAAAATTAGGCAGGGTGGTATAACCCAAAAAATTTGAAATTTAAAAAAAAATGCTTCTAACATCAATTTGGTTCAAATTTTTTTTCAATGAAAAATCTATGCTGTTTCAGTTAAAATGTAATGATTTGTCTTCTATTAAATAAATGTTAAGGATGTCCGCTGCTCATGTTTAGCCATCTTTGACCGATTTTTTCCGACTCATTTGAATTTAACCGTTTCATAGCATAAATATTTTTTGCCAAGTGACTACAACTTTTCTTATCATAATTTCAATTAACACACCTTAAAATATTATTTGAGAAGTTTTCTATGGAATCCTTTTTATTTAATTCTGGGTTTTTGATTTATAAAACCTACCTATACGATATCTATGGAAAATCAAGAGGAATCCTTTGTCCCACCAAAATTTAAAATTCTTATATCTGAGAAACAAGCACACTGTCCCATAACAGGGGAAAAGATTAACGGTCGCCCACTCGCCAATGGCGACAAGAAATGTGCCTGGGCGACCATTTTTTTCTATTTTAGTAGCCCAGCTGGCGAATTGCAAAATCAAAATTATTGTAAGTAAAAGTTACAGTCGGAGTTATAACTGGTTACCATTCAATTGGAAACATAGTGTCCCTAGTCAGATTTTATCGGTAGTCAGTTCCAATAATACAGAAATTGTTCATAACTGATGTCGGTTTCTTATTTAAAATTGCTTATTAATTTCGACATCCGGTATTACGTAAAATGTGGAATTTTATGAGGGTCTTCAACAATGAACAAATAGTTCATACACTCGAACAAGTATTTTTACATACTAAAATTTTGTCCCAACTTTTTTCTGGGCTAATTGATTTTGTAGTTTAGTAGCCTAGGTGGCTTCTGGCATCAAAAAGTTAATCTTGATCCGTGCATAAATTTTTTTCATCTTATATTATTCTAGTATTAAAGAACTTCAAAGATTTCACCCTTTGAAATTTTTGTTATTTTTTAACAGAGCTGCCAACAACCTTAATATCGTTAAGTGCCAGTCTTTATAAAAATCAGACAGAAGATGATTCATACATATCAAAAACCCACCAAATTCAGTTTTGTTTCTTGTTCAGAATCAGTTACTGATGACATTACCAGTCTTACTGTTTCATTTGATTGTTGCACTTAGGAGATGAAAATTTTGCAAGCATTATTGTTCTTGATTTGGTTTGTTTTGGTTGATTTTAGTGGGAGATAAATGTATGGTATTCTAAAAAGTCCAGGTTTGAATGCAGAAATGATTATTGTTATGTGAATGTATATCATAGGTAGACTGAAAAAGGAATCACTTTACCATTTTTAGTGTCTGAATTTTATGTGGACTAGTACTTAAAACCTTTATAATGTTTGGTAATGTTTTGGGCTGCCTATTAATTTGGTCTAGTCCAAGTTGGTTTGTAAAAGCGAAGGAAGATAAGAAGGTATGCCAATATGCAGAAAAAAAATGGATGGTCATTGTGCTTGAAAAATAAATGAAGTGTACAGTTGTTATAGAGCCTTTTATTTTGATAAAAAATAACTTTTAACTTTTTTTTTTTTTTTTTGGTAACCTCTTTGTTTTATTTTTTTTGTAGCTGTATGAATTTTAAACAGGGTGAATGAAACATGTATGTCTATTTAACCTTTAAGTGTAAGTGTTTGTAAAAATCATGTAAAATCAAAAAAATCGGAAACATGCATGTCAAAACCCCACCGATCTGAAAATATAATACCACTCAAGGATGCTTTCTCTATTTGAAAAGACCATTATTTGATATCTGCAACATTGGATTTGCTCAGAAATTTGTCAATAAAATCTTAGAAAAATTATGTGAGTTATCTCCCCTTGAAATGTTAATTTTCAATGCATTTGTGACTCTATGGTCCAGCATGATATGGAAAAATCATGTCTGTTTTCCTTCATTCTGATGGTGCAAATAGTCAAATTAGACTATAAAAATGATGGTTTTTTTCATACCATGTTTCAACTACTGCCTGATTCTTACAGGAACTGACACTTCAGGCTAATGAGACATACATTTATCATTTTATAATGAGTATTTATTGACTTCTCTGAGCTAGGTGCTATGCTGTACCTATTACATTAGGCTTTCGTTATTCTGATATTAAACTCATATATCCATAAAGAGTTACAGTATTATGCATCATAGGAACAGGTATTGTTACGCCTAATTCCTGTCCTGGTGTATGCAAGTTATTTGAATGTTTTATCTTCTTGGGTGGCTAGATATTTTGCTTTATCTCACATCAAGGGTGATGTGATATGGACTAGTAATATGAAAAATTCTCAATTGAGATTGGTTGTTGTGGGATTGTAACTAAAAGTCAATAAAATCTGATTGGTTGAAGGCAACGTTGTGATGTTTCTTACAATGTTCGTCAGTAACCTCTGCTGATATTATGGATGGACAATCTCTAAATTTTCTGCCATGGCAGATGCCCAATGCCAAGCAGCCAAATATTCCAAAGGAATCATAGTGAAAAATGTTTTATATCTCGTGTAATTTGAATATTGCAAAATATCAATTCATATAATTTGATTTTGACATCGTAACAAATTTACTAAGACTTGTTTGTTAAGATGTTGAAATTAAAAAACTTACCGGTAATTGAATTGAGTTAATATTTTGCAATATTCTTCTTTTACTCATTATGAAATCGTTATATATTTGATGCAATAGGCTATATACTGGTAATATCAGGTATTTTTAAAATTTGTTTGTCTGATATATGGGTATGATACAGATATCACTGTGTTAATCAGATAAAAAAAAGGTAAAACAGTAGCAAAACTTGTGTGTGGACAGTTGGGGGATCTTTTTGTGTGTGATCCAATTTCTATGAAAACTGATAAAGAAAAAACTTTATTGTTTTGGTTACATGATATATGATTTTAGTCATGTATTTTCATGTGAATTCATTAAAGTTCTAAGTCTGGGGGCAAAAAATTTGTCATAGCATCCCCTTTCCTTTCCATTACAACTTAGAGGTTGAAGAGTTACTCTATCATTATTTACAATATGAACATTTATTAAGATATATTGACTAAACATGACAAGGGTCAAGGACTTGTTCTACATTAATTTAAATTAACCAGTAAGTTGTGTGATTTTCATTAAAAGCTGTCTTGCATTGTTTTTTGTCTAGGGTATTCTTCATTTTAGAGCCGTTGCTTCTGTGTGCTAACTTAAGGAGGTTGGCCTGGGATAAGGGACACAACTCTTACAAATCATTGGAATGTTTGTATTCAGCATTTTACATCAATCTCATGTAAGCATCAAAGTAACTTGGATTGATTTTATTCTGGCTTGAGTGAAATTGAATATGATACAAACATATCACTAATTTAAAGAGTTAGGTACCTTACCCTAGGTCTCCCTCCTTAAGCACTTCAGAATTTGGTTCTGAATGTCAGACTATTACAAAGTGGGGTCCATTTGATTGGTTGATTCTTCTCTTCCTGAAATGCATGAAATATCTGCCATAGGATATTGAATTACAATTAACCACACAGTCATTCACATAGGCTCAGTCCACCATGAGTCCTTACTCCATACTCACAACACAGGCTATTTGTGTACCCTGGCACTTGCTATAACCTTCTGTCTACTGTAATATGACACACAAAATATAGTACAACTCTAAAATGGCTGTTTATGTACCTGGGCTGTATGACACTGGCTATAATCTTCTTTCTATTGTAATATGACACACGCAATATAGTACTAAGAGAGCATCTTGTAGTCTCCAATCAAAGGTCATTAAACTTTTACAAAGTAGCATTACTGGGTACAGCCTGACTTGACCTTTACTTGAGTAAGTCATAGCTGTATGATTATTTGACATGTGTTTTTTTTTTCTTTTAGACAATGTCAGTGATATTATACAGGATATTGAAGAAAAGCTGTTGTTGTCCTGAATTCTAATCGGATTTACTGTAAAATGGTAAGTGTACAATTTTATAACTTTTTTATGTGGTCATCAATGTCAAAATCAGCTTTGGAGCTGCTCAACTTTGTCAATCCCTCATGCTTAGGATTGCTGGCTTTGTAAAGTCTGTTACTTTGAAATTGTTTTAGTTTTATTCAAACTTTGCTCATGCAGTGTTTATACACGTAATGAAGGTATGCACCTCCTCATATGGAAAATTTAACAGTGACACTGATCCTAGTTTGTTATTGTCATTTTTTAAAACTCTGATGAGGTCCAAAGCCTTGAATTCAATTTGAGCTCAGATTTAAGATTATGTTAGTCATTTGTCATCTTTTCCTATACTGTAAAACTTATGAAGGAATTATCTAAAATAATTCATATGTCCCTCCTTCAGAATCAACATCATTTAACTGAATGCAATCAAAACCCTTTCAAGGTTATTAATCAAAGGTCAAGGTCACTGAGTCAATAGATATTGTACTGTTAGAATGTAGGCTGTCAGTAGAAAATAAGTTGATAGTTGGGCAGTGATTATGTTTGGGATTGAACTGGATAATGATATTCAGGTTTTCAATAGACCATTTTTTAATATTTTTTGTAAAATATTCTGATTTTGGTGGAACATTTTCAACTAGGTTGAGATAAATGGCCAATGGCCTTCAACAATCCCAGTTGTTGGTCAGGAATACATTTTCGTCATTGTAGGCATGCAGATTTATTGTTTACTTATGTCTGTAAGTAATAGCATTTCAGGCTGAATGAATAGATTTTTCTATATAGCTATCGACTTTCCCGCCATTTACGCTATTTACGTTATACAATTGTCCTTTTCACACTGGCTAATTGACTAGAACGCATACAAGCATCTTAGCAACCTTGATGCAGGTTGGTTAAACGTTTATCGTGTTTGACTACTCATGTGAATACAAAAATTAATTAATACTGACAACTGCATCATCTGATATTGACGATCAAAGACATCCTAATTGCCGATTTCCTGTCAGAATCAATGTTTACTGGAAGATCAATAAAGGACAGGAATATTATCTTTAGTTTGTTTTGGCTTTCAATGAAGAAAAAAAAGATCTATTTTTGTTTGTTTGTTTTAGCTACAGTAGCTTTGGATGGGTTATTGTGGGTGTTGATAGTTTCCTTAATTGTTAAGGGGAAGGGCTACAATGCTCAAGTATTGCCTCTTTTAAAATGAGACTGGTTACATCCATGTTTTGACCAAAAAAAATAGTTGATAGAAGTTCCAATCCTGTTTGCATTGGATTTTATGAGGGAAGTTTTATTTTTGTTTGTTTTAGATACTGTAGCTTGGGTGGATTTATTTTGTGTGTTGATGATTTTCAAAACTTTCCAGGGCTGCAATGCCCTTTTGTTGCCTCTTTTAGAAACTTTATTTTTGTTAGATACAGTAATGTGGATGGGTAATTGTGAGTTTTATTTAGTAATAGAAGTACAATTGAATTATCCTGGTTTTATTTTTGATTTAGACAAAAATTTTGTAGGTTGTTCAAGAAATAGGTTACTTAATACACATTTTTTGCCCGTACAAAATTTTCATCTTCAGGATTTGTTTTGCCTTTTGACAAAAGTAATCAAGGGAAACAAGATTCTAGCAGAAATCGAAAGACTGTAATCCAGTGACAAAGACCAGACATGGAAAACAGACATACACAACAAAGAACATGAAATAACCAAATAATACATAAAAAGTAACTGAATGAGTAATGAGCCACTTGGACTCTACTAAAAACTGGGAGCATGGACCATTTTTCATGGTGCAGATGGATACAACAAACGATCCACAAGTTCATAAAATGACCATGAAACTTCTGTAGTGATGACTTCAGTCTTGCAGCAATATAACCCCGTCCCAGAAGCCTAATTGTGAGACAAAAAATATTCATTTTTTTTCTGGTTTTTGTTCTGTTAGATACAGTTCTAAAAATAAATGTTTTGTGGGTGTTGGGCTTTCCTAAAATTAAGCTCCTTCGATGATCCAAGTTATGGTAAGCTGTTGTTGTTGTGTTTTTACAAGAAGTTTGTTTGGCATGACTTGATACACTAAAGGTTTAATTTTGTGAACAATTTAAATCTTTTTTGAATTGGATGATTTGTTTGTGGGAGTATATGATTATGGTAAAGGACTAGGGCCATTATACTCCTATTGCAGCTAATCTATATGTACCGTATATTGGAATAGGAGTGATTTTAAGAGGTAGGACATTTGTAGGATTGCAGTCCTAAATAATTTTGTTTTAGACAATACTTATTTGATATTTGGAGAAGGGTTATTGTGTTAGATATTTATTGACATAAGGTTTCTGACACAAGAAAAATTATATTTTCAAAAATTAAGAAAAAAGGGGGGGGCATGTTTTTTGAATGTTATTTTAAGACCAAGACTTAAAATATAATTTACTGAAAGATTGTTCTTGACATTTGAAAGGGCATTGACTTATAAAGGCTGTCTGTGGTTGTTAAAAATATTAGTACAAGTTGATACAAAACATATGGCTGACATACATGTATCTTAACATGTTTATAATTATATCTCATGGTGATAAATTCAATCTTGGTGGTCTAGTCACTGCAAACTTGCCCTACAAGATTGTCTATTCATGGTTAACTCTCCTTGTAAGCTTGCCTTCATTCTTGTCTAGTCATGGTTAACTCTCCTTGTAAGCTTGCCTTCATTCTTGTCTAGTCATGGTTAACTCTCCTTGTAAGCTTGCCTTCATTCTTGTCTAGTCATGGTTAACTCCCCTTGTAAGCTTGCCTTCATTCTTGTCTAGTCATGGTTAACTCTCCCTGTAAGCTTGCCTTCATTCTTGTCTAGTCATGGTTAACTCTCCTTGTAAGCTTGCCTTCATTCTTGTCTAGTCATGGTTAACTCTCCTTGTATGCTTGCCTTCATTCTTGTCTAGTCATGGTTAACTCTCCTTGTAAGCTTGTCTTCATTATTGTCTTGTCTTTTTAAACTTGCCATGTAAGCCTAAGCTCACCATGATTCTTATCTAGTCTTAGTAAACTTGCCTTAAAAGCTCACAATGATTCTTATCAAGTCTTGGTAAAATTGCCTTGTAAGCTTGCCTTAATTCATGTCTAATCAAAGTTAACTTGCCTTGTAAGCTCACCATGATTCTTTTCTAGTCTAAGTAAACTTACCTGATTCTTATCTGGTCTTAGAAAACTTGCCTTGTAAGCACACCGTTATTCTTATCTACCCTAAGCAAACTTGCCTTGTAAGGTAGACCTAAGCTAAGGGCATAACTCTTACAGATCATTGGAATGTTTGTGTAATGCATTTTACACCAATCTGATTCATTGATTTCATTCTGTTTCAAATGAAACCTTGATCAGCTTTGAGAAAATTGAATATGATAAAAACATATCCTTTTCTTTTTAAACAAAAATGACTGACTTTTTAGAAATTGACAATAATTGTTTTATAATTTTTTTTTTTTAATTTGTTAAAGCTATTGTCTTGTTGACGTTATATATACACCGTGTGTCAATTTCGTGTAGTTTAAGTTAAATTGTTACTATGAGTCAGCGTAAGCCTTTTTGTACCAAAAAATACTAATTGTGCAACCACAACAATTTTTTTTTGTGGATTGTTTCGCGAATTGCATACATAACTATTGGGGGGCATTATGTGACATGAGACAAGAAATGTATTGTGTATTAATTACTATACCTTCGGGCCGTACATTGATGACCCTTTGACATTACAGTTACGTGCATAAATATTTTTCGTGTGTAGTGTAGGTGTATATGTATTATAATGATAGATGTTTCTCTGTCGTCATGAAACATACAACCTTTTTATGACTTGTACCGAAATAATATATTTCCGAAGTGCATAAATCTACTATCATTTAACGACAATTAAATGTAAGAGTTGGTAATCAGTCAACCATGCATTGCATTGACATAGTTTTATGAAAGCAGAATTTTGGAAATTTGTGGCTTGAGTTTTATTATATCTTAACGACTGCAAAAAATCTATCAATTACAGACATTTTGTTTGAATATGAGTAACGATTATTCAACTTTAAATATTTTGTGACGTTTGTGTGGTAGATTTTTTTTTTAATTTGGAAAAAATAAATTTTTATGAAATTATCAGTAAAAAAAATTTTTTTTTTTTCACATCAATCACTTGCATTTATAGAACTTTTAAGGTAGTGACAAACTTTTAAAGAAGTATCAATTTTTATATTATGATTTCAAAATATAAAACATTACATGACTTGCACAAAATAATGTTTTTTTTTCAAAGTTTGAAAATTTGAATCTTTCAAAAACATATGATAGATATACTTGTGATTGATTATCTTAGACCTGCTTGTAAAGGAGGAGATCAAATATTTTTTCCTTCATGTCCATCTGTCATGTTTATTGCCAGCAGGTGGCACTCCGTGATAAGACACAATATTTCTTGTAATGTTTGTACCACTTACTAGCTATAGTTTCAAACAAGATGAAATACAAGTGGGGTAATTACACAATAATAGATAATTAATATTCAATTTTGAATCAAGAAATTTACATAACTGAGATCGATGTAAGAAGGGTGGTTGCTACAGTTGTCAAAGTTGTCCTAATATTTCATTAATTTTCCCTGGCAAAGACAATAAGGGGTAACTTTGACTGTTCTTAAGTATTTCCAGATTCGTAGGTCAAAATTAAGAACAACAAAATGTATTTTGAGGGGTTTCAAAATTGAGAACAAAGAAAATTTTATGACTGCACCTGTAATTTTGAAAGGCAGACTTAAACAATTTACAATAATAATGTATAAAGGTCTATTTCAGATTTTAAACAGCCCGTGCAGGTCCGGGTGTTAAAAGAATAGGCCTGCAGCAGCGCTAAGCTTGTCGTATAAGGCGACTAAATAGTGCTCAGAAACCTAGCTGGGGGCTAGGCGCCCTGCCCACAGAGCAACTGGGATTTGCGCCCCAGGTGGTTGAATGGGGTACTCCTGGCGTGTTACATGCTGGGGTTGTCAGGCTATAATACGGAAAACCTGACCGCAAACCATAGTGGTGCACCGTGTTGGGAAAGATGCCACGTTCCTTGCATGTTAAAGAACCCTGCTGTGGTAATTGATAGGAGTAGGAACCTTTGCGCTCCGCCACAGGAGGCTAAATAGCGCGACCTTACCCATCCCCCCTTTTTACAGTGGCAATCAAAATTTGTCGACCCTATTATCCTTTTGTCCCATCCTTTTTTTTTCATTTCATGTTCATTTTATCATCCATTTCATGTTCATCGTCTGAATATAGCTGAAATATTGCTGCTCGGACGTTAAACCCCAACAAACAAACAAAAACAGATTTTAAAGATTTACAACATTGAACCTGTGACCTAGTTTCTAAATATGGTGATACACTATTATTTGTAGAACCTTGAACCTTGACCTAGCATCTAAATATGGTAATAAAGCTCTTTTGTTTAAAGGGTTAAAGGAAAAACATACACATGGTAGCTTGTGCCAGTTTCATATACATGTATATTTGAAGGGTGGATTTTGCAATTCACGTCAGACAGAATGAATAAAATGAACTTGGCTAATTGCTAACTAAAATATAAATTGGGAGTGACATCTACCTATTCTGTTTGGCAGCATTTTCAAGAGCACCAATAATCTGCCAAGTTTTGAGAGCTTCAAATTTCTTTGAAGTTTCAAACATTTAAAGGCCAATAACAATTAATTGGAAAGCATTATGCCAAAATTTGTAGCTGACAAAATATCAGCCACTATCAATTTGTAAGAATGACCTTTTTGAACCCAATATCCCGTCCATTATTGTTTTGTGAGATTGACCTATCTGAACCCTATTCCAGCCATTATTTGTGTGTTAGATTGACCTTTTTGAACCCAATATTGCATCCATTATTGATTTGTGAGATTGACCTATTTAAATCCAATTCCAGCCATTATTTATTGGTAAGATTGACCTATCAGAACCCTATTCCAGCCATTATTTATTGGTAAGATTGACCTTTTTGAACTTGTACCACAGCTGACACAACTGCATTAGTTGAAGTAGTTGATGAAGTGCACTTCTATCAGTATTTATTGTTGTGGGTGAACATCTATTTCTGGTCGAGAATTCTGGCAGATATTCATGAAACGTAGATTCTTTGTGGGCGTGTAATTAGTTGGGTTTAATGGGAATACCATAAGGTAGAGCTCCACCAAAGGGGTAACAAATATTTTTAGGAGTGTTTCTTTTTTCCTTGTAATATCGATCGACTTCTTAATCTGGTGTTACAATAATTTATTTTCAACATATAAGTTGACAAAACTTTCTGGTATAAAAATTTAGTTCAAACCATGTAGGCAAGGATGTAGAAAAAAAACAAATATATTTAGCCGAAAAGCCATATTTATACCAGTCTTTCATTATTCTGAACAAACCTATAACTTTTTTGGGGGTAAATTCTTTTAGGGTACAGATTCAAAAGAACAAGATAAAAATATACCAAGATTATAAAAAAATATTGTTTCTACATTTAAACTTAAAGTGTAAGTGTTTGTAAGAATCAGACAAAATTGGAAAAATCAGAAACATGCATGTCAACACCCCACCGATCTGACAATGTAATTTCACTCAAGGATACCTTCTCTATTTGAAAAGACCATTATTTAATCTCTTCATCACTGGCTTTGCTCAGAAATTTTTCAATAGAATGTTAGAAAAATGAGGTTTTTGACAGAGTTATCTGCCCTTGAAATGTTCATTTTCAATGCATTTAAGTGAGATTGTAACTGAAAAGTCCAGCAAGATATGGAAAATCTTGTCTGTTTTCCTTGGTTCTGATGGTGCAAATAGTCAAATTAGACTATAAAAATGATGGGTTTTTTCATACCAGTTTCACCTACTGCCTGATTCTTACATGAACTGATACTTAATTCAAGCTTTTTTGTAACTTAAGATATTAGGAATTTTGCGTAGAATTGACAGTTTATTTTATCATGTCAGTGTAAATAATTTCTATATTATTCACCCAATTTTGAGTACCAGTCCATATAAAATTCAGACACTGCCAATGGTAAAGTGATTCATGGTGAAGAAAAACCCACCAAATGATGCTTTTTCAGTCCACATATGCTGTACTTTCACATAACAACAATCTTTTCTGCATTCAGATTTGCACTTTTTAGAAAATCATGTATTCATCTCCCACTGAAATCAACCAAATGAAGTCAAATCAAGAACGATAATTCCTCCAAAGTGCAAATTTAATGTACAGTCTATAAAATTTTTATCTAAAAAGTGCAACAACCAAATGAAAAACTAAGACTGGTTATGTCAGCAGTAACTGTTTCTGAACAAGAATGAAAACTGAATTCAGTGGTTTTTTCACATGCATGAATCATTTTCTGTCTGATTTTTAGAAAGACTGCTACTTAAAAAATATTGTCAACTCCCTTAAAAATGTCCATAATTAAAACCTTGGTGGTAATTAATAGAATGTATTGATTACCATTCCTGTTACATTTATGAATTACTAGAAGTTCATCTATAGCCTTCTATTCACTTCATTCAAGCTCCGTCCATCTGTCTGACTGACTGTTAGTTCGGCAAGTTTTTCCAATGTTTTTTTGTCATGCTTGTAGATAATTACTTGATATTTGTACATTCCTTAAACTTTATAAGTAAATAGCTTAAGGTCAAATTTATAGTGGTCGGATTTGGACTACCCCTTTTGCCTTAATCCTGAAATTCTTGCTTCAGGCGAATTTTATTAATCTGAAATTAGGAATGTTCTGGCGTACTTTTGTGCCTACACATATCATGCATCATGTTAAGTGTTGGGTCAATGACCTTCCTTCATGATGGAGATCCGTTGTTCTTACGTTGTCATTACATGGTAGACATTTTGATTGGTGGTCATGCTCTATTGACCAAAGGTACACACGTCCTTTTATGTGATTTTGATGCACCGATCTTGTGGTTGATAAGTATGCTTGTATTCATCAATTTTTATGGGACAAATTGAGGCTTTTAAAGAAATTGCAGTGGTCTTATAAATATTCATAAAATATCTCATTTGTAGAAGAACTGGATTTTTTTGGCAGTAATAAACTTCAATAATATTTCCAATGTTGCGATAAATATCTCCACCCTCAGTGTCCTCCAATAAGTACATACAAGTACGTAAATATTAAAAATATTCAAATATAGAATATATGTGTATAAATATAAGTAGAAAATTGAACAATATTTAGGTTTATGTTTATGTTCAGTTATGAGCACAAAAACGTGAAACAAAAACTATAGAACCTAAACAAAAATGCAAATAACATCCTACAAATAAGACGTTATTCAAACAGTAAAAATATTTTAATTTTTTTTATCAAGATCGTTCTGAATCTGTACAAATCTTATTTGCATGGGTATCAATTTTATAGTGACGAAACAACTCGTTAGAACGAAGATTTTTTAATCGGCAGCTTTTACAACTCTACAAAACCAAAAAACTGTTTAAACAAACTGATGTCTTACTGTATGCATTGAGTTTTATATCATACTACAGTGAATCCTGTCTGAAATTAACCCTCAGTTATCCAAAAACCTATCTATACCAGAAACATTTGAAAGTCTATGAAAGGGATCAAATGTAAGAATTATTCACTAGCCAAATTTAGCAAATAAACCAGACATTTCGAGACCTTTTTTGCAGACATGATCTTCCTCTACTTTAAATTTCAAATCCAGATTTTACTGTGATGTATCTGTTTTACTGTTGGTTTACTTCTGATTTTGACGATTTTCAGGGTTTTTTTTTTCGATCCTTAAAATTATGTCTGTTTATGTCAATTTCAATGTATTCAGAACTTGTGTAATCCATACAACTGAATAACAGAATGAATCTTTTAGTTTGATGAAGACCTTTCATGATAGTTTCAATGAATTTATAACCTGTATACTCTACACACCTGTTTAAATGGAATAAAACTTTCATTTTAAAAAGGAAGCAATCTAAACCAGATATATGTCAACACCTATGAGGCTTCATGTTAATGGTAAAATTTCAATGTATCCAAATCCTGTATAATCAATACTGTTGCACCTGGCCCATGCTCCCAGTTTTTTGGTGTAGTCCGAGTTGTTCATTTGCTTTTGTTACTTTTTATGTATTATTTTAGTTACTTTATGTTTATTGTTGTGTACATCATATGTCTGTTTTTCATATTTGGTCTTTGTCCCTGGATTGCTTTCTTTTGATTTCTGCTAGAATCTTGGTTCCCTTGGTTACTCTTAATCTGGACAAACGTTCAATTTTACAGGGAGGTCATATTAGACATGCTGTACTGTATGTGGGCCAAAGAATGATTAAATTATGTAAATGAGAGAAACTTACCCTCTCACCATTCCAAGTCAGTCCTCAGAAAAATAGATTTTTTTAAGTGGTCTGAAATTTAATCACAATAATTTGTTGTCAGATATGGGTTAATATCCTTGTTGTTCTCTTGACGTCTTAGAATTATATTTTATGACAAGTCAATAGACTTTTCATTAAATTTGTACAGTGAAACCTGTGTAGACCAAACCCTGAATAATCAAATTACCTGTCTAAACCAGACACTTTTTAAAGTCCTTTTATATCAATTTAAATGCATTTTGAACCTTTGTTTTTGTTTGTTTGTTGGGGTTTAACGTTGAACCTTTGTAAATAGAATACCTGTCTAAACCGTTCCAAAAGTAAAAAAAAGGGGGATTTGGTTTAAACAAGTTTTACTGTAGTTCAAAGAAATGGATAAAAGCCACTTGAAAATTTGATTGCCTTTTTTCATAGAATGGTATTCTTTTTATGTACCTAATGCATTGTGTTTGTTTTTCGTGGAAATCAGTTCACTCATATTAAAATGATTGAGATAGTGGATACAGAAACTACACCTACAATAACTGGGTACCAGTGTTAATAAAGTTCTGAACTGGATATCAATTATAATTGTTGTCCTCACTCAACACTTACCAATTAATAATGGCTGGAATAGGATTTAAATTGGTCAATCTCACAAATCAATAATGGATGCAATATTGGGTTTCAAAAAGGTCAATCTAACAAGTGGTATATTAGAGTTAACTTGTCCATACCTCTGTTGATCATTATTTTGGCTGCTATTTGATAGATTGAATTTAAATTTGATAGAGTGGGCATATATTGTTAGACATTTTGGTTGCTGTCTGACATTAACTTCCTGTATAAGTGGGAGTATGTATACCTAGCAGGACAGCACATGCAACTTCATGTTTTACTTATAATAATTGTATATGGTTTTCTGTTTACTTGATTTCAATGCATTATTTACTTCCAAACAAAAAAACTGATAATTATTTTGTGAAAGAGGATTGAAGTACAAGTCTATATAAAATTCAGACACTGCTAATGGTAAAGTGATTCATGATGTAGAAAAACCCACTGATCAGGCGATGGATTTTCAGTTTGCATATGCTATATTTTTACGTAGCAATAATCATTTCTGTATTCAGATCTGCACTTTTGAGAAAATCGTACATTTATCTCCCACTAAAATCAACCAAATGGAACCAAATCAAGAACGATCACTCTTGCAAAGTGCAAATTTCATGTACAATCTATATAATTTTTATCTCAAAAGTGCAACAACTAAATGAAAAACTAAGACTGGTTGTGTGATCAGTAACTGGTTCTGAACAAGAAATAAGACTGAATTCAGTGGGTTTTTGACATACATAAATCACCTTCTGTCTGACTTTTAGAAAGACTGCTACTTAATTAGTTACAACTTTCTCCATTTAGTTTCATCTCATCCTAAACCAGGAAAAAAGTTTAGAAAATTAGCGGACATTGCTGATTTCCTTTCAAATGAGATTCTTTATGACTGTAAGGAATACTTTGCCTGTGAATTAATTGCTCTGAATATAACAAACTTTCATATATATGTCAGTTAAAGACTTATTGATCAAAGACAATAAATGAACATCTTCGAGGGCTAATGAAATCAAAGCATTTGTAAGTGATATATTATTGTTTTTCCTTGTACAGAGAAATAAATTTAATTAAAAAACACAATACCTGTTTGGCTATTGAGAATGATGTCAGCAAAAATGATGATAGATTTGTACTTGTTAACCTCATGATTAGAAAAAAAAGAAACAAATTATAAGCTTTTTCTATGACTATTTTCTGTAATTTTAACTCTTTGAGTATTGAATTTCTCATTTATGAGTCTTAGCTAAGTACATGTGAATCAATATTATTACTAACTCTAAAAGTATTGTCTACGGAACTTACCTAAAGAGACAGAACCTAGTGTAGAAATGTAGTCTATCAAACTTGCCTATAGAAACCAAAGTTAGTGTAGAAATGTAGTCTATTGAACTTGCCTGGAAAAACTGAAGTTAGTGTAAAAATGAAATCTACTGAACTTGCCTAGGCTACAGTTACTTAAGTTAGTGTAGAAATGTAGTCTTTTGAACTTGCCTATAGGAACTGAAGTTAGTGTTGATATGTAGTCTATTGAACTTGCTTAAAGATAGTAAAGTTGGTGTAAAAATGGTGTTTATTGAACTTGCCTAGCAGCTGGAGTTAGTGTAAAATGTAGTCTACTAAACTTGCCTAGAGAAACTGAAGTTAGTGTAGAAGTGTATAGTCTATTGAACGGGCAATTGAAGTAATTGTAAAAATTTGATTTTCCTACCCAACTTGCCACAAACTCAAGACAATTTAGAAGTGTATTTTAGTAACTCAACTTGCTTACAAATGGAAGTTATTGTTAGAGTGCTGTTTAACAACAAACTTGCCTACACTCTCAAGTTAGGGTAAAGGCATAATTAAACCAATGAAATCACCAGTTATATTTAAGCTGTGATGTCAAATTGAGGAAGCTTACCAGTTTACAGAATAACAGCAGTTTTGAAGTCAAAACAGAAAGTATCATAGTGAGCCTGAAAAGGTGAATTGTGATGTGCTTTTGGGATGTTCAAAATGGACATTTGTCTGTTTCATGGCGATGTCACAGTCACAGTCGTTTTGACATTAGTTTGGCCATGAAAATTGCCAGTATTTCTTAAGTACCAGAAACCTTAAATTATGCAGTTAAAAGAATGGAAAATGACCAAGTTACTGATAAATACAATTAAAAGAAATGTCCAACAAAAAACGATTGATTACTCTTAACAGGTCAAATGGTTGCTCAGTACAGAATACTGTGCTATGATATCATATGTTGTCATCTGTCAGAATTGTATTCTTGGAATTTGTGCTACTATGACATATATCTATTTGATCTTTGGTTGGTTGTATTCATCTTGTAGCAGGATGTCTGTTTCCAGTCTACGTAGCTAAGTTCATGCCACAATGCAACGATCATACTGAATATTTACAGATTGTGGTACTAAGTCCTCTTTCTCGACCGACTTTCTTCTTTAGAGCACCCACAAACATATCAGTATGATTTTATCAGTTTACAGGTAATGTGTTAATTAGTTTCGCTTTATAAATCATATCAAGTTCAAATCTTTCAGAAGTTGACAGAAATTGTAGATTCAAAGACTGGTAAAAATAAAATTGAGGTGTCATAGTGTGGCACTTGGTGAACTAAGTGTTAAACATGTTGTCGATTTCAGAAAATGTCATAAGTGTAAGTTTTGTTGTATGTAATGACATCATGATTTTGATGTCATGCTTGAAAAAATTTTCACTTTATTTTTTTTTTTTTTTTTGTGAAATCGACAGTTGGTGTTAAAATATATTTCACTTAAACTTTTCAAAGTAATAAAGTAAAAGCTGTCTAAATCTTACTCTAAGGGACATTACTCTTTAAATCAGTGATATGTTTGTATCATATTCATTTTCACCAAAACCTTTCAAGCTTTCCTTTGAAACAGAATGAAATCAGTGCAAGTTTCTTTAATGCTTACATGAGATTGATGTAAAGCGGTAAATACAAACCTTTTAATGATTTGTAAGAGTTGTGTCCCTTACCCTAGGTCTACCTCCATAAACGGTGTCAAAATAAGCAATAAAAAATTCAGTACCCAAATCCAGTCTAAACTGTAAAGTCTTAACTGAACTAATAAAATGGATTTCCTCCTTTTATATTTTGTCATACTGTATAATGGACATTTTCTTGTCCAATCTGATTTCGATGTGTCTTCTTTGCACATTCATCAATTACTGCCATGTCTTTTTTTTAAACTGGTTCCTTGTTCCTGGTAGCTTATATCCCATCAATCACTTCTGCTCCAAATACCAGTATTAGCCTTTTAAAACTCTTTTAGGAGTATTTTTCTTATTGACACATTATTTTTGCCAATGATCTAATTAACTCGAAAAGACGATTGATTTTTCTGTTTACTTGCTCCATAAATAGAATCTAGGTCAAGCTAGATCAATAGCAGCTTTGTTTGTCTTGAGTCGTAATGATTTACACCTAGTGTCTATAGGTAAAAGCTAAAGAAGTAAGGCCAACCAAAAAAAAAAAAAAATTGTTTTTAGTTCTTAGGTCCTCTAGCATCCCTTTTAAGATATGCACTTTCTTGGTTTTTTTCTGGATAAACAATGCAAAAGCATCCTTTTAATACTTGGATGGTTTCAAAATTGTAAAGTGTTTTCATGAAAAATGGATTTAGAACCAAAAAATTAAGTTAAGATGTGTTTCAAACTCATGAAAGTCAAGTTATTGGCATCAAATAATTCTGTACAAGTCCTTGCATAATCCAGATCTGGTACAAAGCAAAGCCTGCATAAACCACATTCCAGTCCAAAAGAAAACCTGCATAAAACTCACTGCAGTCCAAAGTAAATCCTGCATAAAACACACACCTATCCAAAGTAAATCCTACATAAACCATTGTTCTACCCACTTAAGTTTGTATGAATTCAACCTTGTCTTTAAGCAAACCCTGTGTAAACCACAACAGTGCCCAAACCCAAACCTTGCAGAAACTCCAACTCTGTCAAAACCCTGAAAAAACC
Organism: Perna viridis; assembly: GCA_037379345.1. Taxonomy (NCBI): domain Eukaryota; kingdom Metazoa; phylum Mollusca; class Bivalvia; order Mytilida; family Mytilidae; genus Perna; species Perna viridis. The sequence continues at coordinate 25,248,353 of CM074523.1, forward strand.
CACTGCCATGCCTGAAAAAAAAAAAAACCTGCATAGACCAAAGTAATGTCCAAATCAAGCTTTGCACAAACCCCAACCCAATCCAGTGTAAACCCCATATAAATGACAACTCAATGCAAACTTAACTCTGTATAAATCCAACCCTTTTTACACCAATAACAATAAAAGATCAAATTGAGAAAAATTGCCTGATTGTTACACAGAATGGTACTTAAATACTATCAGTCAATCTGTCAAATTATTTTCATTAAAATAGGATGTTTTAGCTCGTATGCAAGTAAATCTTTAAAAAAAAATGTTTACTGTGTATTTGAAAGCAGCTTTTCTTTACCATGCTAATATGAGTTTATGAAAAATGTTGAAGGAAATAGCTGAACGAAAACTTTTATATAAGTTAATGAGGTTCCTCTTGATATCCTGTTAAGTAAGAATGCTGTACTTTAACTTATTTTTAAAATATGGAAGCCTGAGAATTCTGATCAAAGCCCTTGATTTAAGACATTACATACAGCTAAAATATTTCACAGACATAATTACATAAATTTGTTAATGCTACAGGCTTGTGGTTCTTGGGCTTGAAAAGAGCTGATTGGTCTATGTGACTTTTAAGTATCAGTCTTCATAAATATAAGAGGGGAGGTGATTCAATTAAAAATCTGCATAATACACTTTTTTTCTGGCTTAGAAACTGTTTCAGACCAGTAACTGGTCTTAGTCATTTGGTTGTTGCATTTTTAGATGAAAGTAATCAAGGGAACCAAGGTTATAGCAGTAATCAAAAGAATGTATTCCAGGGACAAAGACCAGACATTGAAAACAGACATACACAACAAAGAACATAAAGTAACTAAAATCATACATACAAAGTAACAAAAGTAAATGAGCAACTCGGACTCCACTAAAAGCTAGGAGCATGGACCAGTTGCACGGGTAGGGTAACCATCCTCTGCTTTTCTAGAAACACCTGCCGAGTTGCTCATAAAAAAAGTCAAGTCCGGGGTAGACAAACGAGGAAAGGAAAACATCCATTTAGATGAAAAACATCCATTATATAGATTGTATACTAAATACTTTTGGTACTATGGAAGAGTTATTGTTCTTGATTTCATTGACTTAAGTGTGAGACATTGAATTAATGGTTTTCTTCAAACTACAGTAAATGGCAGTGTCGGAACTTTATGTGTATTTGTACTTGAGGGTAATCAAAGGTCTGAATGTGACTTTCAAACTACCCATGAAAGTGTTTTGCTCTGCTGTTTGTAAACCATCTTGTTATGTGTGTGTCTATGGCTTTGAATTTTGTACAAACTATTTGTTTTCAACTTCCTGTTTATCGAAATTCCTACTATTCTGGTAACCTTGGCGCTACTTAAATTTAAACCACTTGTTCATTTTGAGGTTTTGATTTTCTTTATTTGAATATTTGCGGAGACATAGTTGTCTATTTTTACATAGTCATCTATTTTGGATGTGCATAAATTTAGCTAGATGAGTTTGTGGTATAGGGATAGCCAGTTTGTCTCTTAAATCGAAGTAATTGATTGAAATTTATTATCCCTGACTCAAACATTTTATGGGAATGCCCTCTGTCTCATGACAGTGTAACCTTATTTGATATGGTGTCAAAAAGTTGTTGCATCTAATATTTTATTAAAGTAGTCCAAAGAATTCCATGGCTTGTTGGGGTGTATTTGGTTCCAACATACCCCTCTTTCATACCTGTTAACCCTCCTACATTAGTAGGAGACTCCCAAAAAATCAGTAAAAGATTTAGAATCTCCCACTTAAAGATTTGTAAGACGTTTTTGGTTAAAATTACAATGATTTATTTCAAAAATATGAAAATTAAAAGAAATGAAATTTAACATCAGAAACTTGCTTTAACATAAAAAAAACTCCCCCATGAGACAGTGTTAAGGTTAATAGGTAAATATTTAAGTTTGTTTTGTTTTTTTTTAAGTAAAATAACTGAATCCGTCAGGAAAATTTTTGCAGTTATAAAAATATGTACCTTGCCCCCCCCCCCTCTGGAAAAATATCCCAAAATTACCAATAAATAAATTCTGGTTATGTATAGACCTGATTCAGCGTTATCTGGCGCTTTCTGTCTGAATAAGTTTGTTCCTAATTGTTTGCTTTGTGAAATGGTTTAGCTTGAATTTCCCTATTACCCTGCCAAAATTTATGTTCATGCTATTTTCACAGCTTTGGCATTTTCTGAAATCAACTGCAATGTGGGTAAAAGTTTTATCCTCACCATTCACCTCTTTGTAAAATTTCTAAAGCGGATAGTTATCTTTAAAATATACCAACTTCCCGCTATGGTGAGTTGAAAAGACTAAAGCTACAAAGTGATGTACCAATACATGTAATATGCTTTCAAAGTACTCATGTAAAATTCATTTGTTGAAATCTAACACTGGAAAACTACCGTAATCCAATACTTTATATATATATGTACAAATTGGTTGAATGACCCAAATAAAAGACGCATTCATTTTGTGGTACACCTTAAGGTGAAATATGAGGTACTTATAAATATATATATCGGCCTTCTCATGTATAAAGCCTTTCAGTTAGGTAATTAGCCCACACCTTTCAAATCTCCCAGCCACACGCCTACAAGGTACTTTTGGTTGTAAATGTCTGGCAGAGTATCAATTTTTTTTTCCCACCTGAGAAGTAGGGACCTGTTAATTTTTTTTGTCTTCAGTTGTTAAGAGGGAGGTAGGAAATTTTTCATGTGTTCTGAAAATTCTTCTGTTTGGTTTTCATTTTAACATTAATAGTAAAAGTCCCATTTTAGGGTCTAGAATTTCCCATTACTTTAGATAAGTAAATCTTAGCCTAGAGAAAGTTACTTTTATAAGTTTTCCATGTTCAATTTCTCTTATGAGTAGAAATAGTATTACAAATCTTTCCTTTACTTAAGGAGGTAGACATAAGGTAAGGGGCAAAACTCCTGAAATCAGTGATATGTTTGTATCATATTCAATTTCACCAAAGCCTTTCAAGTGTTAATTTGAAACAGAATGAAATCTATCCAAGTTACTTTGATGCTTACATGTGTATGATGTCAAATGCTGAATACAAACATGCTAATGATTTGTAAGACTTGTGACCCTTACCCTGTGTCTACCTCCTTAATTTATATTTATTGATGTTGTACAATGATACCTGTCTTAGCCACACCCTGAATAGTCCAGAAAACCTGTTTAAACAAGACACTTATTGCAATTTTTTCATATTAGATTCAATTATTTTGAAACCTGAGTTATTAAAACACCTTTCTATTCCAGACAAAATCTTCACGCCAAGAAGGTTTCATTCTTCAGTATACTGTTAACGTATTAATTTTTGCGGTTGCTAATTTTCACGGATTCTGTTACGTGAACATAGTGGCAGATATCAATTTTCACAGTTTCTAAAATTGATTACAAAAGTTCATAGTGTTGAAAATCAAAAATAGCAAAAATAAGTATGCCATGAACATTGGTACGTTTACAGTATTGTTTGTGTATTTTCCATTTAGTGTTTCCTGCCGTTTTTTGTCAAAGGATTTGAAAATGGGAAATCTTGAAATATTGATAGTGTTAAAAAAGAGTGTGCTTTTGAGCTACACTTGAAAGGGTAAAATATTCAATTGCTGTTAATAGAATCCTACTCCTATTTAAAGGGCAGATGGTGTCATATTATTTTATCTTCATAGAATTTAACTGCTTTGGTTATTTACCCCTTATCTTTGATTTAAAGTAAAATTTGTTATAAGACTCAGGCAGGACATTTGGGCAGTGACCTCTGATATTTTATGTTTGTTTAAAGCATAGAAACTTCAAACAGATGAAAGAAAGGGTCCATTCAGAGGTAACAATTTTGTAACTGTTACATAACTAAATGCGCTCATACCTAAACAGTTGTAAAATTTTAGCTTCAAGTTTGATAATCAAGGTTATTGCCATCAGCAAAGCAGTTGCATGTAAATGTACTTTAAGAGACTTGTAGGAGAATATTTTGTGATGACTGCCATAATCGTAACACAGGCTGTACCTATAACAGTATTTTACAACATGCTGAATGCACACAAAAAATAATTTATGATAAAATGGTTTGTAATAAAAGAAGGTCTTTTAAACATGATAACTTTCAGTACTTTAAAGAAGTAAAAGCAGGATGTTTGAATTTTACAAGTTGTTTGTTCAGAGTACCAAACAATGGTTCATAAGTAGAAAAAAACAAGTGCCTTTGTCAACTTGGTGCTATATTGAGTGAATTGCACTATTGTCCAGGTGGTGTTTGTCATTTCCACTCATTCATGGTGGGGAAATATAAAAAAAATGACACATCTATTCTTAGGCTCTTGTGTGTTACCAAGACATTACACTAGTCACTTACTGGTTAAAATTAATTGGCATGTCCATTCAGTATGGAGAGCAGTAAATAACATAAGAAAACTTGACCAGATGTATGACAACTTCTACTGTGGCAGATGGAAGTGAGAAAATTCCTTTCGACATGTACTGTATTTTGTGTACAATTAATGTTATGATGTAACCTTATTTTAGTGCGCTGATGTTTGTTTACACGTTTGTTTATGATCTTTCAATCTATACCTGTATAAGACACAGAAGGAGACACCCATAGACATGTTGGTTAATGTAAAAAGTGTGCTTTAATATAGAATTACTGCTGTCTTGCTTTGTTTTTAATCAGCCTGAGTACATTGTAACATGTTTAAACCAAACCGCTTATGAACTTTAAAAATTGGTTTGGTTTAGACCGGTGTTTGGTTTATACAGGTGTGTGGTTTAAACAGGTATTTGGTTTAGACAGAAGTTTTGTTAAGACAGGTGTTTGGTTTAAAAAGGTTCAAAGTACATTTAATCTGACATAAGGTACAAACTCTCAGAAACCTGAAAACATGTCTAAACCAGACAATCTTTGTCTGGTTTAGACAAGTTTTCAGATTTCTGAGGGTTTGGTTTAGACATGTTTTGCAGTATTTCAATTTATATTACGTATGTTTACCAAGGTTCAAAATACATTTAAACTGATATAAGAAACTGTAAAGATTGTCGGGTTTTTATAAGTTTTCAGATTTCTGAGGGTTTGGATTAGACAGGTTTCATGTTATTTCAAATTATATTGCTCTTCCTTCTGTAGTACAGTAGTTTCTTGATTTTTTTTTGTAGAACTAAATTATACTCTGGTACTTTTTTTCCAAAAGCTCAATTTTTCACTTTCTTAGAAGTATCTAAGCAAAGGCTTCACTGAAAGAGTTAAGACTTGTTGCAGACTTCCAGCAAATGGGTTTGTGCTTAAAAAAGTTGGCAAATGTCCATTTAAATTTATACCTTGTCACATTTTTTACAGCAAGATTCTAAAGGAAAATAATTTTGTAACTCAGTGCTTGTACCTAAAGGTTTTTCAAATTCTAGCCTCAATCATAATTTTTTTTCATATTTCCTCTTCAGGTACTAGTGAGTAAATTTCTAGCTAGAATAAGTTTTTACTACCAGTAGGCTCTTACATAGTACTAGTGGCTATAGACTGGACTAACTTTAAATTATAATTCATAAGACAAAACCATGCCCTATTGACTTTTAGAGCAAGTTCATAGCATAGTAAACTTTAATAAAGTAACAATTAAAACCAGCTTCCGGGTATAAGAATCAAATTATCTCCCCTTGGCATAGAGAGAAAAAAATGACAATATTGGCTTTTTTTTCCAATATTATTTTTTTTTTACTTTGGAAACATGTGTTTCTGTCCAGACATCACAGCTGGTTGCTAAATGAAAACTTCAATATTTGCTAAACATCCTATTTGTTTTTTGCTTGTATAAGCTGTAAACTAAAGAAATCAAAATTTTATTATTAAGTACCAGTCCACATAAAGTTCAGGCACTGCTAAGGGTAATGTGATTCATTTGAAGAGAAAGCCACCATACAAACGATGCTTTTTCAGTCTACATATCCTATACGTTCACATATCAGCCTTTGTTTCAACACAAGACAAATATTAAGCCTGCGAGCTCTGCTTGAGGGCTGATATGGGCCGAGGGTTCATTTAAGGAACAATAATGTCATTGATGACAGGCCAATAACTGTTATCAGCCCAGGACTAATATTTCCTTGCAACTTCTAGCCTAAATGTCCATATTATTTCCAAATATATGATAAAAAATATTACCGGTAGATTGTGTTTTTCTAAAAAGATATATAACACAATTAAGAATAATAGTCAGGTAATGTATTCAGTTTTATAACTGTTAACTGGGATTTTCAAGCATTTCTCCTTCATTCATGTATATAAAGGCAAAATATCATAAATAACTGTTTTCTCAAGAAAACATTACATTTGACTTTCACTTGATTTTTGGTAAAAACTTTTTTTTGTACAAGTTATGAATTGATATTAGGAAATACAGAGAAACCTGAAAAACCCACCATCCTGTCTTAACCAGACACTTTTGATTCTTTGTAAGCTGAACACAAGTTTAAACAAAATACCTGTTTAAACCAAACAACATTGAAAGTCCTTAAGGGGTTTTATTTAGAGGGGTTTCTCTGTATTATCATTTGAACATGGGATTTAGAAATTAAAATAGAAGGATACCAGTTTATGTGTTTAGGCGAAGTTGTCTGCCCTTTGATGAGTCAATTTAAAAACAGTTCATTAGCTACGTCATTTAACATAGTTGAATACACTTTCAAAGTCTTGCGTATGCATTTGATCTTCTTTTTATACTGTCTTAATGTTACATAGATCAGTACAATCTTTTCTTACTGCCTGATTCTCACAAAGAAGGGTACTTCAGATTGCCTATATGTAGGGAATATCATGTTGTTTTCGCTTCCCTTCATACTGCCTGATTCTTACTAAGATTGGTACCTGATATTGCCTTTATGTAGAAAATATCAAGCTGCTTTCACCGGGTACTTACATGTACGATAAGATGAAGCGCCCTTTAGTTGTATAAGTCTATTATGCAATTTGCTTATTGTTTTTTCCTGCTGAGATTTAAAGTATTTTTTAATACCGAAAGGTCATGGTCATATTTGTAATTAATGAAAAATGTTATGACTTGTCAGATTTAAACATTTTCTGAAACTTAATGTGTTAATCTTGCTAATATTGTAAGATGTCAGGGCAGTAATGTCAAGAGTGCTCAGACAACATTTCCTTGAAAGTTGCTGTAGACTTGTGAAGAGAACTGATTTTTAGTTTGTGAAATGTACTTCCTTGAAATGTGAACGATGAAGTAATCTTTCTGTAACAGATAATAAAATATGAGAGTATCAGGGGATCAAAACTCATGAATTTGAGACACATAAAGGGTTTAGAAGTGTGTTATGTTTAAGTCTGATTCCAATAAGACAGTAATAAAGCACCTGCAAAAACCCAACCTTTTTAAAATATTGTCCATAAGAAATCTCATTAACATTGTATTCAAAACTTCATGTAATTAACCTCAGTTAAACATTTGTCAACCAGGAGTCCTCCCACTTATCTAGAGCCTCAGTGTGGTAAAATTTGTGAGTGGGTGGGGACCTTCCATCATTTAGATATATAATGTTTACATGTGTTGGTTTCTATTTTTGCACCACAAATATGATTTGTACAGGAAAATATGAAAAATCAATACGAATGTATATTTCACTATGAAATGTGCACATTGTAAACAAAGAAATTGACATGTTCTAGTAAGGATTTTTACACTAAGGTAGGTCAATGTGTTCTTATTTAATTAATTAAAGTAACGAGTACCTGTTTACTCATTAGTGTGTTAATTATATTCTTATTTTGTTGTTTGTGAGATGGTGAAAATGAAATTAAGGGCTGTTTTGATAACATGTAAATTATTACAATATAGGGTTTTCTTTTAATTTGTTCCCGAGTCCTAGATTTAAACTAGGTCAAAAGAAAGTTGATATAAGGATATAAAATTCCTGTCAAAACACAAAAATCTTATGCAATGAATTTTTAATTGTGCCAAAGCGTAACTTAACCTGGATCAAACTTTTTATATTGATGCTTGATGTGTTCTCGGAATCTTTGTCTTTATTTCTATTTTTAGAACCTGATATTTTGCTTTCAAATCAATGTATTAGTCTGGGTATATTAAATATTTTATTGTAGTCTGATCTATTATTCTTTTCCATTGCTCGATCATCAACATTGTAGGGTAATTTAAATTTCAACTATGTCTGTCTGTCTGCACATTCATGGTGTTACTCCATACATATACTTCATAATATAAACTTTATTGCCCAAGTAACAGTGGCGGAGCCAGAAATTCTATTTCTAAAAATGTAGGGAACAGTTCCAGTGAATTCCAGTGTTTTCTATTCAATCAACCCAACGTTTTCACCATGGGGGAGGGGAGGCCCTCAAGACCCCTTCTTATACCTATGGGCACTTTTGGGTTTTTTGGTGTAGATTTGTGGTTTCTGCTTCTTTGCCGATCATAGAGCTTTTAGTTCTGACCACCAGATCGGTTGGAGGCTATTGCTTTGATGCCATGCACTCTAAGCATAGTGTTGTTACAACCAGGTACTGTAAAAACTGTCAAAACCTGTTTATAAGAATCAGGCAAAATGGGAAAAATCAGAAACATGCGTGTCAATAACCCACCGATCTTACAATGTAATATCACTCAAGGATACTTTCTCTATTTGAAAAGACCATTATTTGATCTCCACATCACTGGCTTTGCGTAGAAATTTTTCAGTAGAATCTTAGAAAAATGAGGTTTCTGACAAGTTATCTGCCCTTGAAATGTTCATTTTCAGTGCATTTCAATGAAATTGTAACAGAGTGGTCCAGCATGATATGGCAAATCATGTCTATTTTCTTTGATTCCAATGGTGCAAATAGTCAAATTAAACTATCAAAATGTTTTTTTTTTCCATACCATATTTCACCTACTGCCTGATTCTTACAGATACTGACACTTTAAACCAGACACTTTTCAAAGTCTGTTTACATCAGTTTAAATGTGTTTTGAACCTTGGTAATCTGAAAACCTGTTTTAAACAAACATATGGTTTGGTTTAGTGAGGTTTCACTGTATTATTTTTGAAGTAATTAGCTTAGTGCTTAAAGGGAAAGACCACCTTTGCATTAAGTTAGGCTCTTATGATAAATCATACCCACGTAAACAAAAATAAATAACCTTTAATGCAAAATGCGCAAATATAAAATGCTCAAGGCTATGCAAAATATAAGTGGATAGCCATCTTGCAGAACTCTCCTATCTGAAGGAAGATCATAGCCAGATTTTATTGATTTTTACCGATAGCTTCCGATTGGCTCGTGACGTCACTAAGTCGGTTTGGTACTGATACAAGTACTGCAAATAATATGTAAACAAAGAATATTCCGTAAATATTTCTACGATCATGTTTATCTAATCACCAAAACACTGATGAGTTGTCAAACTTACGATTGCACGAATGATAAAAGAGAAATGTTCTAAAAGTTTTTTTTACCAGCAACAAGAACATTCTTCGGAAATAGCCATAAGATTATCCTTACAAATACTAGTCATATGGCTGCCAAATCTGTTGTTCGTCAATGATGTCTGACAATTGCTTACATGTTGTGCCTCAATCTCTTCTTCTATTTATTTTGGGTTGAAATTATAGGGGAAAAGTCCCAAATTTGCGATTTCTTTGGACATCGTAATAAATTACCTATTTACTTTCACTTCACAAACCCACTTTGTGACGTCACACTTCGACCAATCATGGTGGCACCCATAGGTGCGGGAAATTCAAATTTCCTAATTATAAATCTCGATTAATCAATTAAGAAAAGGGAAATTATTTTGTTTCAATTTACTTTTCATGAATATTTAACAGATTAGTTTCGATATTTATGACTCGCACAATAACATGGTCTTCTCCTTTAAAGGACAGATGACTGAATGTGCATTATGTAATTCTACTTTCTCAAGCGAAGAGCTTATTTGGGTTAGAGTGACATCTGGATAGATCGGAGTCAGAATTATATTTTTAAGTAGAGTGAGATAGTTTCTGTGGGCTACCACATTAGTCTGGGTCCATTTGACTTGTATATGTGGTTCTGTCCAAAACAAACGAGCGTTAATTATGCATGTTAATATTCAACAATGGTCATGGCTAAAATATACACATTTATATGAATTATGATTGTCAGTGTTATGCAATGAAGTCAATTGAAGGAGGTAGACCTGGGGTAAGGGACATAACTCTTGAAATCAGTGATATGTTTGCTTCATATTCAATTTCATCAAAGCCTTTCAAGCTTTCATTTGAAATAGAATGAAATAAATCCATGTTACTTTGATGCTTAGGTGAGATTTATGTAGAAGACTTTACCCAAACGTTTCAATGATTTATAAAAGTTATGGCCCTTAGGTCTACCTCCTTAATCAATCTATTATCATTTATATTTTGCTGGTGACAAATTCATAATTTTTCAGAAACCAGGAACTGGTATTCATCTAAGCGAGTCCTTTTTCCCCTCAGATTTGGTTATTATTGAGTAACTAAGATTTTGCAAAAAAAGTTTTTGGCAACTTTTTTTTCAATGCCATGGGCCAGATAATGATGATAAAATATAGAACCTCACAGTAGATTTCTTTTATACAGTATAACATTTAGTAAAATTTAAAAAACTATTACAATTACATGTAACTTCAATTATATAAAAGTAATTTCAAACTGAATTTGATTTTTTTTATTTCAAAATTTAAGAATTAAAATCACAAATCAGCTGTAGAAAATCAGTTGCAAAAATATTGATGTGCAATAATATAGGCAGATTTAGACCAGGGTCCCCCTTATGCTTGTAAAGTTTGGTACTGAAAAATCACTGTTAGGCCCCCCCTTTTTTTTTACCTGCCAGAGCCTCCCCCTTTTTTGCTGTTTCTAGATAATGCCACTGAATAATTTATGTGCAACTATTTCTTAATTAGTTGTAAAAAGTTTTGTTGACTGGCTTATCAGAATTGTTGTATAACCTTGAATTTAGTGTGACTATGTCAAATATGCTTCTACTCTTTACTTATACACGACTGAAGTTTATTTATAATATTTGCCGTTTTAATGGGCACTTAATATCTACATTGTAAAGTATTTGGGATGGTCTCCTGTGACTTTTACCTTGTTTGGACGAGCAATTACCAGCAAGATATTTAAAGTGATGATTTAATCGATCAAAAAAAAGAGGTTTTTTTTTCATTTGTAGTATCGGTTAAAACTTTCTAATACTCAGAAACAGTGTCTCTTTTGTTCGTGGGTATCAATTTTCTGTCGTTCCTTATCTGTTTGTCAATTGGAGGTGTTTTGAATGTGTCGATTCATTACACAAGCGTTTACACTTCATTGTGAAATATGTGTTTCCGATGCATAGGAATAGAAATTCTTGGTAAAGCCTTCCATTAAGTATTGTAAATAAGTTATTTACAATGAATAACACTAGCATATTATGAATATTATGCAAGCATTGATTTCTAATGGTCTTTCAATTTCTTACAAGTTTATATGAACTTTAGAATAGTGGAATTGTAGAACTACTTTTTGTACTATGGAAATAATGATCCATTAGTGTTTTGTTTTTTTTTTGAGGGGGGGAGGGGGGAATGGTGGGCAAAAACAATAGAAAATATTATAAAAACAAAATCAATTTCTTTAACTCATTTATTAAACTATAAAGATTAGTCAAAAGTTTTTTAGAAGAGTAATTCATTGTTGAGATTTTTTTTTTAAGGCCGGGGTGTCGAAACCATGTGTATTCTGCCTAATACCTATGTACTTATCACTGTATTTTCAATAGAAAGGGTCATAAAAAAATAACAATTTAGAATACATTGCATAGTAAAAATACTGTCCCTGAACCGATCTGCGCAACTATTTTAACAGATAGATAGTCGCTGACTGATTGATCAATGACAGACTGATAACTGATGACTGGTGACCAATCTGACCGCAGTTTTGTTGTGTAAAATGACAGTTGATCATTTCATTTAAATTGAAGAATTTCACTGGAACGAATCCAATACACTACCATATTAAATTTTCCCTAACTTTAAGATATCAGATCCATGTATTGTTTTTTTTTTTTTTAGAAATAAAACAAATGTAAAATAAAAGTAATTAATTGGTGTTTAAATCTATTGCATTATGTACATGTAAATGTGTGTAAAAATTGGTAAACGAAACAATGGAATCCATAAAATATATTGACCGCTCAGTGGTCATGTGATGCAATGAGCGGTTTATGGAATGGTTTGATGGATTGATGACTGATTGCAAACCAATTGGTGATTAACGACCAATCACAAATTTTAGTGATCGGTCCAGGTGCTGTACTTAATGAATAGGGACTCAATGTTGGGAATTTCTTTTTTGGTAAAAAAGGGTGGGGGGTGGTTAAAAACCATGTTTATAATTAATAATTCTGCCAAGTATTTATTTTTCATTGTACTGATAGATATGTTAATGGAAACAAGAACAACATTTTGTAATACATTTATTGGAAAATTAAATTGTACTCTGTATTTGTCTCAAAACCATTAGAGTAACTCAACTCAATGTTTACATGGCAACGTTACCAGAATTGGAATAAAATTTGATTTTTAGTGCTTAATGAGGCAAAATATTTTTTTTTACATTCTACAATAGCTGTAGTTTTAAATGATGCATTGTGGAAATCATGAAATTAATTTTGTATTGCATAATTATCAAACTTGTTGAACAGAGATCTTCCTAGAAACACATTTTTTTTTTTTTTTTTTTTTTTGCCTTGAGCATTATTGAATATAACTTTTTTTTTTTTGGCCTTGAGCATTATTGAATATAACTTTCAATAATTATTTCCTTTTTATTGACTTTGTCAAGATTATTGTTAGTATGTGAAGAATTTGGAACTCCACCCAGGGTCTGTCATATACTATAAAATTGCACTTTGAATAAAACAGGATACATTTCATTGTAATTCACATTACAGTAAAACCTACATTAGTCATGGCCAGAGTATAGTAGACCATGTGTGGATTTGATCATGTCCACTCATCCAATGGTGGACAGATTTTAACCAAAAACACTTGCACTGTAAGAATTTTATATGTCTGTCTTTTGAAAGGCATGCTATGATATATTATTGTCATGACTCTTGCTACTGAATTGATTTTATTTAGGTGTAATTTTCAACTTAGAGTCGTTGGCACATGGTTCCATCCAAAATGATCCCTTAACAATATTGGTTTCACTATATTACAATCAATAGAACCTCTGTGTACTTAAGTATATTGGTCTATTTGATTGATTATTTGAAATTTTATAGGTCCATTGAAACTAATTTCCTTTAACATTTTACCTAATTAGGCGATAGAGAATCATTTCAAGTTGTAAGATTACATAATTAAACATGTAATTTTTTTGCTAATTTTCTACTTCTTTCCTGTTTCAATAGGTAATGCCTTTTATAATAGTTATTTGAATTTTTGATGTTTTGAGATAGGGTTGTAGGTCAATGCTTAATTCAAAGAACTGCACTAGTTTATTTTGATATATTTTTTTTTCATTTTTAGGCCCCACAAAGGTAATTACTTGGTTCTTAGGCCTTCCATCATCTCTTTTATTTTAGGGTGTTACATTTAAAACCCATTTTTATCATCATATCAATGGAATAAAATAAGAAACACCTCCATCATATTTTTTTCTATATCTATCTTTAAACACAATATTTAAGCATCCTCATCACTTTTTGGGGCAGTAAAAAGAATGCACCCCTCTCTCATGGGTTTTCGTTGAGAATGGAGAAATTGAATTTGACAGGCTTGTGGGTTATTGGAAGGAAGGAATATGGCTTGGTACCACCCTTTTTCCATGAACCATCTAAGTGTTTTATTTTCTGTACTTGACAGCTTAAAAAGGAGTCATTCATGGGAAAACAACAATGACTTTATTCAGCCTATATGGTAAAAGAAGGACAACTCTTTAGAATTTTTGAAGAACCACTATGAAGATCTTTTCTATACCTCCTTAATGAGCCTATTATAGTATTTTGATTCATGTCCACCTGTCTGTCTGTAAATCTTTGTACAGGTTGTACAATAATTTAAAAAAGCTGTTGTCAGGGACTTTACCAACCTGTTGGTACTATGTTTGCTATTTTAAAAGGAACCCCCTTCCTTTTTTTTCCTTTTTTTTTTTTCTTTTTTCACAACTCCAACTCACTTTACCTGAAAATAAATAAGGACATGCCAAGGAAAACTTCACAAGATGGTTTCCCATGGACTATAGTCATCCAGTTTGTCCATTACCAACCCCTAACTCAACCTTTTCAACCAAAAAACTCGAAAACCTTCACCTATGTACTCTTTTCTGATAAAAGAAATGACATGTAAGGAACTACTAATGATTTAGAATTCTTTAGGGCTATTGGACAGTCGTCCTAAAAAATACTAAACTCTGTACGCTCTTATATCCCCCCTCCTTTACCCATCCACCCCTTTTTACACCAAATCAATGTGTCATTATAATCACACTTTTCCCACAAACATTCCACATGGCAAGAACTCCTCAACAATTTAAATTCTACAAGGATTACAACTGTTTTTTAATGTGTATGTACTATAATCCCAAGTTCATGGAGTCCTTATTAATTTCACATCTTAGGAATGAGACAGAAAAATGTTATGTCAATGTAATTCTTTGTTTATTGCGAGGTTCACAATGGGAACTTTATTATTCATAGTTGTGTTGTTGATTGGGGACATACAAATGAATAAAATAGTTCTTTTTTAACTTGAAGGATAGAAAATTTATGGGGTAGGAAATCAAGGCAAAATTTTGTTTAATTAACAAGAGAAATGAATTGAATTTTAAATCTGATATAAGCAATAAATGTCTTAATTTTTTTTTGTGTGAGGCTCCCAGGAGGTAGACTATTAAAATGATAAGTCTATGGTTTAGTTTAAAGTTCTATTTCATCAGAACACTGTTTTTACACTTCTTTATTTCTAGTGCTGTGACAATTATGACTTAATTATTTTAGCAGTGTTCAATGAAAAGAAAGAAAATAACCAACATAGGAGAAGGTTCATTGGGTGCTTTTGTTTGAACCATTTTATGAGGCTTCTTCTCTTCATTAAGTTCAAGTTTCCTCCCAGAAGAGTAGGTTCATCAAGTGCTTATATGAGGCTTCTCTTCATTTAGTTCAAGTCTCTACCAGATGAGTAGGTTCTTAAAGTGCTTTTTGTTTTAACTATTTTATGAGGCTTCTCTTCATTAAGTTCAAGTCCCCACCATAGGAGTAGGTTCACATAGTGCTTTTGCTTGATCCATTGTGTGATGCTCCTCTTCATTTAATTAAAGTCTGCACCAGAGGAATAGGTTCATAGGGTACTTTTGTTTGAATCCTTGTTTGAGTCTTCTCTTCATTTAGTTCAAGTCTCCACCAGAGGAGAAGGTTCACGAAGTGCTTTTGTTTGATCCATTGTGTGATGCTTCTCTTCATTTAATTTAAGTCTCCACCAGAGGAATAGGTTTATAGGGTGCTTTTGTTTGTACCATTGTTTTAGGCTTCCCTTCATTTAGTTCAAGTCTCCACCGGAGGAGTAGGTTCACAATGTGCTTTTGCTTGATCCATTGTGTGATGCTTCTCTTCATTTAATTTTTTTTTTGTAAGTAAAAATAAAAACACCAATCTAACAATATAATTTGGCCATTGTTTAATCTCTGCATCACAAGATATGTTTGGAAATTTTTCATTAGAATGATGGGAGATTGAAGTTTTTGAAATAGTTTTTGCTTTTGAAGTGTCTACTTGCTGTGCAGTTCAGTGAAATTATATGTAACTTTACCAATAGGATATGGATAGTCTGGTTATTCTTCCTTGATTTTGGTAGTAAAAATACTCTAAAACTCATAATTGCTAACTTTTGCAAACTGAGACTGTCAAGTGAACTTAATTGTGAGAATTACCGGTATATTTTCACGATTTTAAAAAAGGAATAACTTAATATAGTGTAAAAAATCCATTTTACCAGTACTATTTTTCCCAGTTATCTGTCAACCTGAAAATAAATTACTAATTGGACAGTCATGGGTTATATATACCATGTCTTACCAACTGCCTGATTTTTACAGGGACTGTCACTTTATAGTGATAACACTACAAACCAGGTAGATATGAGTTTTTTTTTTTCTGAAACTGTTGGTATATTTTCCATTTTAACCCTTTGACCTTAAAGAAGCTCTTCCATGGAAATGCAAGTCACCTGATCGCAATTCTGTTTCTGATTTGCCAAAAACTGATAACATAGTGGCGTTTGAAAAAAAAACTGTATCGAAATTGGTGTCATGTGTTATTTCCTGAATGAAATACAGAAATTATAAGTAGAAAAAAAATTTCTCTGTGGGCTATCTTATTTTTTAAGATAATACTTATTATCTTTACCTAACTGGTGATTGTATCCAAGAGTCATCCTAAAATTTATATATTTTTACTCTATGCCCCCCCCCCCTTTTAAATTAAAAAAATGTCAAAATTATTTACCAAGAAAATCAATTGATATACTATAACTAATTATAAAACACATGGTACAGTAGTATCAGCTTTCTGACCCACTGCAACATGTTTATTTGATATTAAAAGAACAAAAATTGATGAATATCAAATTTTATTTGGTGTCAATGGCTTTATAAGCTGATGTGTAATTATTGTTAATTCTTTGGTTAGGTTACAATGACATGGGCTTTATTTAAGATGGACAACCTGTATATGTGACTTTAATATAATGGTCATTGGAAGTGTTTTCCAGTTTATTTAAGGAAGTAGACCTAAGGTAAAGGACACAATTCTTACAAATCATTTGAACATTTGTATTCCCCATTTTACATCAATCTCATATAAGCATCAAATTAACTTGGATTGATTTCATTTTATTTCAAATGAAAACTTGGAAAGTTTTGGTGAAATTAGATATGATACAAACATATCACTGATTTCAAGATTTTTGTCCCTTACCTTAAGTCTATCTCCTTAAATGAGAAGGACATGCTTTAAGTATTGGGTACATGAGTGAAAAGCAGGTATATTTGAAATCTTGTTACTACAACTTATAACAGGGCCGTAACCTGGTATGGCACATACTGCTGGAACAGAACCAATGGCTTTTTTTGGTATGTTATGCAATGCCTAAAATTATTGTTGAAAAATATAAAAAAAAAACAGGGTATTTTACTCAGTAACTAATTAAAACAAGTTCAAACTTATTTGTTCATTACCACTGCTGTACCAACTAAGATTTGGGTGCTACGTCTCTGTATAAGGTATACTAAAAACTTGGAATGGTGTTGAATATTGGATGCATGATTGGATCAGCAAATTTCAGTCAGACTAAAAAAGTGGCCTTGGTTTGACTCTTTTAAATGAATACAATTTTAATTAAACAAACTTTCTTTTTTTCTGATTTCAAAATGAAGTAGATACATGTATTTCTTTCCCTGTAACAAATACATAAAAAGTATACTCTTAGTTTGTATATGACAATGAGGTGCCTTTGGTTGAAGTAGAAATTATACCCCCACTCGATGAGTGGGTGGTATATTGGAATCAACTTGTCCGTCCGTCTGTTCAAACTATCATTTCCATTATTTAAATTTAGTGTTTGCTTGGTATAGAAGGGGCAATTTTAGTTGCTCTCTGATATAAACATCCTGTTTCTTGGGATTTTGCATTTTTTCACTGTATAAATTTGATAGAAAAATTTTTTGTCACAAGAAAACTCCCAATGTATGGATTGATTTCAAATTTTGTATGTGGCTTCGTGTAGATTGGGCATACGTTGTGAGCATTTTTGGGTTTTCTCCTATATCTACTTCCTGTAAAAGTGGGGATATGCATATTACAACAATGTGTGCAACTCCATGTTAAAGATGGTGTTGAATTGGTGTTTCTGCTTTTAATATTGAGTATTAAAGATGGTCAGGAGTGGGTGCTGTTTTTGTAAATATCATAATTGTTTTTCAGTGAACAGTGTAAAAGTTGATAATTAGAAATCCAGATGAGAGTGATCTTACATTTTAGGTTATTGTTAAAACACCTTTATTTAGTTTCTGACCTGTGAGTGGCTAGAAAAATTTGATTAAATTGAATGGGAGTGTTATCTGTTGAATGAATACGTTCACCAGGATATAAAACTGTTAAGATCTGTAGCTATTGTTAACAGTTGGTGAAATCGGGTTTGAACTGGCGGTAGTTGTTTGTTCCAGTTTTTTAATGCTATTTACATCTGATATTCTAAATGCATTGTGCCAACTTAATGTAGATGGACAAATCTACATTAAGTAGACATGGGGAAAGAACTTCTGTGTGAATAAAAGGATAATTAACTTGAAGCAGTGAATAACACAAAAAAAATAATAGTCTTGTTTCTTGCTACTCAACCGACCGATCATATTTTTTTGCTGCCAACTCCATATTTCTCCGAATCATTAAAAAATCAAATGTTCCGACTTTTTATTTTTCCAGATTTTTGTTATTTCCCTTCTTCTGGTTTCTTCATTTATACATATGGTAACATGGAGTCGGCCATATTGGTCAATCGTATACTTATGACTGTTTTGTTATTAAGTAGCACTCCATATAAGAATCATGCAAAATTTGATTATGGTTGGAAAGCCTACATATTTTTATTTTTGATATTTTGTTTGAAATTTTATAGCAAACAGAACTTGACATGTGGCTTTTTATATAACCCTTGTTCATAGGAGATATAATTTATATAGAATGTATTGTAGAATTCAAAATTAAGGGAGATAACTCTGTAAATGATACTAAAATACAACAGAAACTCTTTGATTTTCAATGTGGATTATCTCCTAAGAACAGACAGATTGAAATGAATAATTATACATTTCATCATATAGACCTATAAAGCAACTTAAATCTTATTCTTTTCATGATATAAAGTAAAAAATTTCAGATTTACTGTGTTGCACTTTTTTGACTGCTGAATTTTTCAAAGATAGGCCAAGTAAACTTAAATAGTAGATTCACATCCAACCTTCATAAAAATAAATAGGCTGGGTAGGAGGATTTTATTTTTTTTATTTTTTATTTGTTACCAAGATATTTTCTGGCATAATTTTGTATTTGAAATATAGATATCTTCTTAATCTGTAGCCACATCAGTTGCAGAGAAAAAACATTGTTTTAGTCACCAAGTAATGAAAGATTTGTGTGTTATAGTATCTCAATAACAGAAACTGACGACAATAAAAATTTTGATTTTGTAATTTCTGCCCCAATATATAAAATTGTTGTCAATTTTTTATGGGGCAAGATGGCACAAGAATCAGCTAATTAGTTTTACTTGGCCTTATCAAAACATTAAATAATTTCTGAACTAAGTGTCAGTCCCTGTAAGAATCAGGCAATAGGTAAAGCATGGTATGAAAAATCCCTTTATTTTGGTAGTGTAATTTGACTATTTGCACCATCAGCGTAAAGGAAACACACAAGATTTTCCGTGCCATGCTGGACCATTGAGTTACAAGTTCATTGAAATGCACTGAAAATGAACATTTCAAGGGCAGATAAATCTGTCTAAAACCTCATTTTTCTAAGAATCTATCAAAAAATTTCTGAGCAAAGCCTGTGATACAGAGATCAAATAATGGTCTATTCAAATAGAGAAAGTATCCTTGAGTGATATTAAATTGTCAGATTGGTGAGTTTTTGTCATGCATGTTTCTGATTTTTACAAATACATACACTTAACGGCACCCTGAACAATATACCCTGTATAAAGACAAACGTGTTGACTCCTTCAGTTTCTTTGCATAGATTTATGAAACTGTAAAAGATGTCCCTATGTAGGTCTAATAATTTCATTGTCTTGATGTAAACAAAATTTTATTTAGTGAAAGTGGAGGTGTTGTTATATTTTGGGTGATAACAAACTGTAACAATGTGGCATTTGAATTTTAGTAGGAGATAAAATTGCCTATTTGACCTTTCAGCAACTGACAAAGTCACAGTCTTAAATAAATTTAATCATTGGTATGCTTTTCAGTGGCAGATCCAGAGGAGTGTGGAACCGGGAGGGAGATGTTTACCACCCCACCCCCTTTAATTGATTTTTTTTCCACAAATATACCCCCAAAAATTGTTTTGTGTTGCTTTGCTCAGCATTTACTCTATTTACAACCCCCACCCCTCTAACTTGAAATCATGGATCCACCAATGCTTTTTACATTTAGAAATTGTAAATTTACATTACAGAGAATATTGTACAATTAGTACTAAAAACAATCAAATCTATTTTCATGTTGGTCATATATAATGAAACCTGTCTAATTTGAACCCTGAAAAAATAGAAAACCTGTCTATTCCAAACCCTGAAAATTTGAAAAATGGTCTTGGTTTCCTCTTCCACAACAAACCCTCACTGCTCAATATCCTTGGGTCCAACAAATGGCAAAATGGGATGTGGGTGTCCTTGTGACAATGGAGGTAAATTCCTCAACAAACCCTCACTGCTCAATGTCCTTATGTATCTTACAATAAACACACATATATATGTACACTGCTCAATGTTCTTGGGTCTCAATTGGGACAGTTGGAGGTTGATGCCCCTTATGACAATGACAACCACAGCTCAACATCCTTTGGTAACATTTTGCATAATGGGAGGTTGGTGCCCTTATGAATATGATGATTGTTCCTACAACAACCACAGCTGAACATCCTTAGGTCACATTTGCATAGTGGGAGGTTGGTGCTCTTATGAAAATGATGATTGTTCCTACAACAACCACAGCTGAACATCCTTAGGTCACATTTGCATAGTGGGAGGTTGGTGCTCTTATGAAAATGATGATAGTTCCTACAACAACCACAGCTGAACATCCCTAGGTCACATTTGCATAGTGGGAGGTTGGTGCTCTTATGAAAATGATGATAGTTACTACAACAACCACAGCTGAACATCCCTAGGTCACATTTGCATAGTGGGAGGTTGGTGCTCTTATGAAAATGATGATAGCTCCCACAATGACCACTGCTCAATGTCCTTTGGTCAGAATTGGATTATAGATGTTTATGAACCTATACAATTTTTTTTTTCAATCTCAGTAGCATTCACTAAATTCTTTTTGGGAGAATAATGCCCTTGTGACATTTGAGGAACCACAAATTACATAGTTTGTTATCACCTCTCCATGTCTGAGTTGATTCTACAGAAATCTATGCTGGGCAATGTCATTACTATAGAGTACAGTATTCATAGGCCTTGATTTTGACCTCCAGATATACAATAAGCTAATGTTTACATGGGGGATCAATAAATTTATGAAAGGGTTTTTTTTTATTTAGAAATTCATAAAGGGCTATCATTGGACTATCATTTGCATATGTGTGCCCAATGGATTTGGGTCAACTTTCCCAGAGTTTGTTCACAATCATGCATCCAATATTCAACACCATTCCAAGTTTTTAGTATACCTTATGAGTTAATGCTATAATATAATAAGGTGTATAATTTAATCATTGAAACAAAGATATAAAATTTTTTATTATTATATAGATAGCAGTGTTTTATCGAATGT
The DNA here is from genome assembly GCA_037379345.1 of Perna viridis. Classification (NCBI taxonomy): domain Eukaryota; kingdom Metazoa; phylum Mollusca; class Bivalvia; order Mytilida; family Mytilidae; genus Perna; species Perna viridis. The sequence goes on from CM074523.1 coordinate 25,269,958, forward strand.
TCTCCGTGTAGTAAATTTCGATAATTCACACTGTGAAATAAATTCGGTAATTTCACTCTTGCACTTTCTTCCGTCAAAACTTCACAACATTGATATCAATCCGCCAATCACATTATTCAAAATTGATGTTGAAAATATCGATAAATTATGAAGCAAATCTATATAATAAATAGGATAATCAATTGGTTATCATAAATAACCAAAATATGGTCACTTGTGCCAAGAACGCATGGGGATTTAACTCGTGCGCGGGACAAGTTCCACACACTTGTTAAATCTAGGCGTTCTTCGGCACTTGTGATAATATTTTAGTTATTCACTCTTTCCCAATTTATTATCCTATTATTGTTTTTTTTTTACTGTTCCTAGAGTACAAAACACAAAAAAGATGTGAAACTTGATATATGAACGAAATTCAACAGAATAGAAAAATTGAAAAATAAATGATTTCACTATTAACAACTTATCAGATTTGGGTACACTGTCCTCAGTTCTATATATATAATGAAGATGTGAACCTTCTTTATGGAGAAATTTGATTATTTTTTTCATATATTTTTAGCATATTGGACTAGCCATTTTTTATGGCAGTATATGCTATGATTTTTTCAATACTTTAAGAAATTTTTAAACCCACACTGTATTTTTTAAACTCGCTTAGTGTTTATTTACATATTAAAGAGTAATCAAGGGAACCAAGGTTATAGCGGTAATCAAAAGAATTTAATCCAGGGACAAAGACCAGACATGGGAAACAGACATACACAACAAAGAACATAAAGTAACTAAAATCATACATACAAAGTAACAAAACCAAATGAGCAACTTGGACTCCACTAAAAACTGGGAGCATGGACCAGGTGCACCGTCCTCTGCTTTTCTAGAAACACCCGCTGAGTTGCTCATAACATGTCAATTCCGGGGTAGACTAACGAGGAAAGGAAAACTATGACCCGTTGAATAAATCAGTTTTCATGGTGCAGATGGATACACCATAAGGATCCAAGAGTTCATGATGACGATCATAAAACTTCTGTAGTGATGACTTCAATCTTGTAGCAACATAACCCTGTTCTAAAAGCCTATTTGTTAGAGTTCTAGTGTGATACAAAAAGTCAGTGTAGTTTTGGCAAGCTCTGACATAACCTATGAGTTGTGATATGAACACTCCATACGCAGGTGTTGAAGTGATGTTGCCACAGATGACAGGAAAGTTGACAATTTTGAATGAAGAGTCATCACGTTTGTCGTAAAGCTTGGTCAATAGTTTTCCTTTACCATTGATTTCTAAGTGTAGGTCAAGATATGAGGCTTACCTCACAGTATCTGTAGTATCCTTTATCTCAAGTTCTTTGGGGTAGATGCAACGTATCAAATCCCCAAAATTAGGATTGTTAATAGATAATACGTCATCAATATAGTGGAAACTGAGATTAAGAGATCTAACCAAATTCTTTCTTTCGGATCAGATCAGCTATAAAGTCAGCCTCATAAGAGTGAAGGAATAGGTCAGCAAGTAAAGGAGCACAATTTGTTCCCATTGGAATGCCAACCATTTGTTGAAAAACATGTCCACTGCACTACAAAAATTCCAGCATTTTGTAAACAACTTCCTCTGTATATTTGGAAGATGATTTGTAATTTTTTCTTGCAAAGTATGAGGAATCTCTACCAAGAACTATGTATTTGTATCTAGGTGTACCACCTTTTTTGGAAAAACAACGATGTACATATATGTACTTTTAAATGTCCTCACAAATAACATGACTTTGATGCAGGTTCAGGCATGTGTGGTCTTTTTTTGTTGTTGTTTATTTTACTTCAACCTTCCCAAGTGTTTTTTTATAATCATTTATCTCCAAGATTACCTGTGCATTAATTTTTGGGAAAGACTGAATACTGGAGGTTATAATTGTTTTCACAGTTTATGTGATAATTGGTTAGTGGTTGCTTGAAGACTTGTGGAGATCATTGCATGAAGCTGGTCTGACGTCAAAAGTTGTGGGAGATAACTAAAAAAAAACAGGAGGGGATTCATGCATGTGAAAAAAATACCACCAGAATTCACTTTTGTGTCTAATGCAGAAACCACATTAAGCCAGTCTTAGTTCTTCATTTGGTTATTGCATTTTCAAGATAAAATTTGTATACATTGTGTATGAAATTGGCACTTTGTAATACATTGTGTATGAAATTGGCACTTTGTGATACATTGTGTATGAAATTGCCACTTTGTAAGAGTTATCATTCTTGATTTGGTTGTTTTTAGTTGCAGATTCAAGTATGGTTTTCTCATAATATACAGATCTTAATTCGGTGGTTTTTCTATACATGTACCATGAATCACCATTATAGGTACTGCCTGAATTTTATATAGACTGGTACTTAAAAACTTGATTTTAACTTAATAGAATAATAAAAAGGAAAAGTTAAGTCTTATGACTTTTAGTAAAATAAGTCCCTCCTTTTTCCTCTTTGAAACAGGTATTTCAATGTCAATTTTTTCAGCCTAGATTTGTTGCTGTGTAAACTGCCTATACCGGTACTTCAAATTGCTTATTTCCACAACTTCTATCAAATAAATATATAATTCAAGATACTGTGGTGGTACTTTAATTCGTTGATACCAAGTTTCGTAAATCAGAAAAGAAACACAGGTTTGCAGGCTCTTGAATTCATGGTTTTGAAGTTAACACTTCAACGGGAATCTCTTATTCAGTGGGAACCAAATTTCGTGGTTTGGTCTTCCCACAAAAAACCATGAAAATTAGTACTGCACAAACAATAGTACTTTCACAGTTTTTGTTTTGAGAGTGACACTGTTCATGATTATTTAGTTACTGCTAAATTAGTGATGATGGTACCATGCCGAAAAGTTGATATAGTACGATTTGATGTTTTTGGGTTTTTTTTTCTGTTTTTTTGTTAGGGTTTTTGTTTTCTTCCCAAAAAAAAGTTAGTTTAGACAAGTGTAACCCAAATAGCTCAACTTTGGTTTGATGTCTGTCTTCTGTTTATCATAAAGGAGTACTGTGAAAGTACTTTTAATCGTGGATACCAATTTTCATGGGTCAGGGAAGAAACTCAAGTTTGTGAATTCCTGAATTCGTGGTTTTGAGGTTTTCAGTATCCACATCAATGGAAATCTCCTTTTCGCTGGGAAAAAATTTTCATGATTTGGCGTACCCATGAAAACCACAAAAATTGGTACCTGACAAACAATAGTTCTTTCACAGTATTAAAATCCAGAATTTATTGCAGGATCTTGCAATTGTACAGCAAAAAAATCATAGAAATAACTTTAATTCTGTATTGATTCATTTATTGATAATGGTTAAATGTCCTTTGGCAGTTATTAAATACCTTTCAGGATGAGATGGATTCACCAATTGAACAGATCCTGTTTTATACCAGTTAGGCCCATTGAGTGAGGTCTTTGTTGTGTTTACAACACAGAAGCAACAACCCAATGGTAGGCATGATGCCATCCCCACCCTGACATATTATTCTGAGTCTGAAGCAATCAGTTGTCAATTTATCCCTGCATTTTTGGTGGAGAAGCAATGACTGCCAAGTTAAGTCTGTGGTGTGACTTGGTTGGGCGGGGTTGTGGGGGGGGGTGGGGGGCGGTGGGTCAAACCTAAGACCTCCCACATTGGAGACCGGCATGCTAACCCAGAAAATACTAGGATGGTTCTGTAAGAATCTATACTGACCAATTTTGTTCCCAAATATTTAATATTTTATTGTCATTTTTCAGAATTTGGAAGGAATTAAGAAAATGGACCAAGAATAATTTTTAGGATTAGAGACAATGAGAAGCTTGAATGATGGGGATATGACTATTACTAACCCACTGCCTCCACAAAATCTAGACATTAATATGATTGGACAAACAGGGACTGCAATGGGGGAGGAACCGAGACGTATTCTTGTCAAACAGGAAGCAGTTGATGAGGATGACCCATCACTACGGCAACAGAGGTTTCTCCGCCCTGAGGTGCCAGAATTACCCAAACAGCATAGTGACCCATGTGGGCGTATTTCTAAGGAAACAAAATTTGAATCTGATTCAGAAAAGTACTTTACATATCAAAGAAGCTTTGAATATGATAAAGCTTTTAAAGAACAGAGATCAGTTGTTGAACGTTACAATGTAGAAACTCTTCAGTATCAAAGTTCTTTTGAGCATAGATCCGTGATACGGATGCCATATAACCAAAGTGCTCCTAACCTTTTTTATGATAAACAAGAAGAGACAGAGTCTTCAAATAGCTTGTTCACACCTACATTTAAAGATGCTGGATATCTTGGCAATTATCACCTTGCCAAACAAAAGGAAGCGAAGCAATCCTTCCTATCAGTTTCTCCTCGAAGCTTGGGAAGGGAAGCATTCCGATTAGCACGCCTTCCTCGTAGTGACGATAGCATTACATCCAAAGATTTCAGTGGCTCTGAGGATAGTTATAGCAGTAGAGAGCCTTCACCATATTCCAAAGAACTGCGATCACCATCTCCTCTCATTAGTAAAACTTCATCATTGGACAGTAATGAACAAATTAAGAAAATTCATCATATTACTAGCATTGTGATAACGAGTGACGACGACGTTGTTACAACAGTAAAAAGTGACGCAGACACAATGACCACAGCAGAGGAAGGGAGTGAAGGATTGCTTTCACATAAACGGGCATTATTTCCAGGAAATTTTAAGAAAAACTTACAACATAGATACTTTAGTCAAAAACGAAGCGGTTCATCATCATCTGATGCCTCTAGTTTTGATAAAGCCGAATCTGCACGTTCACTGTCAGCTTCTCCTTCCCAGGAAAGGAGTTTTGATGAAATTCCTCCACATTCTCCAAGTAAGTCTAAATCTTTAGAGACTGAATCAATATCAACAAACACCACTGAAGAAGGTGACGTATTCATGGAAAGTGTTAGTAGTAAAGTTCAGCGGCACAACAAATTTTCTCCACAAGGGTCACCTGACTTTTTCAGCCAACAAGGGAATGTTTCTCCTCAGAAATTTTTGGGCTCTGATATGTCTCCTGGAAAAGATCAAATAAATTTTCCCACTCACCCTTCTCAGAAATATTTTGGATCTGTGAATACGGAAGGTATGCAAGGGAAAGAGCAAGAACCCTTTGGTTCCCAAAACAAGAAACAACAATATCCGTTTCTACATCACCATTCAACTCCTGTTTATCCGTCTCCTCATTTTATGTCATCTGCCAACTCCTCACCGTTGTGCTCAGTGCCAGAAGGAGGTCATATATTTAATTTCAACATGTCAAATCCGTTTGAAGGATTTCACTCTGATCCAGAGCTGCCTTCTCCAAGTCCTGGGCTGTCGCCAGGCATCCATTTTGCATTTCCTCCTAGAGCAGTAATGCTGAATTCTATGTCAGAACTGAACCGATTAGCTGTTTCTCCACGTGGTTTATACCCTAGTCAGCCTATAAATATGCCTCTTTCTCATGTGCCGTCCTCTCATCCCACTGGTTTGGATCAATCTAAAGACCAACGTAGAACTTTTTCTGACTCTGATGCATATATCTGTCCCGTGTGCAATCAAGTATTTCCATCATATGATAATTTGGCCAAACACATGGCCAAACATTTACCGACAGAAACTGTCAGACAAGGTGATAACAATAAGGTCCATTACTGTAAAGTGTGCAATCGCTCATTTTCACGAAGTGACATGTTAACGAGGCATATGAGATTACATACAGGAATCAAACCATATGAATGTAGCGACTGTGGCCAAGTTTTCAGCAGAAGTGACCATTTAAACACTCACAAGCGTACACATACTGGTGAAAAGCCATATAGGTGCCCGCAATGCCCTTATGCAGCATGTAGGAGGGACATGATCACTCGTCACATGAGAACACATTACAAGAGATCTGCAAAGCATAGAAAGTTTTTGTCAGTCCCAGAGAGGGATGGAGACTTGAGGAAAAGTTCAATTTCTAGCACTGACACAACTGATTCTCAAGATGTTACTATTAATAGAACTTATTCTCAGTCAAGTGTTGAAAGTGTCGATTATGATTCTAGTGGATCACGGTCCATGTCTCGTGGGGATAGTGGAGAGAGGATGCTGTTCCCATTATCGCGGGGTGACAGTGGAGAGACAGGAGAGAATAGAACAGCTAGACCATGGTCCAGTACCGAGAGCGCAGTGTTTGAGGATACTAACACGGAAGGACGATCTTCTAAATTGCACCCTACAATTCAGCGTACTGCAGCAATACATCGAGATGTACCAATACAGAGAGACGCACTAAAAGATCCTTTCCTTGCATATAGAAAATTGAGGAACTGGTCAACAGCCAGCTTTGAAAGTGTCGATTCTGAAGATGGGAGATCAATGAAAGACTCATTTGCTGAGGACACTATATTTGAAGCAGAAGGAGATTCAGTAACCATGACAACAACAACTTCAACTAATGTTCAGATGAGTGAAAAATGGGATGGCCCTTTATTAGAAGCAGAGAACCTGCAGCAGAAGTGCTCTATTAGTTCAGAAAAGGAGAAAATAGATGATTGATTAAGTGTTATTTAGGATTTTTAAATGATTATTAGTAGAATTTTTAGGTAATGATTATTTTTTCACTGATCTAGATGACTTTTCACCTTTGGGTGACCTTTTGTAAAATTTTGTGAACTTTGAACTCAGCAAGATGAAAGTTTTTGAACGGATAACATTCCATACCAGTATTTCGTTTAAATTTTGGGACTAGATTTTTTTTTTTGAAATCTCAGACAGGGTATAATAATTTGCGTATTGTCAGTTTTGAATTATTTTTTTAAGTTAACAACTGCATAATGTTAAGGGTCAAAATTGTTTCAGTATTAGTTATGTAATAAGATTTTTTATTATTAATTTGATTTTTTTTTTATAGAGTTAAAATGCCAATAAAAAGAAACTGAAATTGTTGAATAGATAATTAACAAATTAAAATTCTCCATGTGTTTGAAAGGTCAGCGATGACATTGGTATTTTTTCTATATAACCCACCTCTAAATTTCCTGTTTTTCTTAATAATTTAATTGCTGACATCATTTTATTTGTTATTCATAATAGGTGATAATTTTGGCTACAAGGGAATGGCAGATGCATTTGTGAAGATCTATAACTGTTGCTGGCTTAAAGGTCATATTTAATAGGTCTCCTGTACTGCGACCTACTGTGCTGTTGTTTCACCCACAGCCTGATTCTTTCAGAAACTGACACTTAATTTTATATTCCATGTAATTAAAATATTTTATTCCAGTTTGCAAGAGTAAAATAGTTTGGGTTTTTTTTTTTCGTGTTGATTTTGTCAAAAATGTTTATTCCTTAATATCACTTTCTCTAAAAATAAAATTTACTGTGGAAAATATGCACCTTTTATATAATTTCAATATCAATAGAAGTCAGTCATGACTATGGTTGTGTTAAAGTTCACAAATTTTTTAACTGATTCTTCCCCGCTTAATCAAGATCGGTGAATTAAGGATCATAGTAGCACAAATTTTGTACTTTTTCTACTTCTCCAATTGTGACGCATTCCTAATATTAAAATGTCAAAGATATGAATATTTTTTAATTTTGAATTTTTTATCTGTTGTTAAAATATTTACATTTCATATTTCATGTTTGTTATTACCGATTGCTGTATGGCGATGAATATATGCCATTGTTAGTTGGAAGAATTTGACAGATTACAAAACTGAATTTTTTTGTAAAATTTGGAAAATTGTTTAGAGTTAGGAGGGAAAATTAATCCCAAAATTATTTTTATTTGACATGATCTCAGAAGTTTCCTGCATCTGTTCTATAAAAGTTTTTGATTTGTCAAGGGTAGGGAGAAAATACATTTGGGAGAATTTGAAAAATAGTTTAGGTAAATGTTTGTTTGCATTAGTCAAATCATGTGTAAAAATGTGTGGCATATACTCTCGAACATACGGCAAAGGTAAATCATTGTCTTTGTCAGTGTGGTTTGACTTTGGTTGTCAAAATTTTTAATAGAAAAAGATTCTTATTTCTACACTCTATTTCTTCAACGTTTTCAATTTAACTATTCTTAATACTGCAAAATACTGCATAGGCAATTAAGTAACAATTCACTTTTAAATGTTCTTTTCACCAATTTAACTTTCAATTTCATTTCTGTAACCTTTTATTAAAAAAATCTTATATTCTAAAAGTGCCTTCATTTTATCATAAAAGAGTTGAAAATTGAATTACTGCTATTAATTCTGAAAAATTACTTGTAAAAGTACATCTTGAAGCAAGAATGTTTAGGTCAAGTGTGTATTATAGACGAAAATGAGGCATAGCAAAATCTCTTAATTAAAACCTTTCAGTTTCCGACAGATTCAATACTTCTGATTGACAACAAATTTGAACCACATTTAGGAAGACAATCTGTCAGAGTGAATTTCATGTTTCATTATTTTATTATCATATGAGTGCATCTGGTTGATCTACAATCTTTAGACTTGTAGACATCAAAATGAAATCGTTGAAGTGCAGAAAGTGCCATTCTTACAGCGAATGAAATAGTTGACTTCAGCAAATTGAGTTGGTCTACCTTTGGTAGAATGACAATTATTTGCCTCTGGTAATTAACTTGACCATTGCCATAGAGATTCATAATTTCTGTCAGACATAATTTCAAATACCTAAAGAATAAAAGTATGCCAATTGTACAGGTAACTACCTGATACATTTTACTTTATAAAGGGAAGACTAGCTATTTCCTGCAGTTGCCTTTCTTAGTTGCTGTAAAATACAGTTGAAATTTTGACTGATAAAAAAGTAAGTGCTTTTATATTAAGTCTGATGTATGTAATCAGCCGCAATGGAAAAATATCTGGACTTTTTTACTGATGTGAATACCAACAGAGAACAAAATGTCCTAGTATTTTTGAACTTACAGAATTGGATCTTTTTGATTCATTAGGCACAAATATGATTTGATTATGAAACAAGGAAAGCATTTTGAATATTCATTATCTCTACCATTGTGCTTCTAATTGCTGTTATGAAGCAGAAGTTAATATGAAGTATGACAGTCTTTAAATGGAGATCATAAAGCGTATATATTTTGGTTGCATTTGTTTTGGCTTTTGACTATAAGAGCTACAGCAAAAAAAAAACATTGACAATGCAGTTTTTAACTGTATTATTGTGTTTAGATTATTAAGTAGCAGTCTTTGTAAGAATCATGCAAAATCTGAAAAAGGTGATACACCCCAAAAAAGGCTACATATTTTTATTTTTGTATTCAAGTTGTTTTATTGGTCTATATTATGAAATGTGTAATTATTCATTCAAGTATGCCTGCTCTTAGGAGATAATCAACATTGAAAATCCAATAGATTCTATTGTATTTGAATGTCATTCACTGAGTTATCTCCCATAACTTTGAATTCTATTGTGCATTCTGTACAATTTTTATCTCCTATGAGTACAGGCTATATGAAAAACCAAATGTTAATTTTTGTTTACTAAAGCATTTTAAACAAAATGTCAAAAATAAAAATATGTAGGCTTTCCAACTGTGTATCACATTTTGCATGATTCTTAGCTAGAGTGCTACTTGCATACTTGGAAAACTATTTATTTCAAACATTGATGCTTCAAAAGGTATATATTTGAAATCAGTCTCTTCATGCTTCTTGTTTCACATTGCAATGGGAATCACAAATATCTTCACATATTTTGTTTCACATGACAATATTGTTCTGTTAAATCAGTATTATGATGGTAGATATTATTTTATATAAGTGCTATTTATTTTGTACACATTGTGTGTAAAACATGTGTTTCTTTCCTTCTTCAATGATTTTAACTTATAGCCAAAGGAGGTTACTCATATCCACAAATACGAGGAGTAAGTTCCCGTTGCTAAAATGAGTTATCTCCCTTTTGTTAAGAACATTGAAAATTTCTGGTATATGAATGAAACAATTGGCTTTATATTGCTGTTATATTTGCAACTATCACCTCTTTTTTTTCTCATTTTTGTGCTGTCCCAAATATTTTCTTATTAATCCATGTTAACATTTTTGACACTTGTAACATTAGGATATCTTACTTCTTATTCAAAGTTCAAAGTTCAATCTTCTTTTTTTAATTTTCAATCTCTGCAAAAGTAGTTCATGGATTATCCATGAAAAAAAAAATTCTTTGTTTATAATTTTTTTTTATTCCGATTTTGGTTAATATATTTGGGTTTTCTCTTTTTACAACGATATTTAATCACTTTTTCTAGGAAACTTTTGGATAAAGATGGTGCTTCAAGTTTGATGAAGTTACCTAATGAAAAAAAAAAAAAAAAAACAGATAAAAACAATCTAGGAGCTTGGGGAATTTAGAAATAAAAAAAATGTCAGGTGGTTAATTATGATCCTTTAAACAAATTGACCTAATTCTCATTTTGAAGTGCCTTAGCAACACCCTAATCCAACGACATGTATTTGCTTTTTCAATTTTTATGTTTCTGACCAAATTTTTTTTTTATTTTACTTATTTTCAAATTGAATTGTGCAGGTAATAATGAGTCTGACTTTAGTTCTCCATGTTACTTATGTTGAAATTTAAACTAAAATTTTATAAACATTTTTTTTTTTACAAGCAATTGACTTAGAATATATCACATAGAAATCATTACGAGAGCAAAAGTAGAACGAAGATGTCTAAGAACTTGCTCAATGCATTTGTTAATTCTGTCATTTGGTAAAGCACTCTTTGTACCCATAGTTATTCCAAGATTTCCATTATATGCAAATAGATTACCATACAACCTTTGTATGTTTTGAAGGTAAGAGTATAAGAGATTTGCTAAGTTACTATCTTTGCTAGACAATTCAATAGATCATTAGGAAAATAATGAACTGTGCTTCTTTTTTGAGAAATCCATACCCTTCTCTTTTGCTTAGATCATAGATTTGTCATTGATTTTCAGAAAGATATCTTATGCAAATGTTGACCTTCTTATTTACATTATGCTAACACCTTTGTTTGATAAAGTAGATTAAGTAGCTTTATGCTCTACTTTAAGCGTTAATTTATGGCACACTTGCCAAATGGTCTTCGAAAATAATCATAATGACAAATGACTGTAGAAAGGGTAACTTTTTTTTGCATGATGTGCTTTATGAGAAAATTTAATGAAGTAAAAACAGTCAATATTAGAAATGATCATAGAAAAAAACATGTCAGTACATTTACATTTAAAGGCATGCAATAATGCTAAAAGGAATTAGTTCATTAACTGTATATAATATTCAATGACCAATAACAAATTGGTGGCAAATTTATTAAAGCAAAAACAGTATGTGCATTGTTGGGAGTACTTGGGACCTAATGTGACAAGGAGCGTTTTATTCATTTGTCAGTTTTTGATCCCGGTGATTTCTTTATTGTTTGTAAGAATCAGGCAAAAAAGGGAAAATTTGTATAAGTCAAAAACCCATCCATCAGATAATGTAATTTTATACAAAGATTTCTTCTCTCTTCTCCAGTGACATAGAGACAATTATTTAATCTCTGTGTCACAGGACATATCTTGAATTTTTTATTTAAATGCCTTTTTAGACGGAATTATTCACCCCTGAACTCTTTTACAAAAATGATATGGAGAATTTTGTTTTCATCCACTGACTGGTCAGATTACATGGTCTAAGAGGTGCATTATTTTATACCATGTTTAGTTTCTGCCTGATTTTTATGGAGACTGGCACTTAAATGCAAAAGAAAATTTAAAGTTAATTGTTTTGAGTGTCATTTTATACAAACAAGTCTTTGTCTTTGTAATATAATCAAAATGTAAATTCATTGTATCTGAAAATGACCATTTTTTGTTACTATTTTACCAGAAGACATTGTTGAGATCATATTTAGTTGGTGAAAAATTCCTTCTAAATAGAATATGGTAATAATTTGTATGAAATGGATTGGAACTAGGAAGTTTTTACAGCAATGATTCTATAGAAAATATCTAGGTTGCCTTATAAAAATCTGTCGATTTGTTTTTTGTTTTTGCCTGTAAATAAGCCAAAAGTGAGTTTGACATCTCCATTGAATTGAAGTATATACTTCAGTTATAATTATTAAGAAAAAAGTTTCTTCAAGTCATTATTAAAATTAGTAGTCAATAATTAGTTTTCAGAACACTGTATTTGAAAATTTTCAGGTAACATTGAATAGATTGGATTTATTAAGCTTTCCTAACAGTAAAATATCAAAAAGAAAAAGAAATGGAATTTTCATAGGGTCAATAATTGAGATTTCCATTACAGTCAATAATTGAGATTTTCACAAAAGTCAATAATTGATATCTTCATTAAAGTCAATAAATTGAGATCTGTGTAAGAGCCAACAATTAGATCTTTATAAAAGTCAATACTAAGGGTTTATTCTGGTCAGTATTTTGATCTTTCTAACCATCAATGATTTAAAACTGTATACCAGTATTCCATCATACCTCCGTTAAATTTCGGGAAGCAGCAGTTTGTTGAAGTCAATATTTTGCATAATCTTGTTTATCATTCATATCATTTTGAGCTTCTTCTTTACCTACAAAGAATTTAACTCAGCGTAGACAAAGAGCGGAAAATCAAATGACTCTCAAACTCGGTATCAATGTTATTTTAAGAAATATACATATATACTATTGTGATTACCATTCCAAGGTCAAAGGTCCTTGTATTATTTTCATTGTCGTAAGGGACCTAAGACACTTTCATGAATCATGTGCAATTTTGTGATATGTATGATTAGACTAAGCCTTAATAATCATGTTTGGTACATATAATGTACAACAATCACCATCAAGTCATTCAGTTGTTGTAGTTATTCCCCTTTAATCAGATAGGAATTACCTCCCTTTTGTAAATTTCTACTTCCAGTTTAGGGAAATGTGATTTTTTACCTGAAAAATGTGTGCTTTTTTATAATGATTAAAGTGTAAATGATTTTTTTTATATTGTAAATTAAAATATCACAGTTTCTTCATTAAACTGAAGTTTCTAAAAAGTACTCTATTCATTGGTTAGGGATTCTTAGCTTTATGAATATTTTTTTACTTCCTTTCTTCAAATACCAAATTAGCGGGTAATCTTTAAGTACTTCTCTGTCTAAGAGTCAGACAAAATGTGTATAAGATGTGGCACATGAAGTAAAAATGCACAAAGAAATTACTGTCAAAGTGTTTGTTAAGTTTGCCTTTTAAGATATTGATAGATCTAATTTAGTTGAAATGCACTATGGAAAAATGGTGGAAAAATTTTCCTAAAGTTTTTCCTTATATAAGCAGTCCAAAAATATCTATGTCACCAATGCTTCAGGATAAATATAAATAGCTTTTCAGTTGTTTTCTAGATGTACTTGAATATATTTGAGGCAAAAAAGACCAAACTGAGAAAAATGATGTGCCACTCATTACCTGATTCTTACACAGAATGGTACTTAACATGGACGCCATAAATACCATGAAATCATACTTATTGAGTTGCATTTTAGTTTAAAAAAAATTGTACACTGAAAACGGACAGGTGTTCAATTTATTATCAAGGTTAAAATACATTTAAGGAGGTAGACCTAGGGTAAGGGACATAAGTCCTGAAATCAGTGATATGTTTGAATCATATTCAATTTCACCGAAGCATTTCAAGCTTTCATTTGAAACAGAATGAAATCAGTCTAAGTTATGTTGATTTTATGTGAGATTGATGTACATGTATATTGCTGAATACAAACGTTTCAATGATTTGTTAGAGTTGTGTCCCTTAACCTAAGTCTACCTCCTTAAATTGATGTAAAGAGGCTTTTAAAATAAGTGTCTGGTTAAGGTAGATTTTTGGATTATTTAGGGTTTGGTTTAGACAAGTTTCATTATATTTAACAACATAGGTGAATAGAACTGTTTTCAAGAATTTCATATTTATTTTTTTGAATTACTAAATTGCAGGGAGAAATTAGTTTTAATATATTAAAACTGGTACTTAAAAAAAAGGGTGCATTCTGTTGATGATGAACAAAATTTCAAAACATCTTTTAACCTGAAAATTCTCATCGTCGGAAACCCTGCGATGGAAAATTCTATGGGATAGTGCAATTTCATTTTTCATCATACCTTATATCAGGGTACAAACAATGCATGTTTCTTGTGCTTAGCACAAAGATTGTCTTTGTTGGAACATTTTGTTGTTGTTTTTGTTTGCCATCTGGAAAAGATTGTGAATAAAAATAGGGTATAAAGACAGAAAAAATATTTTGGGGGAGCAAAAAAAAAAACAAACAAACAAACAAACATACAAAATGTTTTAATTAAGACATTAACCATTTATCATTTTTAGTCTCTAGTGTTGAACTTCTGTAGACTTTTTTTAAGATTTTTTATTGTTTTTATATGTATGAGTGACTTAGAAGCTTTTTATGCCAATAGATGTTTATCTATTTACAGGTTTTCATATTCTTTTGAATAAATTACATGGAAAATTTGGTTATATAGCTTTTAATCTTTTCGGGAAAATTACAGCATGTCTTAAGCATGTAATATTCAGGGCTATCCTACTATTAGTTCAAAAGACAGAAGTTCGTGCATTTGCATTATCAAACTACCATGTTGTCAAAACAGGCAAGTTTCAAAATCCGAAAATTCCTATTTTTTTTTTATTGTTAGAGGAGTAACCATTTCATTTCTTCATGTTTGTTGTGTTATGTCAGGGAATTGTTACAATATCTTGTCAGTTTATACTTTTAGTGGATACTCACCATAGATAAATCAATTGGTAATTTAAGGTTATACAAAACCTTATTTAAGCAATGATCCAGTTAAAGAATTGGAAGTGTAAAGGTTGTATCTCTAAATCTCTTGTGTTGTGAAGTATAATAGTATATTTACAGTAATCCAAAACTAAATCTTCATCTAGTTAATTATCTATTTAAGTTTTATTAAAGTAGTTGTCTTTCTAAGAATCATGCAAATTCTATAATATGTGATATACCCCAAAAAAGGCTACACATTTTTTTTATTTTTGTTATTAAGTTTACAAATCTATATGATAAACTGTATAATTATCCGTTCTTACGAGATAATCCAAGTTGAAAATCGAACAGTTTGTATTGTATTTTAGTGTCATTTATAGAGTTATTTCCCTTAATTTTGAATTTGACGGTACATTTTATATAATTTTTATCTCTTAAGAACAAGGCTTATATGAAAAGCCACATGTTAATTTCTGTTTACTTCATGTATAACATATTAAATAAAATATCAAAAATAAAAATATGTAGGTTTTCCAACATGAATCACATTTGCATGATTCTTAGCTGGAGTGCTGCTTAATTACATAACAAGTGTAAAAAAAGTATTTAACAGTAAAACTTTGCTAGTTTTGAATTAAATGTGGATTATAAACAGCTGAGAGTTTATAGCTTTCTTTGGAATATACTTTTTCTGTATCTTTTAAAAAGTATTTTTGCTATAAAGCGCAAACCTTTGTATGTACCAGGCAAAAGTTATAAAATGTAAACACCCTACGTTCTAAAAGAACTTTTAGCCAATTCAGCAGAAATTTGGAAAAAATTGCATTTACTGTGCATTTCAAAGGCTTATCAAAAGTTTATGGAGTAGCAGGCCATAAATTCCTTAGTAGGTGGCTCGCTCTACATTTGTTTTCAAAACAAAATTTATTGAAGTAGGTGGGAATAGTTACGATGCAGCCCCCATCTTTTGAAATCACTGCATTCCATTTTAACTTAATTCTTTAGCCTAAAGACACTTTTTTGTCACTGCCTGATTCTTACAGAGACTTGTACTACTATATTCCCTGGCTATATTTGTTGCAAGTGTTGAAGCTATGTTTTTAGCTTGACCAATATTGCTCATGCAGTATTGTGGCTATTTTTTTGTTACCATGGCAACTGATTGCCAAATGTTTTTTGTTATTGTCATTTTTGTTTTTGTTTCATTGTTTCCCACTATATCAGTGGTTTCTATGGTTACCTCAACGATTTGTCAATGGCCATAAAATATGTCATTAAAGTGGAAAAAATGAGCTTTAAATACTTGTTCTGTTTAATATCTGGACCTTTGCAAGTGATGGCATGCACAGGAAAGTTAAATAAAAAATCCATGAAAGAGCATTCAAGGGAACCAAAATTCTAGCGAAAATCAAAAGAATGTACTCCAGGGACAAAGACCAGACATGGAAAACAGACATACACAACAAAGAACATAAAGTAACTAAAATCATACATACAAAGTAACAAAAGTAAACAAGCAACTCTGACTCCACTAAAAACTGGGAGCATGGACCAGGTGCATCGGTAGGGTAAGCATCCTATGAAACATTATAAAGTTTCAGTAAATAAGTCTGTTTATCTGACATAAGACTCCAAACTACAAGAATCAAAGAAAGAACATAAAATAACAGTGACAACACAAAAAAGACAAATGCAAACAAAGAATGCAAAGGAGAATAATACCAATAGGCAGGTGCCAGATTACAATTGACATTCAGAATTCACTCTAGACACAGCAGCCAGCCCTCTAAGAAAATGCAAAAATCCTGCAAAGTATGGAAAAAGTGAATGATTTTACACAATGTTTCTATGTATACTTTGAATATTACAATCGAGAATTTCAAAAGTCCTGTCTGCAGTGTTTAATAAAGGGAATCAAGATTCTATCTGAAATCAAAAGAACACATTCCAGGGACAAAGACCAGACAGGTAAAACAGACACACACACACACACACACACACACACACACACAAAATAACACAAAATAATTAAAATGATACATACAAAGAAACAAAAGTAAATGAGTAACTTTGACTCCACAAAAAGCTGAGAGCATGAACTAGGTGCTACCGTAGGGTAAACGTCTTCTGCTTTTCTAGAAACACCCACCGAGTTGCTCATAAAATGAGAGAAGTATGTATTGTATACAACTGTTTCAGAAGGTATTGGTCTATTAATCATTCTAATAATGAAAATGTTGACATGTGTATATGTGTGTGTCCTTGACTTTGGAAGAATGACGGTAAATATCAACTTCAATCTTCATCAAAAACCCATGGTCGACTATGCTTCGATGGAGGTACGAAGTGCAGTCAATTGTGGGTTTCTGATGATGAGCTTTAATAAAAGGGCATGAATACAGCTAATTTGAAATCTATTTATTATGAAGATAAATAACTACAAAAGTGGTTCTATAACTAACATGATACAAAAAAAAAAAAAATACGCAGGACACATTCAAATGTATAAATAGAATGCTTTATCATGTGACATAAAGGAAACCATTCAAGTATAAAAATAGAACACTCAGTCATGTGACTATCTGTCATCGAACCATTGAGTTACAGCCTCTTGTAAGTTTTCGGAAAATGAAAACAACAGTTACTGATTTTGTGGTAATTATATTTGATTAATTTAGTATGGCATTCTCATATTAATAACATCACCTTCCCACTGTTATGTCATGGTGAATACTGAAGCAAAAGCAAGCCCATTAATATTCCATTATAGAATATAAGAGTTTACTGAACTGTAAAATGTAAACAGTCGACAATGATTAAAATCACAGTATATTTTTAATGTTATGTCTTTTTTTAAAGTCCAGTTATACTATTTTCAACAGGTGCTTATTTACATGCCATAGAACAAAGAGATGCAATAAACTCCTAAAGGTCATTTTTATGCTACACAAAGGTTGGAATTTCCTTCTTTCATATTCCACCGAAGTCAGAAAAAGGTGACAGACACAATTGCTGGTGTAAATGCTACCATGAAAAATGGGAAAGAATATTGAAGTGAATGAGTTTTTTATACAAACTTAAAAGAACTGCTGAAACATGTCATCTATATATTTGTCACTTATGTTTCACCTTTAAATGCCTACATTGTAAAATATGTTTACATTATATGGTGTCTGTTTGGTACAAATCTTCTTAGGTTTCATGGTTTGGTCAAATTCCAAACAAAATGCAAAAATTTAACAATCTGAGAAATCATCCATTAAGTATTTGAATTCAAACAAACCAAAAAATTGATATCTGTTAATAAAAAGGCCTTTACAGTAGCGAGTACACTACACCACATCTGAAACTAAAAAATGCCACTGGCCGACATGTATTGTCATGTACATGTTTATATATTAAACCTGAAAGTTGTGATAGAATTTGAGACTTTCCAGTATGGTTAGTTTGCAAAAACCAAATTTACTTTAAATAAAAAACTCACACCACACGTTTTTTTTCATTCCATGCTGAACTATAAATGAACAATAGCAAAAATAGAAATTATCTAGACATATGACATATGAACTCAAACAATGAACCAGTACATTGTAGTTAGTGAAAAATGTGCAAATTGATTGAATTTTTTCTAAAAATTTTTAACTTTATATTGATTCCAGAAACATTTTTGACCAAATTGTTTTAGAACAAAAACTACCTGCATACACAGGATTCAACACACAATACAGTGAAACGTGTCTAAACCAAACCCTGGATAATCCAATGACCTGTGTAAACCAGACAACTTCTGAAGTCCTGTCATAACAGCTTCAATACTTTTGTGGCTGTGTAAACCAAATATTTCTCTGAAGTGTCAGTCTCAGTAAAAATCAGGCATTGAAAAAAAACACCATTTTGAAAGTTTAATTAGACTATCCGCATCACCACATTTAAGGAAAAAGACAAGACTTTCCTTATCATTTTGGTAAATTGGGTTATATTTTCTTTGAAATGTACTGAAATGAACATTTCAATGGCCGATAACTCTGTTAAAAAACTCATTTTGCTACCCTTCTATTGTGAAATCAAATAATGTGGTCTTTTCAAATAGAGAAAGCATCCTTGATGTGAAATTAATTCGGTAATTTCACTCTCGCTTTTTCTTCCGCCAAAACTTCACAACATTGATATCAATCCGCCAATCACATTATTCAAAATTGATGTTGAAAATATCAATAAATTATGAAGCAAATCTATATATAATAAATAGGATAATCAATTTGTTATGGTAAATAACCAAAATATGATCACTTGTGCCAAGAACATTTGAGGATTTAACTCATGCGCGGAACAAGTTCCACACACTTGTTAAATCTAGGCGTTCTTCGGCACTTGTGATAATATTTTAGTTATTCACTCTTTCCAATTAATTATCCTATTATTGTTCTTTTTTACTGTTGCCTAGAGTACAAAACACAAAAAAGATATGAAACTTGGTATATGAACGAAATTCAACAGAATAGAAAAATTGAAACAAAAATGATTTCACTATTAAGAACTTATCAGATTTGGGTACACTGTCCTCAGTTCTATATATATAATGAAGATGTGAACCTTCTTTATGGAGAAATTTGATTATTTTTTTCATATATTTTTAGCATATTGGACTAGCCATTTTTTATGGCAGTATATGCTATGATTGTTTCAATACTTTAAGAAATTTTAAACCCACACTGTATTTTTTAAACTCGCTTAGTGTATAATTACATATTAAAGAGTAATCAAGGAACCAAGGTTATAGCGGTAATCAAAATAATGTAATCCAGGGACAAAGACCAGACATGGGAAACAGACATACACAACAAAGAACATAAAGTAACTAAAATCATACATACAAAGTAACAAAACCAAATGAGCAACTCGGACTCCACTAAAAACTGGGAGCATGGACCAGGTGCACCGTCCTCTGCTTTTCAAGAAACACCCGCTGAGTTGCTCATAACATGTCAAGTCCGGGGTAGACTAACGAGGAAAGGAAAACTATGACCCGTTGAATAAATCAGTTTTCATGTTGCAGATGGATACACCATAAGGATCCAAGAGTTCATGATGACGATCATAAAACTTCTGTAGTGATGACTTCAATCTTGTAGCAACATAACCCTGTTCCAGAAGCCAATTTGTTAGAGTTCTAGCGTGATACAAAAAGTCAGTGTAGTTTCGGCAAGCTCTGGCATAACATATGAGTTGTGATATGAACACTCCATACGCAGGTGCTGAAGGGATATTGCCACAGATGACAGGAAAGTTGACAATTTTGAATGAAGAGCCATCACGTTTGTCGTAAAGCTTGGTCAATAGTTTTCCTTTACCATCGATTTCTAAGTGTAGGTCACGATATGAGGCTTACCTCACAGTGTCTGTAGTGTCCTTTATCTCAAGTTCTTTGGGGTAGATGCGATGTATCAAATTCCCGAAATTAGGATTTTTTAAAGATAAGACGTCATCTATATAGTGGAAACTGAGATTAAGAGATCTAACCAAATTCTTTCTTTCGGATCAGATCAGCTATAAAGTCAGCCTCATAATAGTGAAGGAATAGGTCAGCAAGTAAAGGAGCACAATTTGTTCCCAATTGGAATGCCAATCGTTTGTTGAAAAACATGTCCACTACACTACAAAAATTCCAGCATTTTGTAAATATTTTCCTCTGTATATTTGGAAGATGATTTGTAATTATTTCTTACAAAGTATGAGGAATCTCTACCAAGAACTATATATTTGTATCTAGGTGTACCACCTTTTTTGGAAAAACAACGATGTACACATATGTACTTTTAAATGTCCTCACAAACAACATGACTTTGGTGCAGGTTCAGGCATGTGTAGTCTTTTTACTTTACTTCAACCTTCCCAAGTGTTTTTATCATCATTTATATTCAAGATTACCTGTGCATTAATTTTTGGGAAAGACTGAATACTGGAGGTTATAATTGTTTTCACAGCTTATGTGATAATTGGTCAGTGGTTGCTTGAAGACTTGTGGAGATCATTGCATGAAGTTGGTCTGACGTCAAAAGTTGTTGGAGATAACTAAAAAAAACAGGAGGGGATTCATGCATATGAAAAAAATACCACCAGAATTCACTTTTGTTTCTAATGCAGATACAACATTAAGCCAGTCTTAGTTCTTCATTTGGTTATTGCATTTTCAAGATAAAATTTGTATACATTGTGTATGAAATTGGCACTTTGTGATACATTGTGTATGAAATTGGCACTTTGTAATACATTGTGTATGAAATTGCCACTTTGTAAGAGTTATCGTTCTTGATTTGGTTGTTTTTAGTTGGAGATTAAAGTATGGTTTTCTCATAATGTACAGATCTTAATTCGGTGGTTTTTCTATACATGTACCATGAATCACCATTATAGGCACTGCCTGAATTTTATATAGACTGGTACTTAAAAACTTGATTTTAACTTGAATAGAATGATAATAGAATAATAAGAAGGTAAAGTTAAGTCTTATGACTTTTAGTAAAATAAGTCCCTCCTTTTTCCTATTGGTATTATTCTCCAACTTTGTTTGCATTTATCTTTTTTTTTGTGTTGTCAGTGTTATTTTATGTTCTTTCTTTGATTCTTGTAGTTTGGAGTCTTATGTCAGATAAACAGACTTATTTTACTGAAACTTGTTTCATAGGATGCTTACCCTACCGATGCACCTGGTCCATGCTCCCAGTTTTTAGTGGAGTCAGAGTTGCTTGTTTACTTTTGTTACTTTGTATGTATGATTTTAGTAACTTTATGTTCTTTGTTGTGTATGTCTGTTTTCCATGTCTGGCTTGTGTCCCTGGATTACATTCTTTTGATTTTCGCTAGAATCTTGGTTCCCTTGAATGTTCTTTCATCAAAGAGGTTGCAGTTGGGGGATGGATTTTTTATTTAACTTTCCTGTGCATGCCATCACTTGCAAAGTTCCAGATATTAAACAGAACAAGTATTTAAAGCTCATTTTTTCCACTTTAATGACATATTTTAAAAACATAGCTTCAACACTTGCAACAAATATAGCCAGGGAATATAGTAGTACAAGTCTCTGTAAGAATCAGGCAGTGACAAAAAAGTGTCTTTAGGCTAAAGAATTAAGTTAAAATGGAATGCAGTGATTTCAAAAGATGGGGGCTGCATCGTAACTATTCCCACCTACTTCAATAAATTTTGTTTTGAAAAAAAATGTCCACCTACTAAGGAATTTATGGCCTGCTACTCCATAAACTTTTTGATAAGCCTTTGAAATGCACAGTAAATGCAATTTTTTCCAAATTTCTGCTGAATTGGCTAAAAGTTCTTTTAGAACTTAGGGTGTTTACATTTTCTAACTTTTGCCTGGTACATACTAAGGTTTGCGCTTTATAGCAAAAATACTTTTTAAAAGATACAGAAAAGGTATATTCCAAAAAAAGCTATAAACTCTCAGCTGTTTATAATCCACATTTAATTCAAAACTAGCAAAATTTTACTGTTAAATACTTTTTTACCCTTTTTATGTAATTAAGCAGCACTCCAGCTAAGAATCATGCAAATGTGATTCATGTTAAGAAAACCTACATATTTTTATTTTTGATATTTTATTTAATATGTTATACATGAAGTAAACAGAAATTAACATGTGGCTTTTCATATAAGCCTTGTTCTTAAGAGATAAAAATTATATAAAATGTACCGTCAAATTCAAAATTAAGGGAAATAACTCTATAAATGACACTAAAATACAATACAAACTGTTCGATTTTCAACTTGGATTATCTCCTAAGAACGGATAATTATACAGTTTATCATATAGATTTGTAAACTTAATAACAAAAATAAAAAAAATGTGTAGCCTTTTTTGGGGTATATCACATATTATAGAATTTGCATGATTCTTAGAAAGACAACTACTTTAATAAAACTTAAATAGATAATGAACTAGATGAAGATTTAGTTTTGGATTACTGTAAATATACTATTATACTTCACAACACAAGAGATTTAGAGATACAACCTTTACACTTCCAATTCTTTAACTGGATCATTGCTTAAATAAGGTTTTGTATAACTTTAAATTACCAATTGATTTATCTATGGTGAGTATCCACTAAAAGTATAAACTGACAAGATATTGTAACAATTCCCTGACATAACACAACAAACATGAAGAAATGAAATGGTTACTCCTCTAACAATAAAAAAAAAAATAGGAATTTTCGGATTTTGAAACTTGCCTGTTTTGACAACATGGTAGTTTGATAATGCAAATGCACGAACTTCTGTCTTTTGAACTAATAGTAGGATAGCCCTGAATATTACATGCTTAAGACATGCTGTAATTTTCCCGAAAAGATTAAAAGCTATATAACCAAATTTTCCATGTAATTTATTCAAAAGAATATGAAAACCTGTAAATAGATAAACATCTATTGGCATAAAAAGCTTATAAGTCACTCATACATATAAAAACAATAAAAATTCTTAAAAAAAGTCTACAGAAGTTCAACACTAGAGACTAAAACTGATAAATGGTTAATGTCTTAATTAAAACATTTTGCATGTTTGTTTGTTTTTTTTGGTATTTTTTTGCTCCCCCAAAATATTTTTTTCTGTCTTTATACCCTATTTTTATTCACAATCTTTTCAGACGGCAAACAAAAACAACAACAAAATGTTCCAACAAAGACGATCTTTGTGCTAAGCACAGGAAACATGCATTGTTTGTACCCTGATATAAGGTATGATGAAAAATGAAATTGCACTATCCCATAGAATTTTCCATCGCAGGGTTTCCGACGATGAGAATTTTCAGGTTAAAAGATGTTTTGAAATTTTGTTCATCATCAACAGAATGCACTCTTTTTTTAAGTACCAGTTTTAATATATTAAAACTAATTTCTCCCTGCAATTTAGTAATTAAAAAAAATAAATATGAAATTCTTGAAAAAAGTTCTATTCACTTATGTTGTTATATATAATGAAACTTGTCTAAACCAAACCCTAAATAATCCAAAAATCTACCTTAACCAGACACTTATTTTAAAAGCCTCTTTACATCAATTTAAGGAGGTAGACTTAGGATAAGGGACACAACTTTAACAAATCATTGAAACGTTTGTATTCAGCAATATACATGTACATCAATCTCACATAAAATCAACATTAATTAGACTGATTTCATTCTGTTTCAAATGAAAGCTTGAAATGCTTCGGTGAAATTGAATATGATTCAAACATATCACTGATTTCAGGACTTATGTCCCTTACCCTAGGTCTACCTCCTTAAATGTATTTTAACCTTGATAATAAATTGAACACCTGTCCGTTTTCAATGTACAATTTTTTTAAACTAAAATGCAACTCAATAAGTATGATTTCATGGTATTTATGGCTTCCATGTTAAATACCATTCTGTGTAAGATTCAAGCAATGAGTGGCACATCATTTTTCTCAATTTGGTCTTTTTTGCCTCAAATATATTCAAATACTTCTAGAAAACAACTGAAAAGCTATTTATATTTATCCTGAAGCATTGGTGACATAGATATTTTTGACTTCTTATATAAGGAAAGCTTAATAAATCCGATCTATTCAATGTTACCTGAAAATTTTCAAATACAGTGTTCTGGAAACTAATTATTGACTATACTCGGCGTCACATAAATAACATACTGTTAAAATTTGAATAAAAATATTTTCTACGACTTTATTGACACCTACCGTCGTTTAAATTGTCTTAAATGACTTGCTCATTCGTTTAGCCAAACGGCTTCTCCCTGAACAAGTCGCTTTTAGCTTAAATCATGCGTAACAAATCCTTATGGGAAAATCCCATACTAATATCCGCCATGTTGGTTTCTACGGGACGATTTGTTTACAAACGAAGTTCGTAAGTTCCCGTCGAACTCCGGTGACAATCGTCTGCTTGATTAACTTCTCGGTATTGTACGTTGTTCGCGTAAAATAAATCCGAGATATCCGAAATAACGCCGAAATGCATTCTGGGTTCTTCGGTTTTTGGACAAACCATTTAAACGTAAACAACGTCTCCTAGCAACCCGATCACTGTAAACGTGGCCGACTTTTTACAATGTAAATATTGGCACCTAGAATTAAAATCTGACCGGAATTTAACGATTCAATGTTCAGGGAGAAGCCGTTTGGCTAAACGAATGAGCAAGTCATTTAAGACAATTTAAACGACGGTAGGTCTCAATAAAGTCGTAGAAAATATTTTTATTCAAATTTTAACAGTATGTTATTTATGTGACGCCGAGTATACTAATTTTAACAATGACTTGAAGAAACTTTTTTCTTAATAATTATTACTGAAGTATATACATGTACTTCAATTCAATAGAGATGTCAAACTCACTTTTGGCTTATTTACAGGCAAAAACAAAAAACAAATCGACAGATTTTTATAAGGCAACCTAGATATTTTCTATAGAATCATTGCTGAAAAAAAACATCCTAGTTCCAATCCATTTCATACAAATTATTACCATATTCTATTTAGAAGGAATTTTTCACCAACTAAATATGATCTCAACAATGTCTTCTGGTAAAGTAGTAACAAAAAATGGTCATTTTCAGATACTATTAGTTTACATTTTGATTATATTACAAAGACTTGAAGATTTGTTTGTATAAAATGACACTCAAAACAATTAACTTTAAATTTTCTGTTGCAATTAAGTGCCAGCAAATCTCTTATACTCTTACCTTCAAAACATACAAAGGTTGTATGATAATCTATTTGCATATTATGGAAATCTTGGAATAACTATGGGTACAAAGAGTGCTTTACCAAATGACAGAATTAACAAATGCATTGAGCAAGTTCTTAGACATCTTCGTTCTACTTTTGCTCTCGTAATGATTTCTATGTGATATATTCTAAATCATTTGCTTGAAAAAAAAATGTTTATAAAATTTTAGTTTAAATTTCAACATAAGTAACATGGAGAACTAAAGTCAGACTCATTATTACCTGCACAATTCAATTTGAAAATAAGTAAAATAAAAAAAAAAAGTTGGTTAGAAACATAAAAATTGAAAAAGCAAATACATGTCGTTGGATTAGGGTGTTGCTAAGGCACTTCAAAATGAGAATTAGGTCAATTTGTTTAAAGGTTCATAATTAACCACCTGACATTTTTTTTTATTTCTAAATTCCCCAAGCTCCTAGATTGTTTTTATCTGTTTGTTTTTTTCATTAGGTAACTTCATCAAACTTGAAGCACCATCTTTATCCAAAAGTTTCCTAGAAAAAGTGATTAAATATCGTTGTAAAAAGAGAAAACCCAAATGTATTAACCAAAATCGGAATAAAAAAAAATATAAATAAATTTTTTTTTCATGGATAACCCATGAACTACTTTTGCAGAGATTGAAAATTAAAAAAAGAAGATTGAACTTTGAACTTTGAATAAGAAGTAAGATATCCTAATGTTACAAGTGTCAAAAATGTTAACATGGATTAATAAGAAAATATTTGGGACAGCACAAAAATGAGAAAAAAAGAGGTGATAGTTGCAAATATAACAGCAATATAAGCCAATTGTTTCATTCATATACCAGAAATTTTCAATATTCTTAACAAAAGGGAGACAACTCATTTTAGCAACGGGAACTTACTCCTCATATTTGTAGATATGAGTAACCTCCTTTGTCTACAAGTTAAAATCATTGAAGAAGGACAGAAACACATGTTTTACACACAATGTGTACAAAATAAATAGCACTTATATAAAATAATATCTACCATCATAATACTGATTTAACAGAACAATATTATCATGTGAAACAAAATATGTGAAGACATTTGTGATTCCCATTGCAATGTGAAACAAGAAGCATGAAGAGACTGATTTCAAATATATGCCTTTTGAAGCATCAATGTTTGAAATAAATAGTTTTCCAAGTATACAAGAAGCACTCCAGCTAAGAATCATGCAAAATGTGATACACAGTTGGAAAGCCTACATATTTTTATTTTTGACATTTTGTTTAAAATGCTTTAGTAAACAAAAATTAACATTTGGTTTTTCATATAGCCTGTACTCATAGGAGATAAAAATTGTACAGAATGCACAGTAGAATTCAAAGTTTAGGGAGATAACTCTGTGAATGACACTCAAATACATTATAATCTATTGGATTTTCAATGTTGATTATCTCCTAAGAGTAGGCAGACTTGAATGAATAATTACACATTTCATAATATAGACCAATAAAACAACTTGAATACAAAAATAAAAATATGTAGCCTTTTTTGGGGTGTATCGCATTTTTCAGATTTTGCATGATTCTTACAAAGACTGCTACTTAATAATCTAAACACAATAATACAGTTAAAAACTGCATTGTCAATGTTTTTTTTTGCTGTAGCTCTTATAGTCAAAAGCCAAAACAAATGAAACCCAAATATATACGCTTCATGATCTCCATTTAAAGCCTGTCATACTTCATATTAACTTCTGCTTCATAACAGCAATTAGAAGCACAATGGTAGAGATAATGAATATTCAAAATGCTTTCCTTGTTTCATAATCAAATCATATTTGTGCCTAATGAATCAAAAAGATCCAATTCTGTGAGTTCAAAAATACTAGGACATTTTGTTCTCTGTTGGTATTCACATCAGTAAAAAAGTCCAGATATTTTTCCATTGCGGCTGATTATATACATCAGACTTAATATAAAAGCACTTACTTTTTTATCAGTCAAAATTTCAACTGTGTTTTACAGCAACCAAGATAGGCAACTGCAGGAAATAGCTAGTCTCCCCTTTATAAAGTAAAATGTATCAGATAGTTACCTGTACAATTGGCATACTTTTATTCTTTAGGTATTTGAAATTATGTCTGACAGAAAGTTTGAATCTCTATGGCAATGGTCATGTTAATTACCAGAGGCAAATAATTATCATTCTACCAAAGGTAGACCACCTCAATTTGCTGAAGTCAACTATTTCATTCGCAGTAAGAAATGGCACTTTCTGCACTTCAACGATTTCATTTTGATGTCTACAAGTCTAAAGATTGTAGATCAACCAAATGCACTCATATGATAATAAAATAATGAAACATGAAATTCACTCTGACAGATTGTCTTCCTAAATGTGGTTCAAATTTGTTGTCAATCAGAAGTATTGAATCTGTCGGAAACTGAAAGGTTTTAATTAAGAGATTTTGCTATGCCTCATTTTCGTCTATAATACACACTTGACCTAAACATTCTTGCTTCAAGATGTACTTTTACAAGTAATTTTTCAGAATTAATAGCAGTAATTCAATTTTCAACTCTTTTATGATAAAATGAAGGCACTTTTTGAATATAAGATTTTTTTAATAAAAGATTACATAAATGCAATTGAAAGTTAAATTGGTGAAAAGAACATTTAAAAGTGAATTGTTACTTAATTGCCTATGCAGTATTTTGCAGTATTAAGAATAGTTAAATTGGAAACGTTGAAGAAATAGAGTGTAGAAATAAGAATCTTTTTTCTATTAAAAATTTTGACAACCAAAGTCAAACTACACTGACAAAGACAACGATTTACCTTTGCCGTATGTCCGAGAGTATATGCCACACATTTTTACACTTGATTTGACTAATGCAAACAAACATTTACCTAGACTATTGTTCAAATTCTCCCAAATGTATTTTCTCCCTACCCTTGACAAATCAAAAACTTTTATAGAACAGATGCAGGAAACTTCTGAGATCATGTCAAATAAAAATAATTTTGGGACTAATTTTCCCTCCTAATCCTAAACAATTTTCCAAATTTTACAAAAAAAATTCAGTTTTGTAATCTGTCAAATTCTCTCAACTAACAATGGCATATATTCATCGCCATACAGCAATCGGTAATAACAAGCATGAAATATGAAATGTAAATATTATAACAACAGATAAAAAATTCATAATTAAAAAATAGTCATATCTTTGACATTTTAATATTAGGAATGCGTCACAATTGGAGAAGTAGAAAAAGTTTTGTGCTACTATGATCCTGAATTCACCGATCTTGATTAAGCGGGGAAAAATCAGTTAAAAAATTTGTGAACTTTCACCCAACCATAGTCATGACTGACTTCTATTGATATTGAAATTATATAAAAGGTGCATATTTTCCACGGTAAATTTTATTTTTAGAGAAAGTAATATTAAGGAATAAACATTTTTGACAAAATCAACACAAAAGAAAAAAAACACCCAAACATTTTACCCTTGCAAACTGGAGTAAAAAACTACTTGGAATATAAAATTAAGTGTCAGTTTCTGAAAGAATCAGGCTGTGGGTGAAACAACAGCACAGTAGGTCGCAGTACAGGAGACCTATTAAATATGACCTTTAAGCCAGCAACAGTTATAGATCTTCACAAATGCATCTGCCATTCCCTTGTATCTAAAATTATCACCTATTATGAATAACAAATAAAATGATGTCAGCAATTAAATTATCGAGGAAAACAGGAAATTTAGAGGTGGATTACATTGAAAAAATACCAATGTCATCGCTGACCTTTCAAACATACTGATAATTTTAATTTGTTAATTGTCTATTCAACAATTTCAGTTTATTTTTATTGGCATTTTAACTCTATTAAAAAAAAATCAAATTAATAATAAAAAATTTTATTACATAACTACTACTGAAACAATTTTGGCCCTTAACATTATGCAGTTGTTAATTTAAAAAAATAATTCAAAACTGACAATATGCAAATTATCATACCCTGTCTGAGATTTTAAAAAAAATCTAGTCCCAAAAGTTATACAAAATACTGGTTGGGAATGTTATCTGTTCAAAAACTTTCATCTTGC
This sequence comes from Perna viridis, assembly GCA_037379345.1. NCBI lineage: Eukaryota > Metazoa > Mollusca > Bivalvia > Mytilida > Mytilidae > Perna > Perna viridis. Next base: position 25,299,587 of record CM074523.1, read on the forward strand.
TGAGTTCAAAGTTCACCAAATTTTACAAAAGGTCACTCAAAGGTGAAAAGTCATCTAGATCAGTGAAAAAATAATCTTTACCTAAAAATTCTACTAATAATCATTTAAAAATCCTAAATAACACTTAATCAATCATCTATTTTCTCCTTTTCTGAACTAATAGAGCACTTCTGCTGCAGGTTCTCTGCTTCTAATAAAGGGCCATCCCATTTTTCACTCATCTGAACATTAGTTGAAGTTGTTGTTGTCATGGTTACTGAATCTCCTTCTGCTTCAAATATAGTGTCCTCAGCAAATGAGTCTTTCATTGATCTCCCATCTTCAGAATCGACACTTTCAAAGCTGGCTGTTGACCAGTTCCTCAATTTTCTATATGCAAGGAAAGGATCTTTTAGTGTGTCTCTCTGTATTGGTACATCTCGATGTATTGCTGCAGTACGCTGAATTGTAGGGTGCAATTTAGAAGATCGTCCTTCCGTGTTAGTATCCTCAAACACTGCGCTCTCGGTACTGGACCATGGTCTAGCTGTTCTATTCTCTCCTGTCTCTCCACTGTCACCCCGCGATAATGGGAACAGCATCCTCTCTCCACTATCCCCACGAGACATGGACCGTGATCTACTAGAATCATAATCGACACTTTCAACACTTGACTGAGAATAAGTTCTATTAATAGTAACATCTTGAGAATCAGTTGTGTCAGTGCTAGAAATTGAGCTTTTCCTCAAGTCTCCTTCCCTCTCTGGGAATGACAAAAACTTTCTCTGTTTTGCAGATGTCTTGTAATGCGTTCTCATGTGACGAGTGATCATGTCCCTCCTACATGCTGCATAAGGGCATTGCGGGCACCTATATGGCTTTTCACCAGTATGTGTACGCTTGTGAGTGTTTAAATGGTCACACTTCTGCTGAAAACTTGGCCACAGTCGCTGCATTCATATGGTTTGATTCCTGTATGTAATCTCATATGCCTCGTTAACATGTCACTTCGTGAAAAAGAGCGATTGCACACTTTACAGTAATGGACCTTATTGTTATCACCTTGTCTGACAGTTTCTGTCGGCAAATGTTTGGCCATGTGTTTGGCCAAATTATCATATGGAAATACTTGATTGCAAATGTATGCATCAGAGTCGGAAAAAGTTCTACGTTGGTCTTTTGATCGATCCAAACCAGTGGGATAAGAGGACGGCACATGAGAAAGAGGTATATTTATAGGTTGACTAGGGTAAAAACCACGTGGAGAAACAACTAACCGGTTCAGTTCTGACATAGAATTCAGCATTACTGCTCTAGGAGGAAATGCAAAATGGGTGCCTGGTGACAGCCCAGGGCTTGGAGAAGGCAGCTCTGGATCAGAGTGAAATCCTTCAAACGGATTTGACATGTTGAAATTAAATATATGACCTCCTTCTGGCACTGAGCACAACGGTGAGGAGTTGGCAGATGACATAAAATGAGGAGACGGATAAACAGGAGTTGAATGGTGATGTAGAAACGGATATTGTGGTTTCTTGTTTTGGGAACCAAAGGGTTCTTGCTCTTTCCCTTGCATACCTTCCGTATTCACAGATCCAAAATATTTCTGAGAAGGGTGAGTGGGAACATTTATTTGATCTTTTCAAGGAGACATATCAGAGCCCAAAAATTTCTGAGGAGAAACATTCCCTTGTTGGCTGAAAAAGTCAGGTGACCCTTGTGGAGAAAATGTGTTGCGCCGCTGAACTTTACTACTAACACTTTCCATGAATACGTCATCTTCTTCACTGGTGTTTGTTGATGTTGATTCAGTCTCTAAAGATTTAGACTTACTTGGAAAATGTGGGGGAATTTCATCAAAACTCCTTTCCTGGGAAGGAGAAGCTGACAGTGAACGTGCAGATTCGGCTTTATCAAAACTAGAGGCATCAGATGATGATGAACAGCTTTGTTTTTGACAAAAGTATCTATGTTGTAAGTTTTTCTTAAAATTTCCTGGAAATAATGCCCGTTTATGTGAAAGCAATCCTTCACTCCCTTCCTCTGCTGTGGTCATCGTGTCTGCGTCACTTTTTACTGTTGTAACAATGCTAGTAATATGATGAATTTTCTTAAATTGTTCATTACTGTCCAATGATGAAGTTTTACTAATGAGAGGAGATGGTGATCGCAGTTCTTTGGAATATGGTGAAGGCTCTCTACTGCTATAACTATCCTCAGAGCCACTGAAATCTTTGGATGTAATGCTATCGTCACTACGAGGAAGGCATGCTAATCGGAATGCTTCCCTTCCAAAGCTTCGAGGAGAAACTGATTGGAAGGATTGCTTCGTTTCCTTTTTTTTTGGCGAGGTGATAATTGCCATGATATCCAGCATCTTTAAATGAAGGTGTGACCAAGCTATTTGAAGACTCTGTCTCTTCTTGTTTATCATAAAAAAGGTTAGGAGCACTTTGGTTATATGGCATCCGTATCACGGATCTATGCTCAAAAGAACTTTGATACTGAAGAGTTTCTACATTGTAACGTTCAACAACTGATCTCTGTTCTCTAAAAGCTTTATCGTATTCAAAGTTTCTTTGATATGTAAAGTACTTTTCTGAATCAGATTCAAATTTTGTTTCCTTAGAAATACGCCCACATGGGTCACTATGCTGTTTTGGTAATTCTGGCACCTCAGGGCGGAGAAACCTCTGTTGCCGTAGTGATGGGTCATCCTAATCAACTGCTTCCTGTTTGACAAGAATACGTCTCGGTTCCTCCCCCATTGCAGTCCCAGTTTGTCCAATCATATTAATGTCTAGATTTTGTGGAGGCAATGGGATAGTAATAGTCATATCCACATCATTCAAGCTTCTCATTGTCTCTGATCCTCAAAATTGTTCTTGGTCCATTTTCTTAATTCCTTCGGAATTCTGAAAAATGACAATAAAATATTAAATATTTGGGGACAGAATTGGTCAGTATAGATTCTTACAGAACCATCCTAGTATTTTCTGGGTTAGCATGCCGGTCTCCAGTGTGGGAGGTCTTAGGTTTGACACCCCCCACACCCCTGCCCAACCAAGTCACACCACAGACTTAACTTGGCAGTCATTGCTTCTCCACCAAACATGCATGGATAAATTGACAACTGATTGCTTCAGACTCAGAATAATATATCAGGGTGGGGATGGCATCATGCCTACCATTGGGTTGTTGCTTCTGTGTTGTAAACACAATAAAGACCTCACTCAATGGGCCTAACTGGTATAAAACAGGATCTGTTCAATTGGTGAATCCATCTCATCCCGAAAGGTATTTAATAACTGCCAAAGGACATTTAACCATTATCAATCAATAAATCAGTACAGAATTAAAGTTAATTTTATGATTTTTTTGCTGTACAATTGCAAGATCCTGCAATAAATTCTGGATGTTAATACTGTGAAAGAACTATTGTTTGTCAGATACCAATTTTCGTGTTTTTCATGGATATGCCAAACCATGAAAATTTGTTCCCTGCGAAAAGGAGATTTCCATTGATGTGGATACTGAAAACCTCAAAACCACGAATTCAGGAATTCACAAACTTGAGTTTCTTCCCTGACCCATGAAAATTGGTATCCACGATTAAAAGTACTTTCAAAATACTCCTTTATGATAAGCAGAAGACAGACATCAAACCAAAGTTGAGCTATTTGGGTTACACTTGTCTAAACTAACTTTTTTTGGAAGACAACAAAAACCCTAACAAAAAAACAAAAAAAAACCCAAAAAAACCCAAAAACATCAAATCGTACTATATCAACTTTTTGGCATGGTACCATCATCACTATTATAGCAGTAATCAAATAATCATGAACAGTTTCACTCTCAAAACAAAAACTGTGAAAATACTATTGTTTGTGCGGTACTAATTTTCATGGTTTTTTGTAGGAAGACTAAACCACGAAATTTGGTTCCCACTGAATAAGAGATTCCTGTTGGAGTGTTAACTTCAAAACCACGAATTCAAGAACCTGCAAACCTGTGTTTCTTTTCAGATTTACGAAAATTGGTATCAATGAATTTAAGTACCACCACAGTATCTTGAATTGTATATCTATTTGACAGTTGTGAAAATAAGCAATTTGAAGTACCGGTATTGGCAGTTTACACAGCAACAAATCTTGGCTAAAAAAAATTGACATTGAAATACCTTTTTTTCAAAGAGGCAGGTGCCAGATGACAACTGACATTCAGAATTCACTCTAGACACAGCAGCCAGCCCTCTAAGAAAATGCAAGAATCCTGCAAAGTCTGGAAAAAGTGAATGATTTTACACAATGTTTCCATGTATACTTTGAATATTACAATCGAGAATTTCAAAAGGCCTGTCTGCAGTGTTTAGTGAAGGGAACCAAGATTCTATCTGAAATCAAAAGAACACATTGCAGGGACAAATACCAGACAGGTAAAACAGACACACACACAAAATAACACAAAATAATTAAAATGATGCATACAAAGAAACAAAAGTAAATGAGTAACTTTGACTCCACAAAAAGCTGAGAGCATGGACTAGGTCCTACCGTAGAGTAAACGTCTCCTGCTTTTCTAGAAACACCCACCGAGTTGCTCATAAAATGAGAGAAGTATGTATTGTATACAACTGTTTCAGAAGGTATTGGTCTATTAATCATTCTAATAATGAAAATGTTGACATGTGTATATGTGTGTGTCCTTGACTTTGGAAGAATGACTGTAAATATCAACTTCAATCTTCATCAAAAACCCATGGTCGACTATGCTTCGATGGAGGTACGAAGTGCAGTCAATTGTGGATTTCTGATGATGAGCTTTAACAAAAGGGCATGAATACAGCTAATTTGAAATCTATTTATTATGAAGATAAATAACTACAAAAGTGGTTCTATAACTAACATGATACAAAAAAAATACGCAGGACACATTCAAATGTATAATGCTTTATCATGTGACATAAAGGAAACCATTCAAGTGTAAAAATAGAACACTCAGTCATGTGACTATCTGTCATCGAACCATTGAGTTACTGCCTCTTGTAAAGTTTTGGAAATGAAAACAACAGTTACTAATTTTCATAGGTTTCATGGTTTGGTCAAATTCCAAACAAAATGCAAAAATTTAATCTGAGAAATCATCCATTAAGTATTTGAATTCAAAGAAACCACAAAATTGATATCTGTTAATAAAAAAGCCTTTACAGTAGCGAGTACACTACACCACAGCTGAAACTAAAAAATTCCACTGGCCGACATGTATTGTCATGTACATGTTTATATATTAAACCTGAAAGTTGTGAAAGAATTTGATACTTTCCAGTATAGTTAGTTTGCAAAAACAAAATTTACTTTAAATAAAAAACTCACACCACACGTTTTTTTCTTTCATTCTATGCTGAACTATAAACCAATGACCAATAAAATAGAACAATACCAAAAATAGAAATTATCTAGACATATGACATATGAACTCAAACAATGAACCAGTACATTGTAGTTAGTGAAAAATCTGCAAATTGATTGAATTTTTTCTAAAAAATTTTTAACTTTATATTGATTCCAGAAACATTTTTGACCAAATTGTTTTAGAACAAAAACTACCTGCATACACAGGATTCAACACACAATACAGTGAAACATGTCTAAACCAAACCCTGGATAATCCAATGACCTGTGTAAACCAGACAACGTCTGAAGTCCTGTCATAACAGCTTCAATACTTTTGCGGCTGTGTAAACCAAATATTTCTCTGAAGTGTCAGTCTCAGTAAGAATCAGGCACTGAAAAAAATCACACCAGACTTTCCTTATCATTTTGGTAAATTGGGTTATATTTTCTTTGAAATGTACTGAAATGAACATTTCAATGGCAGATAACTCTGTTAAAAAACTCATTTTTCTACCCTTCTATTGTGAAATCAAATAATATGGTCTTTTCAAATAGAGAAAGCATCATTGAGTGAAATTTTATTGTCAGATCAGTGAGTTATTGACATGAATGTTTTTTTTTCCCTTTTGCCTGATTCTTGCAAGTACTCACACTTAACCAAACAAACTTCTCAATCCAAAAGGGTTAAGTTTAGACATGTTAAACAGTATAGCACCATATACACTGATACTAATCAATATCAAGTGTTTTCTCTTTGTTGTAGAAAAATTCAACCAATATTTTAATTGCCTAAAAAAGTAGACAAATTAAATTACTGCACTAATACCCTGCTGAAAATTAATACTTGAAGTTTTTTTGTGTTGTGGTTTTTTTGTTTATATTTTTTGTGCCCTTTCCAAGATTGAGTAACCATTTTTGATGTCATGCATCATTCAAAAAATAATTAAACATAATTTGTATCATTCAGGCATAAAAATAAGCATAAGTGGAAAGTTCTAAAAAAAGAAATCACTATAGTGGTTTTGAAATAATATATTAACTAATGTGAGTACCTACTAAAAATCTACATAGGAATTATTACTGTAAATTGTTGTGGATTATTTTTTACATATAATGTCTAATCAGATGATACTACCAAGCCTTTCTCGGTGCACAAAAGAAAAACCTTGTCACTGAAAAAGTATGAAAAATATGTCCAGATATTGATGCTCTGATTCTTAAATTACTGCTGGACTGGTTGAATTTTTTAACATTACCTTTCATTCTTAGCTCCTCTGTTTGTGTCAAAATTCTTGACGGAGTTACTATTCTTGGTTTTAATGGATATTTACCCAAAACTTAAAGCGCCATAGGGAATCACTTTAGTCAGCACAATGAACAGTACAAGAAAATAAACCTTTTTTGACATCTAAGCTTATTTTCTGGATAAGCATAAAAGACATAATAGTTCTTATTGGGGGTCTAATAAGTTTCCATAGTTTCATTTGAAAACGACATTTCCCTTACCAAAATACCCTCGTCAATCTATATGTTAACAACATACCTCTATCAATAATCAGTAAAATTAAAACAAATAATTAGTTGCATGAAAAATACACAGTGAATGTGATTGAAATTTTGAAAGCTGATACATGGGTATGCACGACCTTACCTAAGCCCTACACCAAATATGGAAGCATTTTGTCCCATAGAAGCTGCAACATCGGATGAGAAAATGAGAACAGATGGACAGACCAGGTGCTGCAGTGCAGCCCATTTGGGTATAAAAAGTTGAAGTTTGGTCAATCAAGTCCTAGCAATAAAAATATGATAAAAAATAATAGAAATAGCACTGAAAATCTTCACATTGTAATTCTAAACTGATTTTTGTTATCTTTTGTCCAAATCTTTACATGCAACAATTCAAGAAAAAATATATTTAAATTTAAATTATTTAAACAAACAAAATATAACTATGATAAATAATGGGACTGTTATTTTTTACAGAAAAACAAATGAAAAAAAAAGAGGTAGATTTCATAATAAAAAAACATTATTAAAACCAAAAAATTATTCATACACAAAGGCTGTAAATAAACCCTAAATAAGACTTAACTTCCAACATTAATGAAACTATTTCTTTAATCATACTACATTTTACATTAACAAAAATTTCATAAAAATATACATTTACAGTTTAAACTTTCTAAACCATGCTTTGTACAAACTGACTTCAAAACTAATTCTTTTTTACAGCAAGTAATATAGTTAACATCAGGGAATATAAATAGTCTTCCCTTGTTTAAATGACAATCACCTGATGAACTTTCTTAGGAGATTTATACTTTCTATCAAACTCAGATTAAAATACCTGAAATGAAATGGTGGAAAGTTTAAATCTCTTTTTCAATGGTCTAGTTAAATACCTAAGATATTTCCAGGGATGATTTTACAAGGTCATCAAACAAAACCAAATTGGTAAAATCGAAAATAAATAAACAGTAAAAAAAGAATCGTAACGGTAAAATCTGGATTTCAATTAGCAGAATTCTGCTAAAAAGCCGGAAAATAATCATCCCTGTATTTCAACAGGTAATGGTCATTCAATCAATGAAAAACTAATACCATTCCATGAAGTAAACTATATCATTCGCTGTAATATGCTATATTTAAAACATCATAAAAAACCAAATTCATTGCTTCCAAATAATTTTGATTGTCAAGTTCATAATTAAAATTAATTTTTGCATATACTACAATTAGAATAATTCACTTCATCAAACACTTCTTCGAAATTGACAAATAATATCCAACCCTAACTTGTAATAAAAAAAAATCCTTGCATTTCTGCCCACAAGCACAAAAATACCCTTATAAAATATTGCAACAATACACATGACACAAAAACACTTAACAAAAAAAAGAGTTTTCAAACAATTAAAAATCAAGACATACTTGACACTACCTAATAAACAAAGCTTGTCAAATTGAAAGAAAAAAAAATCTCATATTTTCCGTAAAACAAGAACAATTCTAAAGCTATGTTACAAATTTAGTCCATTACTGTAGACGTATTAATTTTCATGGATAACTAATTTTCGCTATTTCTGCGGTAGACTGAAAAGCGTGAAAAATAGTACGTGCAAATTGATTTTTAACACTTTATAACATTAATCATTTTTTTAAACCACAAAAATTGATACTCACCAATGTTTTCACTGTACAGCATTTGCAAGAATTACCTAACATGAAAATTACCTAACGTGAAAATTAATATGTTTACAGTAGAGCGGTTGTTATAACAAACTGATAATTAAAAAATGTAAAATATAACAGTGAAACCTGGACAAAGCAAAAACCTGTCTAAACCAGACACTTTTTGAAATTCTTTCATATCAATATACATGGATTTTGAACCTGATAAATCAGACCATCCACAGGAGACCTGACAAGGGTTGTCAAGGATGTTAAAAACCCCCTGATTCAGTCAGTAACCAAACACTTGTCTAAAAAGGACAAATTCCAAAGTCCAAAAGGGACCAGTAGAGACAGGTTTCATTGTATTTTAAATTGAAACATTTGTGAACTTCGAAAAAAAAAAATAAAATAAAATAAAAACAAAACAATTAAATTTTTTCAAAAAATTTTCAAGAAAGTAATCACAATTTCATGTTATCATGGTAAATGATATTAAAGCTTGTAAGTAAGGCATGTATCAGATATATTGGCACTGCCAAAAATAAACATAATGGTTTGGTTAACACAAATTTCTCTGCATGAACCAATACAAAAAGCTTAAATTGTAACAAAGAAAGCCATAAAAAGTCATGAAAAAGTACAAATATGAAAAAAATCAAGTATACTAAAACATACAAAAAGAAGCATGCTTATAAATACCTATCAATCCAATAATGACACATAATGATGCATACAATCTACACAGGCAAATATTTTTCATGTGAAATTCATGTTAATCGAGCTTCACATGAAATTCATATGAAATTCACAAAACATGAATTTCATGTGAACATTTTGTGTGAATTTCACGTCACTCTGAACTCTGTCACTTGGTTAATTTGCTCAATTCAGGTGAAAATCATGTGAAATTCACATGAAAATCATATGAAATAATTTTGCCTGTATAAGAGTAAAAAAACATCAAAGTGATCTCCAAGGAAAGATAAAAAAAGTCAATATGGGATTATGTATATGCTTACACTGCAAATTTTTGAAGCTCAACAGAGAAATATATATTGTATAACAGGTAATTTTTGCAGAATGAAGTTTATGCTGTTTGGTGTATTAAGATCAGTATTTGCTTTTGTCAAACTAATTTTTTAGGTATGTAGCAGTGCTTGTGTGACTTGTCATAAATCTGATGAAACAGGAATTACATTCAACAACTTCAATTTCCAAGGATTCTTGTTGCGAAATAGTGCAAAAATTAGATTGTCACCAAAATTTCCTGTCATACAGTATGAAGCAAATAAAATACTACAGAAAATGTAGTTATCTCACAATATCATTAATTATCGTCACAATATAGTTATCTCCCTTGAGCTGGCACAGCAAAGGCATGAAAAACAATCAGAGTGATAAAGTTCAATGATATTCTGTTTATCCATAGAGGGTTTTGGAGGGTACATTCCCTCCAAAAACGGAAAAAAAATGTATACTTTGTATCAAATCTTTGATTTTTCACAAACTTTTATCATCAATGTTAAGAATATATTCAGACTTAATTATTTTTTTATGATTTTTGGCGCTGAGGCCATTTTTTTTAATGTTTGTTGTATAAAAAAGGCTAATAACAATACATTTCTACATTGGTTCTGATTTTTAATAATTAATGAAACCTGTCTAAACAGAAATCCCCTTCGTGCTGAAGATTTTGTTCGTTGTAGTTGGCAGTTTGGCTTGTACAGGTTCAAAAAGCTTTGAAACTTAAATAAAGTGATTTCAAAATGTGTCTGGTCAACACAGGTTGCTAATTTTGCAGTGTTCAATTTAGACATGTTTTGCTATCATGAAAAGGTAGGTTTGACAGGTTCATTGTACTTATAATACATTTTATGGATAAACAGTTTTAGCTGGACTGTCCAAACCAATGTAGACTGGATTTTTAGCATCAGAGATGACACGGACACCAAGATAGGAGATGAACCCTTCTATTGTGAATCCAAGACCAGAGGCATCTACAATCTTTTTGTATGCTTCAGCTTCTTTCTCATACTGGGCAATAATGGCCTGAGCTTCTGTTTGGGCTCTACAAAGAACGGAAAAAAATACAGTTAATGTGAAAAAGATGTAAGTGAATAATCAAAGACAGGTTTTGTGGTTCAGTCAAAGAGCAAATTTTCAAAATTTCTCATGAAATGTAAATACATATTAACCTCCCACTTGCAGAATCCATCTTCCACTTCCATTTTGTCTCCCATCCCCTGCTGTGAAACACAAACTCCGTTTTAAAAAAAGTAATCAAGGGAACCAAGATTCCAGGGTAAATCAAAGAATGTAATCCAGGAATCAAGACCAGACATGGAAAACAGACACACACAACAAAGAAGATAAAATAACCAAAATAGTATGTACAAAGTAACAAAAGTAAATGAGCGAAGTTGTAAATTAAAAAAAAAAATCAAAGTAAATGTCAAACTATTCGCATTCAGTGTTTATGTTTAGCTACACAACTTTGGTAAATTATGAATTATTAAAGTACCATTCTTGATAAGAATCGGGCAATGGGTGTCACATCATATTTCTCAATTTGGACTTTTTTCCACAAATATATTCAAATGCATCTAGAAAACAACTGAAAAGTTATTTAAATTTATCCTGAAGCATCTGTGACATAGATATTTTTTGACTACTTATATAAGGAAAAAGTGCAGGAAAATTTTCCCGCCATTTTTCAATAGTGCATTTCAACTAAATTTGACCTATCAATATCTTAAAAAGGCAAATTTTACAAACACATTGATGGTTATTTCTTGAGGTTATCTGGTATAAATACTTGGTTAATGGAATAAAATCTCTGGTTTTTTTTCTTCATGTGCCACACCTTATACACATTTTGCCTGATTTTTTAGACAGAGATGTACTTAAATACAAATAAAATATAATTAAAATGGATGAATGTAAGGCTAAAATTTTCAGCCTTACAACCTTTGTCAGGAGCAAAAAGTACTGATTCTAGAAGAGACCACAGTCCACCATGATTATAGAGAGAAGGTGTCTTCAAGTTGATCTAGATTTTCATGATGAGAACCCATCAAGTTTAAGATGAAAAAAAGAAATGCAAGTGAAAATAACAAAATGCAAGGGTGAAAACTGTGCTATGCGAATTAGATAATGTTAGTTTTGGCATTCACACTAAAGGGTAAATAAGCTTCCTGAAAGGCTAATTAACAAGCTGAATGTTTTTTACGCTTACTTAAAGCCTAATTAACAAGTGACTGTTTTGCAAGCTTAATTAAAGACTAATTAACAAGTTGACTGGTTTTCTAGCTTACTTAAAGACCAATTGACAAGCTGACACTGTTTTTTAATAGCTTAATTAAAGGCTAATTAATGAGTAGACTGTTTTAGTTTAATAAAGGGCTAATTAACAAGCTAATTGTTTTTTTTTTATTGCTTATCATTAATAACCAAAATATGATCACTCATGCCAAAAACCCTTGACAATTTAATCGGTGCACATAACAAGTTTTGCACACTCGTTAAATCTAGGTGTTCTTCAACACGTGATAATATTTTGGATATTTATATTCACTCTTTCCAATTAATTATCCTGTTTTTCGTCTTCTTTCCCCATTTCCTTGAGACTCAAGATGTAAGTATCAGTCTTTCTAAAAATCAGACACAAGGTGATTCATGCATGTTAAAAACACACCAAATTCAGTTTTATTTCTTTTTCAGAAACAGTTACTGCTGACATAACCAGTCTTAGTGTTTCATTTGGTTGTTGCACTCTTAAGATAAACATCATATAGACTGTACATGAAAATGGCCATTTGCAAGAGTTATCGTTCTTGCTTTGGCTTAATTTGGTTGATTTCAGTGGGAAATGAATGCATGATTTTCTTAAAAGCGCAGATCTGAATGCAGACAAGATTAATGTTATGTGAAAGTACAGTATACGTATACTGAAAAAGCATCAATTGTTTGGTGGTTTTTTTCTTCACCATGAATCACTTTATCATTGGCAGTGTCAGAATTTTATGTGGACTGATACTTAAAATGTCAGTATACAAACCAAAAAACACCTGCTAGAATCTTTTAATTTTTTTTAATTTCTTTTTTGTACACAGAAACAAATGTCCTTCTAGGAAAAAAACTTTCAATATATTTTTATTTTTGGTAATGACTGCTGACATTATATAAAAAGGTATTAATTTTTGTGATGTTTTATAGTAAATGAATACTAATCTAGTCAGTGTCCTTTGTTGCTGTTAATATTCATTTGCACCTATTTTCAAACACATAGTCAGTAGGCATACTTAAATTGGTTACAGAGTAAACAAATCACACCCAAAAAAAGTTATCTGAAAGCAAGACTGGTAGATATTTTCTTTGTACTAGTCCTGTAGACATGTATTTATACAACAGTTGCTTATAAAGAGGGCTTTACCATGATAAATTGACAGGCCGAGGAGAGTGATATTGCCTAAGGGCATTATCACATCATTGTATTGACTGGTAAAACTTTTTACTGCAGATTAATTAATACCATGTGAAAAGATTTTATCAAATTGAAATTACTGATTTTTCACTGATATGAAATAAGGCAAAATTAAATACATACCTGTTGGCTAAGATACGAGCATCAGATTCAGCTTTGTCTTTTATTATCTGTGCCTGGGTTTCAGCTTCACGCTTCTCAGTTTCTGCCTCAGTAATCAGCCTTGGACGTTCATTGTAAGCAACCTGTTATGTATTTTATTGATCAATAGAAAAACTGAATCTTTGTGTTTAAGCCTGGGAAGCTAATTGTAAGCCACCATTTTTGGGGTTTTTTTTTGTTCATTTTTTCTGTGTTGCTTTTTTTTCTCACCATCATTATCTCAGTAGTTTAAACAGTGTTCTAGGATTCCACTTTTCCGTCACCCGGGGTAAGTACAAATTTGGTGTGGGGAAATTGATTATTAAGCCCCACTTTTCCTTTGGCAAGAAAAAAGCTTGATTTTTTTTTTGAAATTGTAAAATTTGGAAAGCAAATTTCAAGTGTGGGAAAGTAAATCTTCATTTAGAGTTTTCCTAGAATACTGTAAAAGTTACAAATTGTAGACTGTATCTAAATACTAATTTTATTTTGGCTTTATACAGAATTTGCAGCTACATGTAATGTACTAATTACACAAATGAACTTACCTGAATATCTTCTCTGGCTCTTTCTTTACTTCTAATGGCACTTTCATACTCTGATGGACGAGCAATGTTACTGACCTAGAAGAAGACTGATTGATAAATTGATTGACTGATTGAATATGGTTAATTTTGAAAGTACTATTGTTTGTAGGGTACCAATTTTCGTGGTTTTCGTGGGTAGGTCAAACCACGAAATTTAGTTCCCAACAAATAGTAAATTCCCGTTGATGTGTATACTGAAAATTTCAAAATCACAAATTCAAGAATCCATGACCTTGTGGTTCTTCCCTGACCCATGAAAATTGGTATCCATGAATTAAAAGTACTTTCCCATGTTTGTTGGGGTTTAATGCTGAGCAGCAATATTTCAGCTATATTCATGCGATGAACATGAAGTGGATGATAAAATGAACATGAAATGATGAAATGAAAAATGGGATGGGACACAAGGACAATGGGGTTGACAAATTTTGATTGCCACTGGAAATAGGGAGAGATGGGTAGCCTCGGGAAATTTAGCCTCCTGTGGCGGAGCCCTATGGTTCCTACTCTGGGAGAATACCACAGTAGGGTTTTTTACTTTCCCAGTAACATCCTATGGAAAATATTTCATGCATTTCAGGATGAGAACAATTCACCAATCAAATGAACCCTGCTTTGTATTGAATCATTATTGTGCTAGCTCACAGAAGCAACAGCCCACTGGTAGGCAAGTCATCTAACTTGGAAGCATAATTCTGACTCTGACCCAACCAGTTGTCCACAGTTTATGGCAAACATTTTGATCCATTGACCCAAATCATATTATGGATACTTTTTATGTAGATACTGACATCACCTGTAAGTTTAATTTTCACAGGCCCTACAGCATTTTGACCGGCCCAAGGTTTTTTACAACTGGTTTAATGTGAAGACTGACTTATTATCAAGATTTTTTTTTCCCATCCTATACCATGTATACATAATTCTACTCTATGTTTGGATGACTTTTGATCAGCCAATCAGATTTCATCTTTCGTGATTTTGAAAGCAAAGGAAATAAGCCAATGATTCTGAAAAGGTCATCTGAACAGAAAGTAGAATGAAGTGTTCCTACATGTAGTGATAGAATGGAACAACTGATAGGTCTTATTTCAATTACATCTTTAAGATCAACAATCTGTACATGTACTAGTAATTCTAATTTCAAATTACAGCTAGTTGAAATAGACCAATTCCAATTTCAATACAAATCTAGCTAGGATAGTAATTTAAATAGCTCTAGGTACAAACTCTGCCCTACATTATACCAATGTGTCCTATTTAACTACCTCAGAACACCTGTGAGATCTTTCGCACACTGTATTTGAGTTGGAATAGCTGTCAATTATGATGTTGGATGGCAAATTAATAAGATATGGTCATCATAATTGACAGCTATTCAAAATTAAAAGTCAGTGTAAAAAAGAAAAAAGCGACAATTATTGCAGTGCTGAAAACTAATTCGTTTACAGTACCTGCAAATCAGTAATATCTGCATGTAGTTCCTGGTAACGTTCAACAATCTGTTCCCTGACTTTCTCCTGGAAGTTAGCTCTCTCTGCTTGAAACTGGGAGGTGTTAAAATAGCTACAGGACTCATGGAGGGCAGACATTCCTATAACATAAAAAATTGGAAGTAAATATACAGTAAAAAAATAATCTAGATTTGACATAGCGGAATTCTGTTAAAGAGCTTAAAAATAAATCATATCTCTTGATTTATCTGTAGTAACGATAGAATACTATTTAGCTGAAGATATTACATGAAACATATTTACTGATTTTGAAAGAGATTTTAAATGATATAAAAGAAATTATGCATGGACTATATTCTGTGTAGTGTTTAGAAAACAGAAGGGAAGTTCCTAAAATAAACCCGTGACATAAGGTTTTTTGACTATGAAGAATAAAAACCCCAGAAGTTGAAAAGCAAAACTTCCATAACTCCTGTAAAATTTGTTGAATCAAAATGGCGGAACAAAATGGTGACTAACAATCCAACAAAATTTGCACAAAATCCGTCAAGCTACGTTTGAGGAGTTGCGTCCACTAGTGAGACCAGATGGACGCACTGTGGGACACTGGTATTTCTATGTCCCCTACAATGTAGCAGCAGGGGACAACTGACGATGCTTAGAATCAGGGTCATAGAATGCTTAGATGCTTAGAATGAGGATTTGCCTGTTTGATGATTATGTGATATTAATACTCATCAGCATATTTGAGGACCTTTGTGTGCTTTGCCTCCAGTTTTGAGGACTATGTGATATTAATACCAGTGTATATAAGGACCTTCGTGTGCTTGCCTCCAGTTTTAAGGACTATATGATAATAATACTCACCAACATATATGAGGACCATGGTGGGCTTTGCCTCCAGTTTTGAGGACTTTATGATAATAATACTCCCCAGTATATATGAGGACCTTGGTGTGCTTTGCATCCAGCTCTGAGGACTTTGTGATATTAATACTCACCAGCATATCTGACGACCTTGATGTACTTTGCACCAGTTTGAAGGACTATGTGATATTAATACTCACCAGCATATCTGAGGACCTTGGCATGCTTTGCCTCCAGTTTTGAGGACTATGTGATATTAATACTCACCAGCATATCTGAGGACTTTGGTGTATCCATCCTTATCCCTGAAGTCAAGAATGACCTCCTTCAGCTTCGAGGACCTAACTTTGTACTGGTATGTAACATCTAAAACAATCTTTACTCCATCCTTGTTTAAGCACTGAGGAAAATAAAACAAAATCTTGTGCAAAATGGATAGATTAAGTAACATGAAGTTATCTCCCTTTTTGCAAAATGATCAAATAGTTTTCTCTCGAGATATCTCTTTGCTATCAACACATAATTATGAAACTGATCATAGAGATCTGAGAGTCATATAATTGACATATTTCGATAAAACTGTTACTTAATGAATCAGTCTATTTGCTTTGTACCATAAGTTAAGACATAATTCAATGTAACTGTCAACAAGATATGTAAACAGATAAACAGACAGGGTTATTCATATATAACCCCAAAACTCAATACACTTGCCAGTACACTATTTCAATAGGGCTTGTACATTTCTTCACATGACCGTGTGATTTCATAAGACACGGTCTGTAGCACACATCCAAAAACATATAGGAAGTAGATGTTTTTTAGAGTAAAAGACTGCAATCTTTTCAATGAAAACCTTAAATGTGTAAACTTTATGATAAAAATATGACACTTTTCTATTTCTATACAATAATAAGTATGTTAAGTAGTACTCAAGCTAAGGATCGTGCAAAATGTGATTCATGGTTGGAAAGCCTATATATTTTTATTTTTGATATTTTGTTTAAATTCTTATAGTGAATGGAAATTAACATGTAGCTTTTTGTCTTGCAAGACAATAAATGTATCGACACCTATTTCATGTATTTAAAGCATTTTATTTGAGGATATGAAATAAAATTTTACAGGAAAAGTACAATTTATTAGCAATAATTCAAAGTTAAGGCATATTTCAACAGAAACAAAAATTTATGAAAATGACAGCTAATGCAGCTTTAAATGACAGCCATTTATAAACCCAAGGAAATTTGATTAATTCAAACCCAATTTTTTCTGATCTTACCTCTAGATCATTAAATGACAGTGATTTATAGACGCTAGGAAATTTGATGAATTCAAACCCTGGTGGACCAGTATGTAGGCCTTCTCTCTCAGCATTGTCACCTAGACTCTTCTTCACTGTGTCATACTTCAGACCAACTAAAATAAAATCAGAAACACACTTTACAACTACTGTAATCAAATAAAATTAATCGTACAATATATTTTATAACCACCAAGAATATATTATCACTTAATCATTTATTATACTCACCCTGAATCATATTTCATTACCCTGAATCAAACATTATGATTACCAACGATTGTACTTTACAATCACCAAGAATCATACTTAATAATCACTGAACTGTACTATACATACAGTATAATCACATTGAATCATACTTTTTAAACACACTGAATCATATTTCATAAACCCTTAATTATACTTTATAACCACTGATTTACAACTATCACTTTAGACCCAAACTATGATAAAATTTATGTTTATTAACATATATCTCCTCTGGTTTCAAAGTTCAAAGGGGTGTAACTACCACAAAATTCAGTGGATCATAAATTCCTGGTAATATGCATATCTAGATATCAATGTTGTTAAGTTTCTATCTAATTACAAAGTTTCATGAAATTTGGCACAGTTGTTTTCTAGTTGCACTTACGAAAGTGTAATGAACAGACCGACAAGTAGGGCAAAAACTATACATCTGCCCACCAAACTAGGGGGAAGGGAGACATACTAAAGACTGTAACAAGTATTTTATTCACAGTGTTGTCAATTTTACTGATACTGAAAAAAAATTTTCATGAAATACTGGTTCTGAGGACGAAAATTATGTCAGGGTGGAGGTAGGAATATTACCTCTACCTATCTAGGCCATGAAGGTAATTTTGAATTGATAACAGGAAACAGACGCAAGTAATTTACTTCAGCTGGCCTAGGGTATATAGTATTGAACTTACTTTCATCAGAAGCCAATTTCTTCAGTGAGGTCGCAACCAGAGATATTATCATAACAATAATGGCCACCACAATAAATCCAACCACAAATACAACTTTACTGCTGTCACCCATGTTGCTTCAATAATAGTTCTGTAAAAGAAAGAAACAAATCAGTCTATTATTCAAAGGGAAATAACTCTAGATTAAAAATTATGCTTTTTCCTGTGATGATTCAATAAATCTGTAAAGAAAGATACAAATATACATTTAGTCTATCTTATGATGGCAATAACTGCCAACTAGGTTTTAAACTGTTTGTTCATTAAGACATGTCTATATCGTTGTATTCATTTAGAGTTGAGAAAACTGGACATTGCTCCTGATGGAACTAATACCCCTGCAGCCTGTTGAACACTGTACATTTGAGGACCAATCATACAGATGATTCATATGGGACACAATTTTTGTGGGGGAAAAACTAAGCACTTTTGTCACAGAATTTAGTTGCCATTTCAAGAACACCCAACTCCAAACTGCAATCAGTACTTTTTTTTTACAACATGACAGAATATAACTGCAAATTTACTTTAAACATTAAAATTCCTCACAACATGCACATCCCAATATGATAATTGAACACCCAATTAAGTTTCACAACAATCCTGTGAATTATTAAGGAGAAGTTGTGGACAACACCCTAAAGCAAGTTTTGCTGAAAAAAAGTCCAGCAGCCTACATTTCTACAATTTTGCCAAAACATAAATTCTCAAAGACATGCTCATTCTAATATGGTAATATAACAATCCATTGAGTTTCATTACAATCCTACAAGTCAATGAGGAGGAGCTGCAGACAACACATCAGACCAAATTTTGTTGAAAAAAAAAAATCGAACTAAAGTTCAACAGCTGTCATTTCTACAATTTTTGACTAAACAGTATGCATCTCCATGTGGTGTTATTACATCATACGAAGTTTCATAGCAAGCTGCTGCAAGCTGCTAAGAAAATTCAAATGTAGTTCAGACAGACAGATGTACAGACAGACTAGGTGAAACCTATATACCCACCCCAAACTTTGTTTGTAGGGGATATGATAAGACTAAAAACCTTAACCAGAAATTTTGAATGTACATGAATTTTGAACCTGGATATAAATAAACCCATCCAACATCCAAAACGGCTTGGATTTAGACAGCTTTAACTATATTCTAAAACAGTCCTCAATTAAAAAGAATTTACTCTTATTGACAAAGCAAACCAATTATTATGCCTAATATGATGTAACATTGTTTCAAACTTCCTGGTTTTTACCCCGATATTGCCATTTGTTATACAGACTTTCATTTTGACTACAACTGCCTAGATTTCATCAGTTTGATCATTTTGTTATTACACTTCATTCAAGATGAAAATGACTTTGGGCGAAAAATGACTTCGGGCGAAAATGACTTCAGATGAAAATGATTTCAAACCACAATTAACAACATATCTTTTACATCCTGAATTTGTAAGAACTACAAAATAACCAGTAAGTTTCTGGTTTAACTATCGTAAGTTATGCTATACTGTAATAACCACAAAATCATAAAATTTAAATTATTAGGCTATTCATAAAAAATTCTTAGTTTGATGTTTAAAGACTGACTTTCAATAAATAACCTTACTATCCAAAACATGCTTTCTTCATTTTCAAGATCATACCTCATTAGTGGGGAGACTCCCACAAAATCAATGGAAAATTTAGAATTTCCAACATAAAAATGTCAGATGTGAGGGAGGTTTTTTGGTTAAAATTACTATATTTTCTGTGAAAAATTACTTTTACTTAGAAAACTGACTAATAACACTCATTGGTACTTTTTGCAATATATTTTCACAGCAGGAATTCAAATTAATAATGGTCCAAGGTCTGGGACCCTAAATCTCTGATCTAGGACCTTTGAAATTTTATTTATTTAGGCCTTGGGCCTTCCACACTTTACTTTAACATTGTATTCAGGATTTAAGGTTTCTCCAAGTGGACCATTGATCATGAAACAGAAAAACTACACTGAATAACTTAGCTGTTACAATGAATAGGTTCAGAAGTACATGTACAGTGGAACCTGTCTAAACTGAACCTCTTCTGGACTGTAGTGTAGAATTTGTTTGGATTAGACAGATGTTGGGTTTACCAGGGTTAAAATACCCTAAAACTAACATGAAGGGACTTCAAAAAGTGTCTGGTTTAGACAGGTGTTTGTTTGACTCGAAACAGACTAAAAATACATAAAAATTTATATGAAAGATTTCAAAATTTGTTTGGTTTAGACAGGTTTTCAGTAGATTCAAAGGTTTGGATAAGACAAGTTTGACTGTATACAGGTAAGAAAAGTATAAGCTTAGATAATGAGTAAAATGTGATAAAGACATTTAAGTTGCACAGAAGCCAAAGATGTACATATGTTTATTTTCATAATCAATAGCAATGAGTAGTACCATGTACAACACATGTGAAACCTGCTACTTTTATTCATACTCCATGAACTTAATTCATCTGATTCATATTCATTGTACAGAAGTCCCTCTCTTATGTGGCCACCAATACTGCAATCCAAAACTGGCCACATAAGAGAGGTGGCCTCTTTTGAGAGGTTAGGCCAATTTCAGCATTTCATTGTATTTGTTACAAGTACATTGACCTGTGCATTTTTGAGTCCTATGTTAACAAAAAAACTTTTGGCTGTAATACACATGTACATTTACAATGAACATCATCACAGTATACCTCAAAAGTCACCCCTATACATGATTATACATACAGAGAA
The DNA here is from genome assembly GCA_037379345.1 of Perna viridis. Lineage (NCBI taxonomy): Eukaryota > Metazoa > Mollusca > Bivalvia > Mytilida > Mytilidae > Perna > Perna viridis. Next base: position 25,320,698 of record CM074523.1, read on the forward strand.
GATTCTAGACTTTTTTAGTATGAAACTAATCATCCACTTAAGGAAAAACAAAAATCCTTCAAAAGTACCAATGTATACAGTTGTCTGAATGTCCCAGACCAAGGTTAGGGATGAATTTACAAAGTCAACACACAAAGCAGAAATTGGCAAAATCAGAAATAAATATACAGTAAAAAAAATCTTAATGGAAAAATCTGGACATGAAATGGCGGAATTCTGCTAAAAAGCAGAAGAAAAAAATATCCCTGCCAGGGAAAAAAAAAATTCTTAGGTCCTAAGTCAAGAATTGAGAACCCAGACCTTGGACCACACTAATATGAACAACTTAATTACATGTAGTTGAACATTTTTATGTCCTTGGCCTTAACAATTTAAGCTTATGGTACATGTAAAACAAGACAGAGGAAATGTTTATACATGCACTTGAAGGATGGGGCAATTCATACTTCCTATCCCTCTAGATTGATTAAGGCAGAACTATTGTTTTCTATGGTAGTAATTCTTGCTTGGCATTGATTACAGGTTTTAAATTTAGCTACAACCCTGAAGACACAGCAGTTTCCTTACATTGAAAGTTGTGTATTACCAAACTAGTTAAAACTGTTACTGTGGAACCTAATCCAAATTCATCTCCTACTTATTGTGCATGCCCAGGTATATGTCACTGGATAATAAATTTACCAGATAGTTTAGCTTGTAAATTTATACATATTACTACTACCAAACATCCACATTTACGGCCTTTGTTGTCTTACTGTTGGTGGATTTTGAGTTTTGTCTAGGCCAGTTATTCAAATACATATCAAATAACATTAAGCTTAAAGAGGTAGACCTAGGGTAAGGGACATAACTCATGAAATCAGTGATATGTATCACATTCAATTTCACTAAAGTCTTTCAAGCTTTCATTTGAAACAGAATGAAATCAGTCCAAATTACTTTGATGCTTACAGGAGATTCATGTAAAATGGTAAATGCAAACGTTCCAATGATTTGCAAGAGTTGTGTCCCTTACCCTAGGTCTACCTCCTTAATAGCATCAGATATTAATATTCCACTTTGCAGCAAACATAATCTGGTCTCATTTTGGCCTAAAGAAGAGAATCATAGTGAAACCTGTCTAAATCAAACCCTAAATAAACTGGAAACCTGTCTAAACCAGACTTTCTCAAAAATCTTCATAACAAATTCAATGCATTCTTTCAATTTCATTTTTTATTATTTCCACTAGAATTTTGTTTCCCTTGATTACTCTTTCAAGTGTTTGGTTAACATATGTTCCTATTTTTTATCAATTTTTTTTTCACCAATAAAATTCTTTGGTTTCACCTGTAAGCATGTATACATACATGTACAATGTACAAAGAAAAGCCTATATGTACAGTCTGATGTGTATATATGGAAAACCTTGGTATGTTACATGTACATGTAAATTAACCAAAGTGACACCTCTTCACTTTTGTATAAGGAACTACTGTGGGTAATTTATTTATACCTGTGGGTATCATTTCTTTAAGATTAATAGAAAAAAGTCATTTCAATTTCTGTCCTATCAGTCAATGACATAAAAAAATTGACAGATATGTCCCCATTTCTCATAAAAGGGAATGCAATATATCAGGTACTATCATTGCTTTGAAGACAGAAGTGTGAAGAAAAAATTTTAAAATCAACATTTTAAGACATGAACAATGTAGTATAATCATGATATTCAAAGTTAGAGTAAATCTAAATATTTGTGGACACAGATGCAGATAAATTCCCAAACTTTGACTCTCTATATTTTTTTAAAGTCTGCATGTTCACTCCCCCCTTTTCAAAATCTCTTATGCTTCCATAATAACAAAGATGGCTATCATATCTTGAGCACCCCTAAAACCCAAATAAACCATAAACATGTCTTAACCAGACACTTTCATTCATATCAGTTTAAGATGTATTTAGTACCTGAGTAAATAAAACATCTGTCTAAACTGAACAAAATTAAAAAAAATCAACAAAAGGGGTTTGGTTTAGACAGGTTCACTGTAATTACTCTGCCATAACCTGTTACTGATTGATTATTTCAAGTACACCTCTACACAAATGTACAAAGTAAACTGCTGTAATTGATATCTTGACGCTCCCTCCCCTTCTACATCTGACCAAGACCCATCGTTCTAGACATTATGGACAACTCTCAATATGTGAAGTGAAAACACTGAAGTACCAAGCAATAAGATTCACATTGGCAATGTACTGTGTTTACATATCACAGTGAAATCTGTCTCAACTGTAATCATTAAAGACTTTAAAATTGGTTTTGTTTACACAGGTGTTCTATTTACAAAGGTTAAAAATACATCTAAAGTAAACTAATATTAAGGACTTTTAAAGGGGCAGACATGTTTAGACAGGCTTTTCAGGATTTTCAGAATATGGTTTGCACAGGTTTCACTGTAGCAGTCAAATTCTTAGAATGATCAAGATCAGGTACCGATGTATTAATGTATGTTTTTACACATAATGAATAGTATAGCAGGTGAAGGGAAGGCCATTATGTACAATTAAAGGTCACTGGTTCATTTCATGCAAAGCCATAGGTGTGAAATTACTTATTACATGTACATGTATCAATTATGACTGACATACAAATCTAATTACAGCATTTTGATGTCAATTTTTACAGCCAATAATACATATACAATTTTTGTAAAATCATTGGACCAATTTTACATTTACATTTAATTTGTGAATTCTTACCATCAATTTTTAAAAATACAATATACAATTTTTTGGGTAAAATTTAAGGATCAATATTACACTTTCAATGTCTGTGAAATCTTACGATCAACTTTACACTTTCGTTTCTGTGAAATCAAATACAATTGAATGTTGTGGACTGAAGGCCTGACAGACAACAGATGGAAATGAATCAATAGTCTCATTTTACAAAAGGGCCTAATTTATCATTTTCATTCATGGAAAGTTATTGTACACTTTGTGAAAGGGCAAACCATAAGACCATGATATTCCAATCATGATTATCTTCAAATATAATCAAAGCACCGATGGCGTTGAACCTTGGAGGTCATGTGATATTTATAGCTATTTTAAAAACTTAATAATCCGCTGATAGTAATTTGTTCTATCTGTATTTCCAAAAAGATAAATGATAAATTATTTACAAAGGGATCAGCACTTTTTCACCACAACTAGAACTACACATCAATACAATACATGTACTGATGATTCAAAATTTCAATTTAAATTTCGTCTTTTTTGCCCTTATCTTTGTGTTTTGTTTCATTACATTTTTAAGTTGTTTCTCAATGTAATCTTGACCACCTTTTTTTTAAGCTTTAAATGCAACCACTCACATGGAATCCATATACGAATATCAAACGCATTAATAAAATATGATTCAAACTTCTATACATGTATATGTATTTGAATTTTTCTTTGACAATCAACCATGTAAAATATAATTTCAATCTTAAACTGTAAAAACGGGCAATGTATTTATATGAAATAATCAATCTGAAACATTTTAATATGCATCCGCCAGATCTCTTTCGTGGTGGAAGTACTTTTAAGGCGGTTATCAACTGGAAGTCCTTTTGATTGACATCAGATTAATTTAAGACTCAGAAGTCACAAGACTTCTGAGTAAAAATCAATATTCAAAATGCTCTGGATTATCTACACTGTGTATTCTAAGGACCATTTAAAAGAGAACATTTTATTAAAAAAAGAAAATAAATAGCTGCAAGGGATTTTAAATTAGCTTACTAAGTTCTACTTACATTATCAAAAGGTACCTATGAAGCGTCACATTGCTACACCTCCTAGACCCTGAAGTGCCCAGATGTTCAGAAAATACAATACCTTCCTTTTGAGCATCAAACCTCCCATTACACACAATATCAGTTCCCGTTAACCCATTAAAAGAAATGCTTGTAAACAATGAATTCAAACAGTATTTTCAAAATACAAGTGAGGATTTACAGGGGAGACAATATACAAGTACATTTGTACATGTATAATACAACAGAGTTCAATGTACACGAGAGTTGAAGATTGAAGTATTTTTACTATTGTTTTACAACAAATTATTAAGAACAGTGTAAAAAATTCACAGTGCATGTATTTTGTTAAAAGCACAATCAATGGGTAATAGGTTGAAAATAGATGAAAATTCTCCTCATCTGAACCTGAGATCAAATTTTACGGACAGCTTAAGACTATCAACACAAAATACTGACCAATTTAAAAGAAAAGTCGTGGGAATTTTGACTTACTATACGTGCACTAAGATGGACTTCCTACTAAAAACTGATAAACGGAAATGTTATTGATAGATTTCGCAATATTTCAGAAATATTTATGACAACGCAATTCCTTCAGGTTAACAAGCGATTTCGACATTCAACGCAAATAACGATGCATTTTGCACGAAATGAGTTTTGGTGCATATAATATATTTTTGTAAAAGAAGGTAATAATAATAAAAAAAGAAAAATTCCACACATTTTCTTACCGACAAGATCAACAAACAGGTTGTCGCTTACAACAATGATATTTTGAAAAGTATTACAGATGTAGTTAAAATTGGACTTCCAATTCGAGACCGTGTTGGGTTATTTTTCACAAGATCCTAAAATTAACGGTTTAAATGATTGGTTTGCATTTTTATTTTCCAAGTTTATTTCAGTTGCATTGAACGTACTTATATTTGACGATTAAATAAACGATAAACCAATGATCTCAGAAATTGAAAAAGAATAGTTCTTTTTATATATTATTGTCTATCATATCAGGAAGTGTAATATAGTCTTTGATCATATGCTAGTACATGTAAACACAAATCGTAGCACATTGGAAATATACCTAGAAATATATCATGGGCGGATCCAGTGATTTTAAGAAAGGAGGTTCAAAAAGGTAGTTCCAATTTGGCTATTATTTACTTAGTGCTAGACCATTAAAATACATTCAAATTTTCGAACCTGATGTCAACCAAACAGCCATCGCTACTCTTTTTAAAATGTTTGTAATTTATTCAATTTAATCAAATAAATTGATTCCTGCCTTGTTGAAAAAAAAAAACAGGAGCGTTTAAAGTCCCTATTCTAGCTATGCACATGTATACCTTCACAATCAATCGTCTGTATACTTAAAAGCTTATTGTAAGACCTTTGACTGAAGAGTAACACCCCCTGGGTAACATTATAAATTGAAGTTTCTAAAAATAACATGTATAAGCCGGATTTCATAAAAAAAATCTCATAAATCAGAAAATATCCTTTCTCAACTCAACTTTCGACCAATCAAATTGCTTCAAAAAGAAGATTTAATGAAAACTCAAGGATTTGAGAAAAATCTTAGATATTTTTTTACGAAACCCAGGCCAGGTCCCATAATAGTAAATGATTCAGTGGAAACGTTAGATATCAATTCAGAATTTTATGTTCCTAATAGAAATTTGTCTTAGAATTCGCCACAAAGAGGAGGAGGTCAGATTTGACTGTCTAGAATGCGGTAATTTTGCATACTAACAACTTAATTAGCTATTTAATTGGTTATTTGAATTGCTATGCACATACATCCTCTGTATCCACCGATCATTTGACAGGTCAACCTTTTCTGAGGACTAGCAAGCTAAGGGTCGGTATATTCACTCTGTCTATCATGGGCTATGTAAATCATCAAAAATTGTCTAGAATGGAGTCAGGGTTTTGAACCACCAGAACACCCTGTCAATTTTCAGATTTTCAGACCAGGTGCCTCTCCCCCACCCCCCCCTCTCGGAACGACAAATCATACAACACAAAAGAACGTAATGAAGTACACAAAGAATAATGAACAACATGAACTCCCCTGAAGTCAAAGTGTGAAGGATGAGCCGTTCTGCTCATTGAAGGAAGGTAAAGTCCGTAAAATCAAGGGATCAAAGTTTCTAGCGGAAACCAAAAGAATAGTAATCCAGGGACAAAGACCAGACATGGAAAACAGGCAAACACAACCAAGAACATGAAGTTACTGAAATAATACATACAAAGTAACAAAAGTAAATGAGAAACTCAGACTCCACTAAAAACTTGGGAGCATGGACCAGGTGCACCGGTAGGGTAAGCGTCGTCTGCTTTTCTAGAAATATCCGCCAGGTTGCTCATAAAAGTCAAGTCCGTGGCAGACGAAAGAGGAAAGGAAAATTATGACACATTGAACAAACCAGTTTTCATGGTGCAGATGGATACGCCGTAACGATCCACGAATTCATGATGACGACCATAAAACTTCTGCAGCGATGACTTCAATCTTTTAGCAACATAACACTTTTCCTGAAGCCTGATTGTAAGAAGTCTAGCGCGATACAAAAAGTCTGCGTAGTTACGGCAAGCTCTGCCATAACGTATGATTAGTGATAAGAAAACCCCATACGCAGGTGCTAAAGGGATGTTGCCACAGATGAAAGGAAAGTTGCCAATTCTGAATGAAGTCATGAATCACGTTTGTCGTAAAGTTTGGTCAACAGTTTACCTTTACCATCGATCTCTAAGCGTAGGTAAGATATGAGGCTGACTTTACAGTGTCTGTAGTATCCTTTATTTCAAGTTCTTTGGGTAGATGCAATGTACCAAACCCCGAAACTAGGATTGTTTAACGATAATACATCATCTATATAGTGGAAACTGATAATAAAAGGATCTAGCTATAACTAAACGATATTCTTTCTTTCGGATCAGATTAGCTATAAAGTCAGCCTCATAAGAGTGAAGGAATAGGTCTGCAAGTAGATGAGCACAATCTATTCACATTGGAATGCCGACCGTTTGTTGAAAAACGCATCCACCACACTGGAAACTATCTTTGATCCGACCAACACTTGGTAGGTAAAGGACCTTAGGTGAGCCCATAGTAGAAGATGAGCAGTCCGTATAAGAGAAATAGACGTAGTCAACTAAAGGACTTGAGGTCTAGGCCATTTTCCACAGGGGTCGGATCACAAGTCAGCATATTTTAGAACTAGTTGTACATCCACAATTTTTGTTGGAATCTGTAAAATCCCTTATCGTTACTAAAACGAAATTAGTGAACAAAGCAGACGAATCAGAAACTAGATATTGCCTCATATAATGGAACTAATATCCCCGCAACCTGTTGAATCCTGTACATTTGGGGCCAGTGTGCATGGACAAACAATAAAATTGAACACAATTTCATGATGGAAAGACTAAGCACTTTTGACACACAATTTTGCTGTCATCCCAAAACATCCAACTCCAAACAGAAATCAGTAGTACTTTTTGTCGTTGACATCACATGTACAATAACGGAATATGACAGCAAATTTACTGTAAACATAAATTCCTAGGAGTTGCGGACAACACAAGACCAATGTCTAAGTCCATCAGCAGTCATTTTTACAATTTCTACCGCAATTTAAATTCTTGACAGTATACACACCTCCTTGTGGTTATATTACACCCTACAAAGTTTCAAAACAATGCAGCAAGCTGCTCAGGAAATAGCTACGGACAGACAGACACGGTGAAACTTACATGCCTACAATCTTCATTTGCGAGGGTTGGGGTATAGTTGGCAAAATATCATTAACAATATGTAATGTAGTACATGTATTAATATGTATATAATGTAGTACATTTATCAATATGTATACTAAGGGAGGTAATCAAGTTATATAAACCTGGTTATGTTGCTACAAGATTGAAGTCATGAACTCATGGATCCTTACGGTGTATCCACCTACACCATTAAGAATCGATTTGTTCAACATGTAGTTAAATTTTCTTTCCTTTATGGTTTTAGTCTACCCCAAACTGGCTTTCTTGTGAACAACAGGGTGGGTGGAGGACGCTTACCCTACCGGTGCACCTAGTCCATGCTCCCATATTTTAGCCAAATGCGGGTTGCTTATTTACATATCATTTTTGTTATTTTATGTTCCTTGTTGTACGTGTCTGTTTTCCATGGATTACATTCTTTCGATTTTCGCTAGAATCTTGGTTCCCTTGATTACTCTGTAATACATGCAAATTTTATTTCAGAAAAAAAATAAAGAAATGGAATTGACACATTTTCTTAATATAAACATATTCCTGAACATTCTTTACCAATTTACCTCAGTGGCAATTTTATCCCTAATACCTATAGAACCGGGTTGAATCCACATTTTATCAGGACCATAACGTTTGTATCCTAATTCCCAGTTTTTGCCATTTATTATATATGGTTTTCTCTAGTAGTATTCAAGATCATGCAAAATGTGATTCATGGTTGGAAAGCATTATTTTTTATATTTTGTTTAAAATGTCCTAGTAAATAGGAAGCAACATGTGGCATTTCATATAACCCTTGTTTGTAGGAGATTAAATATTGTATAGCATGTACTGTAGAATTTAAAATTAAAGGAGGTGACTTTATAAATGACATTAAAATACATGCAACTGAAACTGTTGGATTTTCCATGTTGGTAATCTCTTTAGAGCAAACAGACTGGAATGATCATACATTTCAACAAAAATAAAAATATATACAGCCTTTTCTGGGGTGCATCACATATTACAGTATTTGCATGATTCTTATTAAAGACCAGTACTTAAGAAGTTTTGTTTATTCCTGTTCCACCAGTAAATACTTTACTACTTCTACATTATTTTATCAGCCATACAAATAGGAAACAAAAGTTGAAGTGACTAATACTGAAGCTGCATGCAAAATTTCAAAAGTCAATGACTGGGAATTTTTCAGACCCGTCTATGCTTACATTATCTTCCCTGTATCAATTTGATTCAATGGAGCAGTGTAGTGAATAGTCTCGTCACATTCTGGGAGGTTTGTATATATACATAGGACAGGGGAATAAAAACAAAAGCATTTAGTAGAAAAATGCCATCTTTATTAAACAAGGCATGCAGTAATACAAAAAAAAATGTTCCTGTAATAAATGAATTAGCACATTCCTGTCATGTGTTAATGATTAAATTGTATACCAAAAAGCATTAACTTGTCCATGTGCTCTTACCACACCCCCTCCCAAATTTGCATTCCCCTATTTTCTTAAACCTCCAATATGGCAAACTGTGCATAGTATGAAAATTATACTATTTCAATAGATATCAAAATATTCTCAATAATCCATTTATAGACTTCAACCCTTTAAAAGTATAATGATGGCTATAGTTTCAAAAATTTTCTATAAAAAAAGTTTCTAAAAGCTAAAACAACTATAAAATCTAAAATGGAGACAATCTTTGTATTTCACTAACTAATTTTGTAACTGTGTACATGGAATTAACAACCAAATAAAAGACAGATTAAATCGGCCATTTTACATCAATGACTCAAAGTAGGAGAATAGAAGATTACAGAGTATATTATTCCAAACATGACTTTTTCTTTAGAAATTTTAAAGAAAGAAAAAAACAACCCAGAGAATATAGAAATAAAAAATAAATCTTATCAAGTATAACAATATTATTTATTATGTAAAGCAATAAAATAGGGTTTACTGGTTCCATTAAAAAAAAAAGATAATAGAAAACTGGGATATTCTTGAACCAGTCCAATCTACCAACTGTTACCCAGAATTACGACAATGGAACCAGTACACCAATAAAATTATATCACTTGCATAATTTAAATTAAAAACAATGTACAATATAAAGTAAAATCATAACTCAAGTTACCATGGTAACCTGCTGAATTATTAAAATATGGATTAAAATCTGGTCTTTTTTCTGATTGGATAATGGTTTTGATATGTGTTATACAATGGTAAATATGTTAAAGTGATATGATGAATAAATGTGCATGTGAATATGAGATAAAAATAATGACTTTTTGAACTTTGTTCTCAGAAAAAAAAAATGACTTTTTCATATGACACTTGTTCCATGGTAACTATTTTTTTTTTTGTTTGATTGTGAAAATAAACATACATTACACAGAAAAATGAAACATAACTTCGTTTTAAATAAAATAGTCAATACACAAAATTTTCTATATCTAAGATACTGTACAAGAACAAAATATCATGAGGCACATGCTCTTTGTCAGATCCATGACTCTTTCAACTTTAGAATTCTTATATTTACATATCAATCATTGAGATGTTTGTAATTTCTCTTTCTCACAATTGTAGTCTTCAAAATGTTTTATTTACAGATCAAAGTCACTCTTCAAGCTTGCAAATGCTCTTTACAGGTCTGTGTCATACCAGGTATGGTTTCCATCATGTTGTGGAGGCAGTGTGGACTCAATATTGTCGAAGTTAAGATCTGGTCCAGAATGAGACTGAGGACCAAGATCAGGGATGTTGTCTAATGGGCCATAATTGCTGCCGTGCTGACTTCCAATGTCTAAGCCTTGCATGGAATCAATGGGGAGCTGTGGGTCATATCCTGGAAAGAAATACCACAAATCATTATCTATAATATGCTTTTTCTATTTTCTATTACTGTAAATAAAGGCATTTGCCTCAAGTGCAAGCAAAGTATTGAGTGGATTCCCTTTTAAATAAAATGGATTTCATATCATTTACCTTTTGTGCAAAATTTGACTTGGAGTAATTTCATCTATTGGCACAAGCAAAAGATTTTCCGAAATATTTTTAATTTTATCAGTAAAACAGTTCTAGATTCTGTAAACAAAGCCTTGTTTCACCACAAGCTAAAGTAAATTTTTTATATAAAACATACAGGTCTGTGAAATGCTTTTTTAGCAGGTGCTTAGATTACATTTTAAACCTTCAATAAGTAGAGATGTAGCATTTTGCTTTGTCGAAAGTTCCTCCAGTGGTCAATATGAAAAAAATTTCGACAAATTTCTATACATTTAAGAGCAAGGTCAAATGAGAATGACTCTTTGTGCAGTGAAAGTATTATCTAAAATAATCACCAAAAATAATGACCTCTTTCTTATGCTCCTAATTCTACTGTACCTAACCTTTCACCCTTGACCTTTTACTAGTCAATAATAGACCTGTTTATGATATTTTTGTTGAACCTATTTTATAGAAAAGCAGTAAAATTCTGAACTTTGTGTTTTTAACGTAAGTACTATGGATAGAGTCACAATCAATGTGTCAGTACTGCCATAATGTAAGCCCATTTGACACTTTCAAACCAATTGCTGCTGATTATGATCTTACCTCCTCTCATGTCACCACCACTGTGCATGCTGCCTTGACTACCATGATGTTGTGGAGGTTGATACATCTGATCTCTGTAGGAGTCATCCTGTGGGAATCCACCAGCAACATCATCAAAACCTGGTGGCTATAGAGGACAAAGGTCAATCAAAATCAATTATCTCCCATTATTTTTTTTCTAGTGGATATCGTTCAATTATAAATTGAAGAAACACTTCTAAGGGATACCAATTTTTGTTGTTATTTGGTTGAACCATATATTCATATTTATTATAAAATTTCTATTGAAAACTACAAGTACTCTAATGAAATCCGCAAACTACCACAACTTTAACAAACCTTGAAAACTAATTCTCATGAACAATGATGAAATTGCAATATATTTTCCCATTTTATAAAATATGTAGACATTTAACTTTTCCTGTTACTCATTTTGCAGTAGACATTCAAAAGATCTAATTTAGGAAGCCTAAATGTGCCCCCTAGTGAACTTTGCAAGAGTTTATTCCAATAGGATACTGTGAAAGTACTTTAATTCATGGATACCAATTTTCATGGATTAGGGAAGAAACATAAGTTTGATGATTTATGAATTTGTGGTTTTGAGTATGTACTTCAACGGAAATCTTTTGATTGGGAACCAAATTTCGTGGTTTGGCCTAACCACGAAAACCACGAAAAGTGGTACCCCACAAACAATAGTACTTTCACAGCAAGTGCTTGAAGTTCACCTTAACACCACTCAATATAAAGAGTAGGAAGAAATAATCCTAATTTTGTTATGATACAAGATTATCTTTCAGGAATAAACTAATACTGTGGACACTCAAAATACAAAGGCTTAGATGCAGTTGTATTTATAATTTAAAAGTACAACACTTTGCCAAAGTGTGAATTGTTTTGTGACTCATGCTGAGGAGCTGCATTATTTTTGCCACACTATTACTGGATTATACTCATTTGCAAAATAACAGGTGCCACTGGCAAAACAGGACATGTTTACTTTTAAAGAGCACCTGACATCAGTCCCAAGTTTTCTGTGGGAGTATATATTGTTAGTGCTTAAATTGTTTTTTTGTGATATCTTGTTTTTCCCATCTTCAGTTTTTATATGTAAACTATATATTTGGTTTGGTACATTGTGTGTGAAGATCATTTTTGTTAACTGTGTTCACATTCTGACCATGTTTTGAGATTTTTAGGTATTTGAGTTACCCAAAAACTAATATTTCACTACTTTATTTTGCCTATATCTAGATTTTATTTATCATGTGATGTTAGTTCTGGCAGAACCCTTTTTTACTATATTTAAAGGTACTGAGTAGGGTATTTATTTCATTCATAGAAATGGTTAAATCACAAAATTTGTCTTTCAAAAGTTAAAAATCAAGAAATTCTAAGCTTACCTCAGACCATGGCATATTCTGGTCCCCTCTGAACAGGGAACTGGTCAGTTCAACGGACAATCGTTTTTTATAGTCTTGTGGCTTGTCCTCAGACATTCTAAACAAAACAGCAGCCGCATAAGTAGCTACTCCTTCATTTCTGGAGTGTAAAAGTTCCGTTAGGGGAGCAGTGGCTCCCTCTTGTTCAATCAATTCTGCTCCTTCCTTGTCGGCAGCAAGTTCACAAAGGACACCAGCAGCAACTCTCTGAATGTTCTCAACAGGTGAGTACAGAAGCTGAAAGAAAAACAGTAAGTTGAAAACTCATGATAATTATACCGGATGCAATAAAGAAAAAAAAATAAATATATATATACAAGTTATACGGTCTAATTTTACTTTCCCAGTTTCTGATTTAAGTGTAAATGTTGGAAGATTAATGATAATTTCATTTTTAGAGGCTATAAATTTTGAAAGTGATTTTTCTTGTAATTTTTCCACCTAATTATGTAGTGATTATGTTGAATCTTATATTGTCTAAAAATTGCATACACATGTATCTCTGATGAAGGAATTAAATATATATATATATGTTTTACAAAGTTAAGTTGTTCTCACATCTAAGTAAGAACATTTATTTATTGCCTTTCACATACCAACAATGTCAGCTAATATTATTTTGGGTCTCAGTAAAATTTTTTCATACATTTTCAAACAGTCATTTAAGTTCATCACAGCTGAAATCACCTTTGAAGGTGAAAAAAAAGTTAATAGTAAAGAACTACTAAAATTGTTTGAAAAACTTATGACTTGAAATCCATACGAAGTCCTATTTACCTGTACAAAGAGAGGAATGCAAGACAGTCCTCTGATTACAGCTCTGTTGTGCCCTTCCCTGGCCAGAATGTGGAGAGCTCCTACAGTTCCCTCTACAATGTCCTCCATACGGACACCATCAACATATCCTGATCCTTGTTCATTGGACGAAATAGATGCTCTCTACAAAGACCAAAAAAAAAAATTTAATTCATATTTTGTTTCTTATTTGATAAGCCTTATCAAATAAATTTCTATGCTAGAAGAAACACAATTTGCATAATTCTTTAGTGCACAATGACCTTGTTTTTTGAAGCTTGATGAAGCTTTATTTTCAATTGAAAAATGGGAAAGAGTGGGTTGTACATTCATTAACCTTAGTAAAAAAAATTATTAATATACAATTACATAGAACTATGCTTGTCATCAATTTAATGGGTGTTAATAACTTAGATATAGAATCAGAAAATTGCCATTATGTTATTTGATTAAATCATAAGACAGAAATAATGTATCATTTATCAACAGTAAGGACAATTTTTGTCTTATTTCCACTTACCCTCTGTGTATCTTGGTGTGCTCTCAACAACAGATGAACAATTCTGGGCAGGGCACCATGTTCTCTGAGTGGAGCATGATTAGCTGGGCATAATGCCAAGTTACGGATCAAGCCAACAACAGCCTTGATCAGTGGCCAGCGACTGGGTGGATGTAACAGTTTTACTAGGACAGGAAGTCCATAGTGTAGTCTTACAGCGTTCTGGGCCATCTCAGCATCAGGATGACGGCTGGTCAAATGACGCAATGCACATACCTGAAACATCAAATTATCACTATCTAATAACGTGTTATATTTAATCTAGACCTAATTATATATTTAGAAATAATAAAATAAAGCATATGTAGACTGAATAAGCATCATTTGTATGGCGAGTTTTTCTACACAATGAATCACATCCACTAAAGGTAATGTCTTTCATTCAGATGGTACTTAAAACCAACCAACTGGACAGAGAACTCTAAAGAATGCTTCAAAGTATAAATAGTGATTATCACTGGCATAATAAAAGTATTTAACAAAAATGGTTAAAAAAAACATTAGATGAAAGTTTCTTCCATTTGACACGTAACTTAATCTGAAATTGTATTTCCATTATTTTACAAGGTTATCTACCTGATCTTACAGAGCCAACAAAAGTAGAAGTTGACAACACTAGTAAATGTAAAAACAGTAAAATCTAAATTTTAAAAAATAGCATTCCACTCTATGGTAGAAGAAATCCAGTTTGTATGAAGATACACCGGCCAAGGATATTTCAAATAATATAATACTGAACACTTACGGCTGGTTCAGTGATGTCTTCCCTATCTCCAGCCTGCAGGATGGTTCTGACAAGGGCCTCAATACCTCCAACCTGTGACACAATGATCTTGTTTCGTTGGTTGTTACACGTCATATTGGACAGGATACCAGCAGAGCATGTGACAATGTTGAGATCATTGGAAGAAAGGAGCTGTACCAGCATTTGTAATAGACTTTCCATATTGTCCTGAAAATATTAAGAAATCATAATATTGAAATCACAATTGAAGGAAAAAGTTGCCACTGAAAATTGAGAAAACATGTATTGGACATTCTAAATGAAATTTTTATAGGGATGGAGTGTCAAGGATGCCCTGCATAAGTAAGGGGTTTGAATTATGAATGGCTCAAGATAGTTCTGTCAGAAATGACTTAAAACAAGTGATTGCTAATACTTTTGACGCAGGCATTGGGCATGTGTTCTATGAAGTCTTGCTAATTCTGCATGTCAAGACATCACTGATGTAACAAAACAATGGTTTATTATCAACTAAGTTGTTACTTATTTACAGAATGCTCAATCTATAGCCTAAACTTCCCATTTACACCATGCATATGCTACACCAAGCACACCCATCCTCAACATCTTTCATTCTTATATCCCTACATTATTAACCAAACTTTTCTGTTCTGAGGGGGTAAACCTAAGGTAAGGGACATTACTCTTGACATCAGTGATGTTTGTATCATATTCAACTTCACCCAAGCCTATCAAGCATTTTTTATTGAAACAGAATGAAATCAATCTGAGTCACTTTGATGCTTACACAAGATTAATGTAAAATGCTGAACATAAACGTTTCAGTGATTTGTAAGAGTTGTGTCCTTTAACCTATGTCTACCTCCTTTTGAAATATATATAAATAATATATTGAACCTTGACTTCTTGACCACTCCAATACCATGTACCACGGAATGAGAATTTTACTCATTAACTCTGTCAATATTAGACTTACAGCTTTGGTGGCAGCATCAGACAAGTTTCTCAGTGTCCACAGACAGTTCTGTACCAATCTTTGGCTCTGATGGGCTAGGTTCATAGCTAAAGCCTGCATACCACCTGAAAAATAAAGGCATAATGTAACCTAATATTTTACAAATCTAAAGAATTTTTAACATATTAATATCAGTATTATTCCATAAACTAACTACTCTTTGAATCCATGATCCATATGTTTCTTTCACAAATACTGATATCAAATACATATTGCAGATTTTTAATCCAGGAAAGGGCAACCTATTAACAAATCACATATACCCTAGCTTCAACATTATGGAAATAAAACATTCCATCCCATGAAGTGTTTGGATTTATTAGAAGGATCAATGAAACACTTCAATGAACAAATGAACAGAAGCTGGCAATTCTAATAGTCCACTTAGCTTTTTGGTTTGAAGTTAAAATCACTGACATGTACACAATCAAGAGTGCCAAATGTGAGACTCATATGAAGTGCCACATATGATTATCATATGTAGCAAAAAATGATAAAATTAGCATGTTTCAATTAGCATATGATAATTTCATGATAATCAAATGATATCTTATTTATTTTTCAAAACACATGATAATCATGTGTTAACAAGTTAATATTTACATGAAAATCATGAACATATGTACTAGTAATGAGCAACATTGATTATCATATGTCTCACTTTTTGCTGAGCTAAAACCATGATTTCTTAAAATTATACATATGTGCCTACCAGCTTCAACAATTGCTGGCTTGTTACTGGAGCATACAGAAAGAACCTTCAACACCCTTGATGTTGTCCATAGAAGTTTCTCATATGTGTATGATCTCATGATTCTGACCAATTCTCCTGGACCACCACTGGCCAAAATGATCAACTGAAAAATAACAAAAATCAGAATTTCAACTAAAATATCTCCCGTCAGAAGCCTCAAGCCTAAATCTTTTGATTCTGAATTTTGTTTTTCTTTTTCACACTTTAGGGTATAATAAGATGCCAATTCTGCAAAACCATTCTTTTTTCTGTTTCTGGAATATTTTTTGTTTCAAATGTCATCGTTTTAAGTATTCGTTTCTTGATTATGGTCTTGCAGTTGGGAATGCCAAGCTCAAGTACTTTATACCACCATTCATCTTATCATGAATACCTTTTCATGATAATACAGTTTACGGGAACATTTTGCTGAATGCTTTCCAGTTCCTGATGTTATTATAAGAAGTAAAAAAAGAAGTGGAAATGAACAAATTGACAGAAAATGTATGGTAAAACCAGGCTTTGAAAAAAGTGGAAGAAAATCATGTCTATAACTTGAATTGAGTTTTAAGTAGCACTCCAGTCAAGGATCATGCAAAATGTGATTCATGGGTAAAAAGCCTACGTATTTTTATTTTTGATATTTTGTTTGAAATGTCATAGTAAACAGAAATTAACATGTGGTTTTTCACATAACCTGTGCTCTTAGGAGATAAAAATTATAAAGAATGCATTGTAGATTTCAAAATTAAGGGAGATAACTCTGTAAATGGTGCTCAAATACAATATAATCTACTGGATTTTCAATGTGGATTATCTACTAAGAGCAGGCAGATTTGAATGAATAATTACACATTTCATTGTATAGACCCATTAAACAACTTAATTACAAAAATAAAAATAAGTAGCCTTTTTGGGGGTGTATCAGATTTTGCATGATTCTTACAAAGACTGATACTTAAGAGCTTTTCAAAAGAAATGAAACTTCAATAGTACTATAAAACTCACTAACCTTGCTCTCTTGGTTTCCGTAAGCTAGAATTTGTAAACAGTCTGTAGTTATGGCAAGAAATTTGACGTTGTTCCTCTGTAATAATGCCACCATTTTCTGCAGACCTCCAGCTAGTCTGACAGCCATCTTGGAACCATCTTGATGTAGCAGTAGATTGTGAAGGGTTGTGATAGCATAGAATAGAACTGATTCAATGGGAGAACTGAAAATGGAGAAAGAAATAAAATTTATGCAAGTTTTGAACTTCCTCGACAAATCATAAATTCATATGCCCATCCATTTTTGAAATGTAATGATATATAATCCTATCCCTCTGACCACATTTCGTAAACAACTAAAATTGAGTGATTTATTAGTTAGTTTGTACTCATGGAAAAAAATACCTTTTCCCTTTTTACACTGAAAGAGAGAGGGGGTATATAGAATGCCAAAGTGCAGCTGTTTATGTTTTAATTCTGGCAAACGAGTAAAGATGCTTATTTATAACAGGATAATAATTAGTTTTTATTTTTTTAGATAATTTACTAGTTAGACATTGGTTTTGAAGTTTCAATCAAGATTGAAAATATAGTACAGCTTCTGCAAGATAGCAATTCACAGAAATTTATTACAAAACGAAATCATTAACAGTCGAAATTCACACCTTAAAAGTTTGACTAGAGCTGGTATTCCTCCCGATTTAAAAATGGCGAGCAATCCTTGTCGATGGTGTGACAAATTGTGAAGTGTTCCGGCAGCACATCGTGTCGTTTCCATATCATTTGTATTGTTCATGGCGCGGACTAAAGCAGCAACCATCTGAGGAGAGTTCATGATTGCATGGCGACTGGCCTCTTTCTTGGACAGCTGATGAACCATCATGGCAGCCTGACTAACAACGACTTGATCTTCATCATTCAGAAGCTTGGTCAGTTCTGGGATGGCTCTTGTTGCAAGATCAGCATCGTCCTAACGAGATAAAATCAGAATACATTTCTACTAGTCAAATTGGTAAATGACTAGCATTGGTGTGCCTCCACAATCAATAAATAGTTCTAATATACTGGTAGCTTTTCAAAAGTTATTCATAATCTGCGAGGATTGAAAAATTCCTTAGATTTTACTAAAAGCTCCGTTGTAAATAGGAAAATTAAAAAGACATCCAACCTGTTAAAATTTTGATAGCGTTTTAAAGCGTTTTTCTTTTTTTTTAAAATTTTTTTTAGCATTAACTTGAAATAATCTACCTGATAGTTAATGAGGTTGACAACGGCATGTTTCAGCATCTGTGAAGGCTCAGCCAATCTCTGAACAGCTGTGGGCTGATCTGGGTGCATCTGTGTTGATGGGATTGGCATACCTTCCTCCATGGTCTCTGGGAACATTGCTGCCCTCACACGCTGTGATCGGGTCTGGTTTAGTTGCTGGTTGACCTCTGCGAAGAAATAAGTCATGTTTGTAAATATAGTTAGATGGACAGGCCTGGTTTTCACTGAATCATTGAATGTAGTTGTGGCAAAACCAAATTATCTGATTTTCAGCTCAAATAATATTCGCCCTTTCCAAATAGGACTGCAAGAACATTGTATCTTATGACTTCATATACAAATTTGTTGTTAATAGTATTCAAGAAGTTCAGAGCTTTACACAAATGTTAGAAATAACTTTCGGCCTAAAGTTGCAAGGCAGACAAGTTAGTCATTTTTACTTGTCCCCAAACTGACACAACACGTCAACTCTAATATAAAATTTTAGACTTGTTCAACGGGAAAGTTTCTCTGGAAATCTAGTAGCCCCTACCACTTTCAATTTAACTAGATAGTGGTCATTCACTTCTACAGCTACATTTATAAATCTTAATTCATTGCTCTAAAATAAAGTACCACCACTATAAAATTTCAAGGCATAACGATGTACTTACCATCGACTTGATCTTGTGAGTACTGAGGGTTATTATAATTCTGTTCAGCCCAGTCTAACATCAGTCTGGTGGTATCCATATTGTCTCCCCCTTGTTCCTCCATGTCATCGTTGTCATGGTGACCACCTTTACTGCTGATAGATGGAGCCTGTAATACAAAACACAGACAAATAGAAAAGTAAGTTCGTGGTTTTTCACATGGGCTCATGTGAAATATGCACAGGGTTCAACACAACACTTGTCCAGTAACAAAAGACAAGTACATTTGAAGGGGCGCCTTATTAAGATTTTTTGTGAGTTCCCCAATGTGCAGTTGAATTATCCATTATTCTATTGTATTAATACTCGGGATAATGTTTAAGTGCAGGATTTCTTGATTTTTTTCTCTGCTTTCCCATGATATGATGCATAATGACAGTTTCTAGGATGAAACCTACTTAGGCCATTTTTCTCAGTACACTGTACAATGAAACCTATCAATACAAAACCTTGAATAATCTGAAAACCAGTCTAAACCAGACACTTTGATTAATCCCACCATGTCCGTTTAAAAGTATTTTGACCCTTACTAAACCCAACAAATGAATTAATTGAGCTATTTTTGAAGGCCAACAGGGATTGGTTTAGACAGGTTCACTGTATATCTATCATGTACAGAGGGGTATCTTAGAAACTGAATGTTCCATCCATATTGGTAGTACTTTGCCAATACATTGAAGCAGATTTTAATGCTGATCAGCTATCATCTTACCTGAGTTGTGGCACCTGAGTTGATACCAGAATCCATGTATTGATTCTGTTGCCACATCATGGTCTGTTGGTTCTTGTCCATTGGCATGTCTGAAAGGTCCATATAATTGTTGCCACCAGATACTGAAACAAAAACAATTTTCATTAAGAAAGGAAGTTTCAGAAGTAGCTCGAACAGGGATCTAGTATTCAAATTTTCCACCACCCATAACATGTATTATAATCATGCCCATGGTAAGCTAAAGTTGTTTAAACTGGTGGTTGACTTTTAATGTGGGAAAATTAATACTTATGCAAAATCGTTCTATCAGATGGCAGAAAATTCCAAAAATTCTAAATCAATTAAATTGCTTTATTTCATGGTCATCATGAATTCAGTTCCATAAATATTTTCAGTAATCAATTTTTGTAGTTGTGCACCATAGTAATGTTTACAGTACTTTAAGAATTGGACTCTGAACTCTATGAGAGCACCCAATGTCTAAACCCAATAAAGTAGAAAATTTTGCTCAAGCACACACTTAGTACCCAGTGATCAACTCACATAACTGCAATGTTGATTCCAAGCTGATAGTGAAGAAATTCATCATGTTCGTTGAAAGTCTTAATTTTATGACAGTAAAATCATAAGCGAAGACCTTTATAAATAGTAGTTCAGAAAATTTTCTTACTAGAAAAATCAACACAAAGACAATAAAAAACAACCAAACTGAGGTTCGAAAGAACTCCCAATAAAAGTATCAATCTAAATCTCCTGAAATACAAAAAAAAATTATATACAAATTTTTAAGCCTACCATCTTGAGGAATTTCCTGACTTGTTTACTCCCTATCAACACATGCTGCATTTAACCCTCCCTTTTAGTGTATATTTCTTCAGGCATCGCATATTTCATTAATAACGCTTCATTACATTTGTGCATTAACAAATATAACTGTTTTAATACTTGCTAAGGCCAAGCCAAACAAATATCTCGTCTACTGGTTGCATGCCAAAATCAATATTGCATAATTCCTGGCTGACAACCACTGTGTGACTAGCGATATTGTGTCAAGGTTTTAATCAAGATTACTAGACTAAACTCTAAACTGTTTCTAGGATTACACAAGAGGATTTTATTCTCATGACTTTAACATTAAGCTTTTCACCGAGTAAATCTACCATTAGATGTACATCTGATGAAGAAGCCTCAGAAAAATTCAGACTTAAGATATTTGCAGTTCAGCATACATGTAGTTCTAGAAAATTAAGATACAGAATGAAGGCCAATCAAGCAAGATTGATCTTCATCTAAGTTCTATCTTAATGTACTACAGAAGAAATTTAAATGTGCTCATTCCTTCACCTTGAAATTTAAACTTTTGTCAGCTAGTTTTCGGGAATCTATTGTAAAAACAGGGGCAGACACAGAAGTGATGAATAGGGGCTCACTGACTAACCAATGAGGGGGTACACACCGTCAAGCCTCAGCGATTTTCTTAAATTTCCACAATTTTTCCCTAAAAAATCGAAAGAGGGGGGTGTGATTTTTTGAAAATTTGTACATCAAGAAAAAGCTGAGGTATTACTACTTAAAATAAGGCAACAGGTTGTTGAAACAATTATCTTCTTGAATGAAATGAGTTTTCGAGTCTTGTTCCAAGGCATCAGAAGAACACTAGCACAGACCTAAAGTTGATGGAACATAAGAACACAAGCAAAAGCACATATCTCGAGTAGATGGAACATAACACAAGCTGAAGCACAGACCTAGAGTAGATCGAACATAAAAACACCACAAGCACAAACATTAAGTAGCTAGACACATATATAATCCATGTATGTTTACTTCTAATGTACAACTAACAGTTTTTATTCTGCATTGGCCTTACCCTTTGATGATAATTATAATAATTTGAACACAAAATTTTCTCCCTATAGAACATCATCAAGACTGATTTTTCTGGTTTATTTCTACTGGGAAACAGTTGTTTTGGAACCAGTCCAAACTTAAAATTACAATATAAACTCTTTCCATGTATTTAGAGTATGCTTTTCATTAATGAATGTATAAGCTGCCTAATTAGTTATTTTAAGAACTTTCAGCAAAATTCATTTCTGTTAAGTACTAAACTATGAGGATCCATACATTTACCTGTACTACATGTAAATAAAAAGTAAATAAACCTCAAATGACTGACTGGCAGTGTTCTAGAATTTTGTTGTTACATTTGTATTTTAAATTTCACAAGCCAACTCTAAATGAAGATTAGCTGCCTAGGTTCAGAACTTCAGGAATCCTTTAGAAATTCAAGTTTTATACTTGCCAAAGGAACAATGCAGCATTACATACAACTCTCTTACACCAAGGCACAAAAATTGCAATTACCCCATGTGATGGGAAAGTGAAAACCTAACTGGTGCACGTTATGAGCATTTTGTTTATTTTAGGATAGGGACCAATAAAAGCTGGTCCTTTCCTATCAAATTAAATACTGAGAATGTTGCCTTGTCGGCTGTGTATTCTGAACAAAAGATTGAGTGATTTTAGTTGAACATCCTATTGTAGGTGTTTCATGCTAACAGACTTGAAAGCAAGGGCATTGCTTCAGCACTACTGGTTGAATGACAGAAAAAAATTACATACTTCAGGGGTTGAGGATAAAAAAAATTAGAGGATTACTTACTGTTCCTATTTGACCCTTGCGGGTTGTTTAATTGGTATGTACTCATGGTGAACTTTTTATTGCCGGTTCTCTTTTATGTCTGAAAATAGAAAAATAGAATTTCATGACAATCAGTCCATTAACTTACGTTGGCACATACATTTTGTATTACAATTTTTTCTCCATCAGGAAAAACTTAACATAAGACTCCTGCAATTTTACTATTACATGTACATGTATATGATTATATAAATTCATTCTTATGTGTACCACAGCTACAACCACTTGAACCAGACTGTGAACTATTGATTAAGGCCAGTGAAATCTTGTGTATAATTTCACTTATATACAAATGTACATTATGTACAAATACATGTACGGACAGGGGAGAAAAAATGTCACATATTACAGTAAAGCCTGCAAATAGGTCCCACACAGTAAACTCCCACCAAAATGTCCCAATTTCTGTGAGACAAATAGCAAACAAGACAATTTTCTTAAGACTGACCCATTGTGTTGTCGAAAGATTTAATTCCCAAAAATCTGAACCCTGTTTTACAACCTGTCTCATTTGTAGATACATGTAGCATGTACAGTACATGTACAATAAGCAGTTTAAACAAACAGCTACTACACAAAACACTCCTGTAATTTGTCATTATGACCCATCAGGAAATGTTAAGGTTAAAATTTGTTAGACATAATTTTGTTCTTTCCCAGGCCTGAAGCCATATGTAAACAAGATTGAATGGACAGGTAATAATAAATGAATTAAGACAATATGAACATCTGCTTCTTAAACTGTCATGTGTAAATTGATTCAGACCATGTAATCATGATGGGCTTACCAAGTCAACAAGTAAACTCTATTTCAAGCTGTGTTATTTGTTTTTAGTGAACATAAGACTTGAGTAGATGATTAATTCCTAAATCTTTTAATAATTTCTTGACATTGTTCACAGCTGAAGTGCCCTTCTTGAAAAACATTAACATACAAGAGCTTAAAAAAATGACTAGGGTAATTTTCATCCACTTTTCTACAAATACAAAAATTTACAAGTACATATTGATATGTACATCCATGCTTCAAATGGTAAAAATGAATTTCATTTACAAAATCTACCCAAACATATACAAACAAAACTAATCAGCTTCTAAATGAAAAAAATCACTACGAGTACAGAACAAAAACAAATGTTCATAAAACTTTTTTTAAAATATGAAATAACCCTTCTTGTAGAACCCCAATTAATTTAGCACCCCCAACAAAAGAATTTTAAATGTGTCAGATAATTTAAAGATCCCACAGTTGGTTAGACTTATCAATAGCCCTGTGACATTTAAATGACTCAAGGCATCCATTATTCAGGGAAAGAGGCCTCAGGTGGGTACCCAATGGACAATAAACGTTTGTTCATTCCCACAGAAAATTTAGCCATGTCATTATAAGGGGTTAGATTTTTTGTAACCTTGTCCCAAGAGAACCATTTATTTTCATTCACAACTGTCAATGTTATTGTGTGAAATGAAAGCCTTCAAAACATAACAACATCTGACCAGGATATTGAACAGGAAAGAAGAGGCTTGCTAATGGGGTTAATGAAAACCTTCATTTACAGATCCACTAAAATTCAGCACATAAGCTTTTGACATTTGAATTTTAATGTACTGAACAACAATTGATTTACTTCAAGATTAACATCTCTTATGATTGAGGTAAATGTAGTCAGTCTGCTGTTTCACAAAAAATTTCCTCAAATCCTTCCATAATTCAAATTTCGACCAATCAGATCACTTGATATTTGAAAAATCTGATGACTTGAGGAAGTTTTTCTTATAAAACTCAGCTGTGATCTTTTATACTATGTTCTGCACAAATTTAAAGGTTAACATTCATTTCTCACTTGGTGGTTCAGGGGGTTGGGGTAATACTAGAGCAAGTATTTATACTTTGGAAAATACTCCAAGAAGGGAGAAAGGCCTGAATTCCTAGTTTATACACTACCTACCTACAGTTGGAAGGAAGGTCTAAAAGTACATATACATGTACACATATGTAAAAAAAAAAAAACAAGCCACACTATTGTAACAAGGAGTAATCTAATAATTAACACAACACCTGTCCAGATGAACATCTGCATCAGGAAATTCTTTAACATGTATTAAAATTTAAGACATCCCACCAAGAAGTGTTTCAGGTTTCTGATAGTAGCTGAAGTACACAAACGTCTTGGTTGAATTTCAAAACTATGTACATTGTTATGCACTAAACATCATAAATCTGGTGTCACATTTTGAAAAGTAAATACTCCAGACACCAGATTTGGCCAGATTCCAAAAGTAGGTCAGATTTAATCATATCTCAAGTATGACAGGTAAACAAGACAGACTATTTCCCTCTCTTGGGCCTCTGTAAATTCCTACAGCAATTAGTGTCAAACAGTGTTATAATACAATTTCACTATAGGCAGGGGTATATTTAACAATATTTGTGGTTGGATGATTCAATATTCAATACTGCAACTTTTGTTTGACACTCTACTCAATCATTATCTTGAAGTGATTTGGCAAAATATGGCAGGGCCAATCCTAACACCAAAACACTTGGTACACATACTTTCTAAAAGCCTAAGACAGAACATTTACTTGAGTGTCAAACAAAGAGAAAACCATTATCAATTTAGAGGGTGTCATGCTAAAAAACATACATTGAAAACATACCCTAAATCATCAACTTATTCATACAATACAGATGTACTTCAGCTGAATAACTGCCATTTTCAAATCCTTACACAGCAAACAGCAAAATTGATATTATACCTGTTTAAGGGAGTAATTTTGCTCTTTAATTGTAAAATAATATGTACGTCAAAACAGTTATACTCCCAACATTTTTTGCTTTGAATGTTCTATATAAATGTATAATGAGTCTTTTAAAATACCATACTCCAACATGAATAACCCATCATCTGCCTACATGTACATGTATATCTACTAGATAATTACATGTATACATGTACCATCAACACATCATAACACCCAAACACACACCCTACTACATGTGCAACTCAACAACCCAATTAACTCATAAAATAAGCACCTTGCTAAATTTTTGTGACTTGAACAATCTCATTAACAAACTTGCTAAATGTTTGACTTGAACAAACACATTAATAAACTAAGTACACATTACCAAAAATATATTTATACAAATGTATAAGAATATCAATTTCAAGCAATACATGTACAACATGACTTAGTTAGCCTTACAGATGTGTGTACCAATTAGAGAACAAGAATACATGCCCATTTTGATTTCAAGTACCCAAGTACACCAGTTGAACTTCATATAATTTTCAAAATTCAAAACAAAAAGTGACATTTCGAACCTACATCTAAATGTACTTGCACATAAACACAAACCTTCACTTCAATGTTACAAGACAAAGGTACATGTACATACCATTTTGTATTTCAAATGCAACAAAAGTGACCTCTAGTGTCCAGTAGCCTGAATTTAAATCACTATCCAGTGTGGAATTGAGTTGTAAACTGACAAAAACCAGATGACACCTAATTAGAGTTCAACCCCTATACATGGCTTAAATAGTCAACATTAATCACATGGGATTTGGCATCTGACATCTGTTCACTGAAATCATTATCTATTTTCAACCTTGATCAAGCAGGCAGAAACATGTCATGGTGAAGAATTGTGTTCACTGCATCCAAAAAAAAATCAGTCAAGTGGAGCAGAAATTAGTGTCATGGGTGGTTTTCATACATGTAGTTATTGAACTTTGTAATGTCTGAACAAACAACTGAATACAGAAGGGATACAATCGGGACAAAAGAACAAAATTTTATCAACTGTAGCCTTGAATCCTTAAAAGTGGTTCGGAAGAAAATATTTTGATGGAAAATTTTTACTAATTGATGGGGACATTCATAAAGTAACTCTATAAACATATCATGTACTTTTAGATGGAGCCACTTCTGCCCAGAAATGGCAAATGTCACCTGGTCCCTTGTGTTACCATCCAAAATGAACAACATGTACATGTACAATATCATACAATTATTGTTTATATTCATGTCAAACCCTAGATAATGGAATTGGCTAGTCTAAGAATTTCACAAATTAAAAATCGTTGTGGGTTTCAAACACATTACATTTTAGACATTAAATGCAGAACTTCAAATGAAGCTTAACATATGCATGCATTAATAACTTGTGTTTCTGGATACTGTTTAAAATATACCAACCTTCATTCAAGGAAAAAAATATCATCCAATGCCAAAACGCACACAGATTTACAACTTTACAGCCCCCTTGTCTCGCATTAAAAAATCTAGTTTGTAAACCATATCCAACA
Source organism: Perna viridis (assembly GCA_037379345.1). Classification (NCBI taxonomy): domain Eukaryota; kingdom Metazoa; phylum Mollusca; class Bivalvia; order Mytilida; family Mytilidae; genus Perna; species Perna viridis. The sequence continues at coordinate 25,347,828 of CM074523.1, forward strand.
AAATAATTTCGATATTCCAAATAACAAATTCAGATCAGAAGTTCTGACACCTCAAGATCACAGCAGAAATCAAGCATAGCGAGCATCATATTTTAAAAATATCCATGTCAAAAGTTAATTCTAATAATAAAAGTGTCAAAACATTAATATCCTGTACTATCACTTGGAAGCTTTCACCCACACTGCTTAAGTGACTAAGTATTTGTAAGTTCGACCAGCATAAAAAAACACTCCCACGACTCAGACTTAGGCGAGTTCAGTCAACCATTATTTACATATAAATTTACCTGCCATGTGTCAAAATTTTCAGAACCTCACCTGTCTAACATTTCAAAATAGGGGCTCAACAAAGGGAATTTTACAAATCAATACACAATTTAATGTCATTTAAAAAAATATACTGCATCAACAGTCAAATAATAACCAATCAATGTATTGTAATCAGCTACATGTAAATTAATGTATAATGTCAAAGATGATTTTACAAGGTCAACAAACAAAGCAGAAATTGGCAAAATCAGTGAAAAGAGAATCTCAATGGTAGAATCCGGAATTGAAATCTTCCTGAAATGTTTCCTGCATCATTTCTTTATCATGTTGGCATTTATACAGGTTTAATGGTTTTACATGTCATATCAGAGCCTTGGTTTTTATAAAGCCAGTTTATGTTAGGGTCATAGAAAAAAAAGTTACACTTACATTCTACAAAAATTAAAAAAGAAAAAAAAATGGTCGGGTAAGTTTTGCATTTTTATTTTAATTTTTGGCACACGTTTCACATAACTTTCACAATGAAATTATTAGTCTTGGAGTATACCAGTGATTTTAAGTGCAACCCCAACCCTTCATTTTTGTGAAATTATATCCAGATTTTCAACACATTGGGAAAATGTGGTACAGGGGACAGAAATGTGCCATGCCGATAGGGAACTGAAAACTGATACATTCCCTAGAAATGAACAAAGTACCAGGATGAGAAATCATGTCTCGAGGAACACTTTACTGACTTCTATACCCAGTTTTTCAAAAATCATGTCTGACAATTGGATTTTTTTCTCCCTTTGAGAAAATTTTTTTTCAACAATTTGAGAAGTCTTCTGGGAGAAACAGATGATATTCTGCTGCAATAAAAGGGTAACGAAATCCCTGTCAACTTTCATATTTCACTTCCACTGTAAACCAGGAATGACTTTACAAGGTGCTTCATCAACTAACAGGATTTAAACCTCTGACTTAATGTCAGTGAAAAAAAGTCCCTGAGTGTACTGTAGTTCGAATTTTGATTACAATGAGATATTTGACAAAGGATTTGACCAGAATGAAACTGGTCCCTTTTCCTAAATGGTACCAGTCATAACCTCCAAAAACAATCTCTTCCTACCTTTTGGGGTACAGCTTTTAATGATACAGTACAAATTAAAGATGTCTTTTCCTTTTTTGTCAAGTTACATACAGGGTACATCAGTCTTAAGATGTGACTGCTGAAGTCTTCAGTCAAACCCCTATGTTCATAAGACAAATTACTTTACTTCTGAATACACTGGACACTCAAGTTTAATTTAACTCTGTTTGGGAATGATTTTCTTTGCTTTTATCCATCAAAAGTACGTCTTGGGGAGTGGTACAATGACCCAGTAAAATGGCTCACCATAATGACTTAGGGACTGTTTACCTAAGAACCACTATTCCTGGGCAGTAAAGGAAAGGGCAAACAAACAGAATTCAGACCTTAGCCATAATTAGATCTACAAGGGGATTACTTGCAGCCTCATTTGCTCTTATGCATGTGTAGGAAGCAATCCACATGTACTTCCCAGTTCAATTCCTGGAAAATGTGTCATATGGACTTTCATCAAGGTCAGCATGCATGATATAGCTAAAGAATGAGTTCCATCTCCATGATGACAGAAATAATACTCGTGATGTTAACCCCCCCACCCACAATTAATAATAATATGCACAAGGAAACTCACTCAAAATCTAGCCGGTCCTGAATACAATTTTTCAATATATTCACTATTTGGCTATATAGATTTGTGCTAAAATTAGCCAGCCCTGCCAAAAAAAAATAGCGTCTCAGGCTGGCTGATAGGCTACTATTTCTAACTCTGCACAAGTATGTTTTGCACATAATTTAAAGAGAAAATGATTAAAATATACATGTATCTGTAAGAATACCAATAAAGCTGGTGATGAGTCTAATGTGCTTTTAAACTAAAATATAAAGCGAGAAACCAGGGGTTATCAGGATTTTTGGGAAATGCTTTATTCAGACATTTACAGACAAAAATTATCGACAAATTTGTCATTTAGGAGTCAAAATTAAGGCCGTAAAGTTCAAATTATGGGAATATTGCATCATGATGATATAATATTCTTTCGGTAGGAGTCCTTTTAAAGGATCCTGTTTAATGCTAGAAAAACCCAAGGAAACATGGGCAAAAATTCCAACCTCAGTCAGACTACTCTTCGCCCAACTTTGAATATATCAACGAACTCTGACAGGGATAGTGCTATTGTGAGCGGAATGGTATATTGAATCCTATCACTGATTCTGTTCCTTCTTTTAAAAGCAGCCCTAACCATTTATTTTTGTGAAATTTTTGCTGTATTTTCTGCATATTGGGAAAATATGGTAACTGAAAACTGATACCCAACTGACAAATACATTTACCAAAAAAACAGAAACAAAAAATTCCCAAGAAGTGAACGAAGTACCGCGCTGAGGAACACTTCACTGGCTTCTTTACCTGTTTTTCAAAAATTTGTCTGACAATTGGATTTTTTTTTCATTTTGGGAAAAGTCTCCTGTAGAAATAGCCGATATTCGACTTCATTAAAAGAGTAACAAAATCAATGCTGATCAAATCACAATGATTATCCCATCAAGAAGTGTCTAAAACACTTCAAAATGCAATAATTGAAAAAAGAAAATGGAGGACATAGGTTTAAACTTTTCTAATGGCCATGAACTTTTTTGGCAGGAATATCGGTAAACACAAATAGAAAAGGGATTTCCCAAATCTAATTAAGGAAATGCTTAAGTCATACTACACCAAAATCACATTTCCAAGTCATAACTGTTAGATATTCAAACAGGAATATAAAAGAACAAGAGAGAATAAAAAAAGGGAAACAATTATTTTTAATGGTCCATGCTAGAAATTTCATCACTTGCAATACAGAGAATTAGTTTGTTGAAAATTTATAAAATAATAATGCAAATTATATTTTAAGATAAATTGTATCAGGCCACAAAGGACAATGGTCAACATGTTTTAAGATCAGGGACTATATGAATGTAGTAATATAATGTCCTTGATAAAAATGAAACACCAGCATGTACAAATGTACATTTACTTTGGGAGTAAAATTTTGTTACATTAATGTTGCTTATGATTTTAGATCCTGGCTAAGACTAGAGCTAACTAGATAAAGTGATGCCCCACAATTAACCTTTATACAGCTATATCATAACTCTCAATTGTAAAAAGCACTTTGTCAGATGTGTTGTGTCTGTGAGACACAAATGATGCCCCCACATGTGGTTTTGAGTAAATCTCAGCATAGCTGAACGAAACTTAAACTCAATCTGTAACTAATCATGACAGACTCGCATACCAAAAACCAGTCAAATATCTTCCAAGCATTTACAAAAAAAAAAAAAAAAGCGAAACTTATACTTGATTTGTAACTAATCATGACAGACTCACATACAAAAAATCAGTTCAATATCTTCAAGGGTTTACAAAAAAGTGCGGAAAACGGTTATTTCCATGGAATTTTTTAAGTCCAGAGCCCATAATTTTGGTAAAACTCAGCGCAGCAGAACAAAACTTTAACTCGATCTGTAACTAATCATGAAAGACTCACATACAAAAAATCAGTTCAATATCTTCAAGGATTTTCAAAAAAGTGTGGAAAACTTATGGGATGGACAGACAGGGGTAAAACAATATGCCCCCCAACTTATTGTTGCGAAGGCATACAAACCAGCTCTATACATGAATCAAGATTGAATCTGGGGTACATGTACATATATGTCATGAATAAAGATTATTTTATTTTGATGATTTGACAAAGATGCATTGAAACTCATCAGCGGACTTACTGTCATCTTTACAAAAAAAATCATTTTTTGGGCACTCACGTTGGGTCCAATTTCTTAAAATTGGTGACAGAATTTGGCAGCTGGCTATTTTTCTGGTCACATTCGGGAAGCCAGAGCAGCCCCTGTGCAGATTCAGAATGAGATCACTTGACCAACTGAAACAGACTTAGCTTTGTACTAGTCCTTCACAATGTGTTGAATATACATGTATCGTCTAAACACTGTGTTCTTGGGTCAAAAGAGGGCAGAAGCAGCGACTAGCATTTTTAAAGTCACTGATGTGACTAAGGCCAGGATCCAACCTGCATTGACTGATCTTCCTCACTAAAGACCAGCATTGTCACTTGATGAAAACACATTGCAACAAGTGCATATATAATTGAGACACTACTGGTGACTTTAAAGAGCATTTCATTTTTAGCGGGTGGATTTTTGGTACAACGTAATTCAGCATGCAATCTGAGAAGTTCTGCTGTAAGGAAATAAAAAAAAAATTTTGATTTTATTTATTGTTACTCTACTTAAACTCAGTCACTGTCAATAATTATCCTCAGACTCGTCCCCCAGACAGCTGAACAGCATAGTTGACAATATAACTTTCCATGTGAGTCGTCGCAAATTAACTATTCGAAACTCTGTTTTAAAGTTTGGAACAATTAATTGTTTTCGCTAAGATTGATTATACAATTTATTCTATTCCTTCGGATCAAGGTCGTTTTTTGGGGAGGGAAGTCAAAAATATTGTCATAAAGACTGTTACATGTGATAAAGTGGTTCCTTCAAAACTGGAGGTTTCTAATCAGTGTTTTTTTCTTCTAGCAAAACAAGTAAATTATGTGTAATGTTTATCGACAACCTCATACTTTAAGTTTGTTTTGTTATTAACTATGCTGAGTACTGATCCTCTTGTCACAAGTTATTTACAAAATAATGCAACATCTTTGATAACAATATATTTTCACGATCTTATGGCATTACCATGGGCAATGAAAATTTAAGTGAAAGCCTTTTTTTCATTAACTGCATACTATGAGGTTAAATATTTGGGGAAATTTAGCAAATATCCAATAATGCCGATACCAAATTTCCAAAACCATCACAGTTCTAAAGGAGTATTATTTTCTTTACTTATTGCAAATGAAACCTGGGAAATATATTGTACTGTTGAAATTACAGAAAATGTAACATAAGAATTACACGTATAAGGGAGGTAACTGAAATTTTGAATCAAGAATGGTAATTTTAAAATTTGTTAACACACGTGGCTATACAAAATTTAGACTGTTAAATTGACAGTAATTAACAAATTTTTCTATAGGAAATGGTTGGCTGTACATGAAAAGTGGATGTGTTCAATCGGGATCCATTTTTTCTAATTGCCAATCATCATCAATAACTGATCAGCTGATTGCTCCACAGAGAATATTTACTTGTCATAAAACATTTCAGAAATTCACACTATTTCACAAATTTATGGCTCATTAAATAATCACAAATTTTGGGGTATTTGAGAAATTTGGGGTTCGAATACCGGTGTTTCTAGATATTTTTTGACAGTTCAGAAAGCGGTATATTTTCTATTCCCATGGTAGAACTGTAGAAAGGTTCTCATTGTGGTAGAAATGACCTACTGACGTAGGGTCACATTCACGTGAAGACAGAACTTTTACAAATTTAACAAAAAACAAATTCATTTTTTCCCTTTCTGTCAAAACCTTTGTTTTATAAGTGTGATTGCTATTGGTTGATTAAATAAAAAATCAGCCAATGTGATTTGATTTGTTACACACAAGGGTTTACCATGCAGTTTTCAACATAAATTGTATCAGGTCAAAAGGGTATTGAAAAAAGAGTTATTGTATGTTTGGACCGTTCAGTGATTCATTTGAACCCCTCACCTCCAAAAAAAAAAAAATAAATAAAATCCACTTTATGAGCCTGTTCAGAAATTGGCAAGAAAGCAAATTATAAGAAATATTTGTATTTTTTTTAGGGGAAATTTTTAGTAAGGTTTTAGTAAGGCACATGTTTACACACATTATGAAAATTTTATTGAAGGAACAGGTTTATAATATTGTAAATATACAGTCTGTATGTCATTTTTTTAGACTGGGAAATTTGAAATACATATAACGTTAAAAAACTTTTAATTTGTAGTTGAAGAGATAAATCTTATAGAGGGTATCAAGAAAAAGTAAATCCATAAACAATTACTGGGCATAATTTTTAACCAAAAAAAAGAGAAAAAACACCAGACCCTTCAACAACTTACTGGGAAATAGTTAATCTTGGGACACATCAAATTAATTTGTAAAATCTCATCCCTGCCCGTCCCTACTTCTTTATTTTTTTTTTACAGTTGGTTCAAATTTCTGGATTTCTTTCATGTTCATAACTATCACAACTCTACTTGTACACAACAATATAGACTTCCGGTCAAAAAACCAGTAACGTGGTGTATGTTTACTGAATATCTATATTTTTCGGCAGATCTCAGGATTGTCTTCGTTGTTAGTTGTATTATAAGGGGAGTTGAAGAAATAAAACCTTGGTATGGCACAAACATACGCAAAAGTACACATTTCCAGGATTTCTCAAACGAATTCATCAGAAGGAATAACATTTGACAAATCTCGAAAAAATGAAAAATAAAATCCTTCCACCCGCTCCAATTTTTAGTTGCTGGTGGATGAGAATCTTGATGTGGCCTTATTTCTGTTGGGATTATTTAAAGAGGCATTTTTCTGTCGAATTGGGAAACATTCTTCAGGAGAAACAGCCATATATCGGAGGCAATTTAAGACAAACAAAATCACTGCAATAACTGCTCCCTAGCCCAGGGTCAAGAAGAATTCATTTTCATTTGAAAATGATTAATGGTTCATGGCGTAGAAACACAAATTACCCCAATTAACATTTTGACACAATACACATACATCTACACACTAGGTCAACCAATTTAAGGTCTGTACACAAAACAAAGTGGTCAATCGAACCCACATTTGGACAAACGTTTAAATAATACTTATTGTTTAAATATGCTTTTATACTTTTAGTTATTCAGTACGGAAATGCAATATAACTCTTATTGTTGTGAGTTAAACTTTAAAGCCAAGTTCGACAACACAAAGACCGGAATATTTCATGAAATTTGCTTATTTTGTTCCTGTAACGCAAAATAATTCGGTACCTACCGAAAGAATCTGCCGCCTCGAACCAGAAGGTGGCTTTCGAAAGGATTGGTCACAAGTAAAATTCTCAAAAAGCGTAAAATTTCTTCACATTACAGTTTGTAATGAATCATTCAAATTTCCAAGATGGCGATTCAATTAAAACTGACACGCATGCGTTCTTCTACACGCACCTGTTGTTTGACCCATTTACCTGTATTTTTTTTTACAGAAAAATAGTCCAAACAATGCGATCGTTATCCATTTTAATGCACCGAATTTCACATGAACTTGAATGGATAAGCTTCATTATCTTTTTTAGAAAAAAAATAGTTTGACTTTGAAAAATTATGAAACATCTTTTAAATGAATTGTAAAATTCATACGCTGACGAGGTTTATTGGCTTGAACCAGCAGGAAGGTGGTAAGGAGATTTCTTAACCTATCTGATGCAAGGTTGAAGACACATTCATGTGTTAGCATTTCGATAAATTTTAATTTAATTTGCTTAATTAAAGGGATTTGTTTGCAAAACATATACATGACTGAACTATTATTTTTCTTATACATGAAGGTTAATAACCCGTTATGTATATTGTATGTTATAACAGGAACTTTATTAATTGGACATAATATGCACTCCTGGTTAAAAATAAAACGAATTTTTTTTTCTAAGTTGGTTGGTCCAATGAAACGTGATTTCGTTAAGATTGCAGTGAAAGAAACGACTATATTACTAACATGAAAATATCCGGTATATACACTGTAGAATTGGATCTGCCACAGTATCTGTATGAGTAAGTCACAGTCAGATTCCCTGCTGGGCTAGTGCGTGACGGGGATGGTCTGCGCTGGTTGGGAAGTGATGTTTTGATCTCCTCAGGCTTCTTGACGCTCACTACTGAGTCCTTTAGGTAGTTCCAATCTATGGCGATGCGTACAAACAATGAATTCTTGAATTGTTCGTTTTTGTTTGGAGGCACATACCGCTCATACGGACTTGATTTTTGGTAATGTTGGTCGTGACGCAGTCTGTGTAATTTGTTGCTCTAATTTGTCTATTAGATTAGTTGCTCTTGGTCGAAGCCGCACAAAACCACTGTCAGTCACTGAAAGAGAAAATTAGCTGGTGTTGTCGTCGTCTGGACGGTTAAGTTTGTAATTTGAGGTCCTGTAGCATTTTGATCTGGCATCCCTCGTCTCTTTATTTATAATCGATGTTACAAGGTGAGCCCTCCCCTGTGGGTGCATTCAAGTTTATTTATCCCTGTTTGAGTGTAGGGATCCCAGATAATTGCCCCGTACTCTATTATATATATTACTAACTCTATATATGCTGTTTTCGGCATTTCCTCGGACAAAGTTGGAGATTACGTTCAGTTTTTAAGCAGTGTCTTTGTAAGAAGCGCTGCATGCAAATCCTCTAAAATGCGATCAAGGACTTAAATATATTATATGACTCCTTGATGCGATACACCCCAAAAAGACTACACATTTTTATTTTTGTTACTAAGTTGCTTTATGCAATGTACGTGTAGGTATGTATGGTGAAGTGTATAATTTTTCGTTCCAATCTGTCTGTTCTTAGGAAATAATTTATATTTAAAATTAAAGAGTTTCTGTTGTATTTTCAGTGTCATTTCCTAAGTTATCTCCCTTAATTTTAAAATCTGCAGTGCATTCTATATGATTATTATTCCTTATGAACAGGGGTTCCATGAAAAGCCATATAATATTTTCTGTTTACTTAAGCATTTTAAACAAAATATCAGAAATAAAAATATCTAGGCTTTCCAAACATGAATCACATTTTACATGATTCTTAGCTGGAATATTGCTTAATGCAGCACTTATATTCAATCGAAATATTCGCAAGTCTTATGCAGTAGTCTGTCTCGGATAATAGTCTTGAATGCTTTGGAGAAGTCAAGGATCACATTGTGGACTTGATTCCTATTATCGTAGGATTTAAGCATATCATGGATGGTTATAGCAAGTTGAGTTTCGCCTAAATATCCAGATCTAAATCCATGGTCAAGGGATGTTAAGAGGTTATGGTGTTCCAGATGTTTTACCATGTGTCGGCAGATAATGTGTTCAAGGAGTTAACATGAAACTGATGTTCGAAAGTAATCAAGGGGACCGTCAGATTCTAGCGGAAATCAAAATACTGTAATCCAGGGACAAAGACGTTACATGGAAAACAGACTAACACAATAAAGAACATAAAGTAACTAAAATAATACATACAAAGTTACAAAAGTAAATGAGCAACTTTTGGACTCCACTAAAAATTGGGAGCATGGAACAGGTTCACCGGTAGGGTGAGGGTCCTCTGCTTTTCTAGAAACACCCGCCGAGTTGCTCATAAAAAGTCACGTACAGGGTAGACGAAAGAGGAAAGGAAAATTGACACATTGAACAAATCAGTTTTCATGCTGTAGATGGATACACCGTAACGATCCACGAGTTCATGATGACCATAAAACTTCTGTAGTGATGACTTCAATCTTGTAGCAACAAAACCCTGTTCCAGAAACCTAACTGTAAGAAGTCTAGCGCGATACAAAAAGTCTGCGTAGTTACGGCAAGCTTAAATTTTGGCATGACGTATATATACGAGTTGTGATATGAAAACTCCATACGCAGGTGCTGATGGGATAAGTTGCCACAGATGAAAGGGAAGTTGACAATTCTGAATGAAAAGTCATCGCGTTTCTCGTAAAGTTTGGCCAATAGTTTTCCTTTACCATCGATCTCTAAGTATAGGTCAAGATATGAGGCCGATTTCACAGTGTCTGTAGTATCCTTTATCTCAAGTTCTTTGTGGTAGATGCGATGTATCAAATCCCCGAAACTACATGTAGGATTGTTTACCAATAATACGTCACCTTTATAGCGGGAAGTGAGATTAAAGGATCTAGATAAACGATGTTCTTTCTTTCGGAGCAGATCAGCTATAACGTCAGCCTCTTAACAGTAAAAGAATAGGTCAGCAAGGAGAGAACAATTTATTCCTATTGGAATGCCGACCGTTTGTTGAAAAACGCGCCCCCACATTGGACAAATATGTTGTTGATAAAAAATTCCAGCATTTTGAAAACATCTTCTTCTGCATATTTGGAAGATGATTTGGAATTATTTTTGACAAATACCGGTTTATAGTTTTCTGTCGCGTGTCTATCTCATATGAACTGATGTCAGAGATACCTTCGAAATTTGCGTTGTTAATATAGTTCTGCTTTACGGATTTCTCTTTTGTAGGTTTTCCGGAAGTGTCGACAGTTTGACTAAGATTTTGCTTTCTTTGCCTGGTTTTTCTGTCTATACTTGAAAGTTTCTGAAAATGATAGGATTACGATGAATCTATTGTTTATTGTCTATTTGAAAAGGACAATAGAAATGATCAGGAAGACAAAGTTATTTCGGTGCACCATGAGAACCGATTTGTTCACGATTTGATATTTATTTTTTCTCTTGAAATAGTCTACCCCGGATGTGACACTTCAAACGTGTAGCACCCAAATCGCCATTATACGGCAGAAAGGATGCCTTGCTATATTTCGCTTGGTGTTTGTTTTATTTTTAGTTACCGGGTAAAAAAACTTGGTTTATAACTCCTACCTACCCTTTTTTGTCCATTACAACCTTAAGCAGACATATATTTTTCTTGGCTTAAACTAAAATAAAAAAAAAAACTAGAAATGTGTGGGCCCGATGTGGCAGTTAACACATGTATACGAAATCGATTTTGGAAAAGCTTGATACCAACTCAAAATTTTCAGTTTTTAATGCAGCACTCATATTCAATCGAAATATTTACCAGTTAAGGAAGAAGTATGGATCGAATCAAATATGTTTTTGCTTTAATAATCAAATGCCAAATATGAAAAGCTAACATCGAAAGACAAAAAAGTTACAGCCCGGAAACGAGTTTAACAGGAATTTGACCTTGAGGTCAAAGTTCTAGGTCATAGGCCACTATACAGGTACGCGACACATCGTCTTTAGGTGATCTACCCACATGTCAAATATCAAAAGTCCATACGGAAAGACAAAAAATTACAGCCCGAACACGAGTTTGTAACTGACGGACAGAGTGATCATTATAGGGCGACCGCCATTTCCCTAAAAAAATATATGAAAAAAAAATTGGTCAACAAAGTGGGAGTAAGCGACATAACGACAACTTCCTTTGTAGACGAAATGGTTTCTTTGATAAGTGACGGAATAGCAAGAAATCTACGCAAACCTAAATCTGGACCATTTGGATGGTTTGTCACTAAGGTAAGGATATAAAAGTACAAATCCATGAACAGAACGAAAAACGCAATATTCAAGACTATACCATAAAATAGAAAAAAGCACTATAGATAACATGCACAATTTAGCTAAAAGCACACAGAAAACGAGACTACATAGATACTAAAAACTTGGACTATATGGACAAGGTGCGTAGACAGAGTAAGTTTCCTCTGCTTTTCTATAAATATCATATTTAGACGAAATATGGGAACTTCGACTTTCTTTGTTCTCATTGCGGAGGTGGCCATACCATAGCGATCTACGTGACTTTCAAAGTGATAACTTTTTAGGGCAACACAATCTTGTTCCAGTTGCTTGATAACATAACATTTGGCACGATGCAACAATGAAATCCAAGAAGCTTCGATAGATCTTGGTATGAAGTATAGTATGAGCTGTGATATGTGTATATGCAGGGGCTGAAGGCAAATGGAAAATTGACTATTTAAAATAAGAAATCATTGCGTTTGTCGTAAAGTACTAGTATAGTGATGAACCCCCTTTCGCCAAGCGGGAATTCTTCGCCCGGTACGCCAGTCCTTGGATCCGCGCCTGCCATTTTGTTTTTCAAGGTTTTCTGATTTTCCTATTTTGTACTATCGAATTTACGACAGCACAAAAAACACGTTATTTATTTTACAGTATGTATTTGAAAGAAAGAATGTTATACTAGAAGAATATGGAGCAAAACTTTGCAAAATAGAGCCAGAACATAAAGTTTTGGAAGTCGGATTCGGACCGGGAATCGGACTAGAGGCGGCTTGTAAATACATTTCAGGTATATGGATTTGTAATGTTGGTTATTTTGATGGTACATTGCCATTCTTGAATTTGTTTTGACGCGGGTTTCATATAAGGAAACTTAAGTCCAGTTTTTTCCTCAAATTTTCGATTTCAAGTGATCTGATTGGTCGAAATTTGAGTTGAGGAAGGATTTGATGAAAATCTCAATTTGAGCTGTTATATGTAACCGCACTCTGCGTTAGCTTTCGATAAATGCGAACACCGTGAAATGCACGGCAAAATTTCCCGATCATTTTCACGGCAAATTTTCCGCAATTCTTACTTTTTATATATCGACTGTAAAGGTATCTGTATATATTTCCTTATACTTAGTTGGTAACTTATTAAGCTCCACACAGCTTCAGTCGTTCGTTTCCTCACTTATTAACCCATACATACGTGCATTTCGTAGTCAGTCTCGGACATTATTCAAGTAAAAACGTCGTTTGACAATCCGACAACGTCGCGTAAAATCATTCTCATTTTACCGACTTTGCAAGATTCTTGCGTTTTCTGAGAGGACTGACTGCAGCGTCTGGAGTGAATTTCAAACGTCAGTCGCTGTTTTGCAGCTTGGTTACTTATCCCACCCATACATACATACCTCACAAACAAGGTTTGCGACCAAGTGTTGGATCTGCATGATAGTGCCTTAGCCATATTTAATTGAAGATAATTAAAGAAATGTTAAAATATAGAAATGTCAGGTTTTTTACTTAGTTAATCTATATTTTGTACATTACATATGTCTTTTTCTTTAATATAGGTGGATCTGGAAAAGTCTATGGTGCAGATATCTCAGATAAAATGCTAAAAGTGGCTTCGAGAAGACTAGCATCACAAATTAAGGAAGAAAAAGTAGAGATTGTGAATGCTAGTGTTGATAACTTACCGTTTGATAAAAACAGTTTTGATCGAGTTTTTCACTGTAACTCTTATTATTTTTGGCCTGACCTTGAAGCCGGGTGTCATGAACTCTACAGGGTCATGCGACCAAGTTCTGTAATGGTTACGATCTTAAATTTGGACAACCTAAAACTTGCAGAAGAAAAGGGGTTTTTGAAGTACGGAAATACTGACCCAGACCGACTTATGAGAGGACTGGAAAACACTGGGTTCAAGGATGTAAAGATGAAAGACATAACGGAGGAAAAAAGAATTAAACTCCAAGCAATCTTCGCTAATATTAATGAAAAAAATAATTGAGTGGTGACCATCGGTGAAAAATGAAATATGATTGTTTATCATTTGATCACTAATGGTATGAATCATCACTTGATCATGGAAATAAATTACTATTTGATTATAATGGAATATGACTATAATCATTTAATCACAATGTACTTATAACCAATGGAATTTAACCAGAAAGCTTTGCTCTCGTAGAAATCGTAATGTACACTGTGTACTTTGCCAGGCGAAAATTTGATAATGAAATTTGACTGGTGAGCTTTGGTCCCAATATAATATACCCGGTGCAACCATAATTAACATTTTGTACTTTGTCAGGTGATCATTTAATTTATGAAATTTGACTGGTGAGCTTTGGCCTCAATTGTACCATAATGTGCATTTTGGACTTTGCTAGGCGATCAGTTGATTAATTGAATTTGACTGGCGAGCTTTGGTCTCAATAAAACCATAATGCTCATTGCGTACTTTGCCAGGCGTTCAGTTGATTAATGGAATTTGACCGGTGAGCTTTGATCTCAATACAATACATGTATACCCGGTGTTTTTTTTTAATGAAACATGACTGATTATTGAATATGATATTCAAATGTATTAAATTTTAAATCTGATGTTGTTCTTATTCAGGGGCAGGAAGCGGGCTATCATTTGCTCATCATTTGCCCACATTTTGCCTAATTTTACAACAAAAAGAGGGAGCTCAAAGTCCCGGAACTCCAGGCCACTGATTATTTCACTATTGGGTAAATTTATAGTATCCTCGATTGGATACTGCCACAAATGAAAAGAGTCATTGATGTACACATGACTGTCAAGTAAGCGAATTACGTCCGAGGTTTTAAATGCCGTGGAAGTTTTAAAGGCACGGTAAATTTGGAAAATACGGAAAGGAACCGGCCGTATCCACGCCTTTAATAACATAATGTTTCAAATGTTTTACACCAAATTAAAACTTACGAAAACGAACAAGATCTAAACACTTTAACAACCTTCCTAATTTTACATATTCAAAGTTCAAAACCATGCAACACCTGGCGGATATTGACGCATCAATTTCAGTTCACAGTTGTATTTTTTTCCGTGGCCAACTATCTTTTAACACGATGGACTCAGAAAAGGATGCCTTGTGTATTATTTGTCGAAAATGTGCTCGAAGCTTAAAAAGTATTGTCCAGAAAAGTGGAGGGTTCCATTCCCCGATACCCTTTCTGGTTTAGCCTTTAACCTCGCGTGACCTTTCATAATTATCAGGTCTAATTGAAACATTAAAACATATCACTTTGCTGCCTTATAGAGGAAGTATTCCGACAATTCTACCCTTTTTCCATTATTAGTAAGTTCTGCTGATATCTTCCACCTGAAATACTGCGAACATCAGATGTATGCAATTTCTTCTTAATTAAGTTATTTTTTTAAAGTATAAATTAATCTTTTCGCAAATTGTAACTGTAACTGTAAAACTACTTTGACTGATTCATATATATATGTAGAAATGATATGTCTTTCGAGACCAAGTTGCAAAGACTCGCCGTCAACAAGATTCAGGGCTATTTTGGGTGCTTTACAGCTTTTTTTTTAATTTTACTTTGGACTTAAAAAATGACACAGTGGCGGATCCAGAAAGAAGTTGGGGGGGGGGGGTGGGGGGTGGTACAGGGGATTAATTGGCACCCCCTTTTTATATTTTAAAATTTGTCGATTTCATGTGTTAAATTGACAAAATATAAAATGGCAGATAACGTCCTAGCGCCTACTTTTTCTGCGGAACCCCGGCTGTCACCCCTCCTTTTCAAAGCATCTGGATCCGCCCCTACAAAATGGAAGAAAAACAAAGAACAAAGAAATACATAACAAACAAAAAACTTACTACAAATACATAAAATAAAAAAAAACACGTGTTTTTTCAAAACGATGCCCGTTTCACCGGAGATTCATTATTTTATTCTAAAAGATGGAATGAATTTATTTTTTATGATCTCTTTATCTAAAATATTCTACAAAAACACCACTTATATTAATATTGCAAACTTCGGTATACTGTACACGTGTTTCAAAGAGTAACATCTCAACGCCAGCATCATCACCAAACACATAGGTTAATCTAAATCCCAAGACTGAATCGTACCCTTCCGGTGCACATGCGCCATGCTCCCATGAGAACCGATTCGTTCACCGTGTCATAGTTTTCTTTTCCTCGTACGTCAACTTAACGAGCAACTCGGAGAGTGTTTCTAGAAGAGCAGAGGACACTTATTCTACCGATGCACATCGTCCATGCTTCCAGTTTTTAGTGGAGTCTGAATTGCATATTTAATTTTGTGTCTTCGTAATACGAATAATTTTTGTTATTTCATGTTCTTTGTGATATGTGTGTGTTTTCCCTTTCTAGTCGTTATCCTTAAAATATATTCCTCTTTGATTTCCGCTCGAATCTTGGTTCCCTTCATTACTCTTACACATCAGAAGAACTCATAAAAAATCGAAAAGGAAAATCCAACACCGGTTTTGGCACTTGGGAGGTTTTATTAGCGACTAACCCACACAGCCAGAGTTTCGAAATACAAGCTCATTTCTTTAGGAGGGTTTTTATCGGTTGACCCTTCGACAGTACTCAGTAGAGGGTGATAAGCATATTTCTTACCCTGGCTGAAGTGAGCATTTCGGTACAGTTTCAATTTAATTTGCTTAGTATAAGGTATCTGCAACAATATGTGACTGAACTATTAATTTATCGTACCAAGGAAGATTAATAAACCAGTAAACGATGTATGTTGTATGTTAAAAATAAAACGTAGACGTTTTTTTTTTAAAGTTGGTTGGTCCATGCAGTGATACGTGATTTTTCCGCATGCAAAGAATGTAAAAGATTGCGATGAAATTACCACAAATATATATAATTTATCATTATGCGGATCCAAGGACCCGTGCCGGCCCCTTGTCAATTGCAAAAATGGAACGCGTGCAAAAATTTGTTTATCAATGATATGCTTGCCCTCACCCCTATAGGTGATTCTCTATCCGCCACTGTTTACTGAAAGTGTCTGAAAATGATTGAATTACGATTACCTTGTTGTTTAATTAATATTGTCTATTCTAATATGACGTGCTTCAAAGCTCTTTAGATATAGTACGTGGGCTGAGATAACCCTCCGTCAACCCCCCACTCATCAACCAAAATATGAGTTTCAGGTACCCTTATACCTCTCATTTCAAATCTTTTTGTCGCCAAAAATAAACTGAAGCATTTTTGTATTTTTGGCTACTTTCTATACCTCATTGAGGCAATAAAATATACATATTTTTTTTTTTTTTTAAAGTTTTTTGATTCTACGAACTTTTTTCTACGGAACAAACGTACATATGTATGCTTCATCATGTAGCCCAATGTCTCAGCTTTACAATGGTACCAAGAAAGTTGCAGTAACACTTAGGGTTTTGCGGTAAAATGAAAAAAAAGTACCCCTACCCTGCCTAAAAATTGCTTAAATTGACATAGTTTTCAATGTCAAAACCCCTAGACTATTAATGTTTCAGTAAAAAATGGTTTATTTGGTATTTCCTGTTAATATAGTATTATCACAATTTATACTTCTGGGGTTCTTTTGATGAATTTTGCCGATTTCCTTGGTCCGAATTTATCAAAAAAAAAAAAAAAAACAAAACAAAAAAATGGGATTTTCGATTTTTCGGTAAAAAGTCACATAAATTCGACTCTGTAAGTTATTGCTCAACTAAAACGTCTCAAATTTGGTATCATTCGAAAGAAAATTTAATTTTCTACATAAATAAACAACGAAAACCTAATTTTTGAGAAAGGATTTTCAAAAAATGTTAAAAAATTACCCCTACCCCTAGAAAACTAATCTCAGAATTCTCATTCACCACATATTACCGAGTTAAGCACTTATATATATATATATATATATATATATATATATATATATATATATATATATATATATATATATATATATACGATTTTACCTACCTACCCTATTTTTTTCATTCCATGTAACCTTAGCAAACATATAATTTTTCTTGGCTTAAACTTCACTTAAAATAAATTTGAATAAACAAAAAATCAATGAAGTATAAGTTAGCTATATATAACGACAACTTCCTTTGTAGAGGAAATGGTTTCTTTGATAAGGGAAGTAATAGCAAGAAATCTATGCAAACCTAAACCCGGACCATTTGGATGGTTTGTTACTACGGTAAGGGTGTAAAGAATAAAGACCATAAGCAGACCGAGGAACGCAATATTCAAGACTAAACCACAAAAACCCCAGAAAAACAACACTATAAATAACATGCACAATTTAGCTAAAATCACTCAGAAACGAGAATGTATAGATACTCAAAAGGGACTCTATGGACAAGGTGCGTCGATAGGGTAAATGTCCTCTGCTTTTTTAATGAATATCATAGTTAAAAGACGAAAGATGGGAAATTCTACTTTGTTAACAAGTTTGTGCACAAGTGACCTCACCATAACGATCTACGAGTGCGTGACTTTCGAAATAATGATATTAGTTTGGAAACACAATCTTGTTCCAATTGCTTGATAAGATATAAAATTTACCACGATTCAACAATTAAATCCAAGAAGCTTCGACAGACCTTTGTATGACTATAAGCTGTGATACAAATAGGAATTTTGTAACATACACATGAAAAATTGACAATTTAAAATGAGAAGTTATTGCGTTTGTCGTATAGTATTTTGATGACCCCCCCGCATTTCGCCAAGCGCCAAGCAGGAAACCCTTGCCATCCCATCATTTTTAAGCGTCGTAACAAAACTTGATAATTCCGGCAATATTCATGTACATGTACTATATACCTTTCTAATGTTAGTCATTTTAATGCCACTAGCCTGGTGTGATTGATTTTACGTGACTCTGGCCAATTTACGTTACAAAGCGTTACTGGTAAACTAAACTTGATCATGGCTGGCCAATTTATTTTTTATACTGGAGTTTCCCCAGAAAGTGGTACTTGGAAGGTTTTAATAGTGACCAACTCACACAACTAGGGTTTCAAAATACATAGCGTTGTTTTATGCCTATCTTTCAACGCCCGTAAAATATGGTAAACCTTTGTCTGTCTGTCGTAAGAAAACTACAAAACGCTTTGATGGAATATGATATTTTTATACAATGATTATTTATATTGAAGAAAGCTCCTTTTTTGTTTGTCAAGATTTTCTGATTTTCCCATTTTTTGAACTACATGTATTAAATTTATACGTGGAGCATGGATCTACTTTGATGGTATATTACCATTCTTTAACATGTTCTGAGTAATCTTTCAGCAAACGCGATCATTCTTTAAGTGGATATCTCATTTTGTGTGTTTTCACTTGTTGAAGAACTTTTGGGGATATCTTAAAGTATTTTACGGTTTTTGAATTTCTGTTATATTGGTGCATGTGTCGAGTTTCATCATATCCGTTCTTATTTTCCATTGTGTACTAGTACTTGATAAAAAGTGACCATGCTGCTCCCATCTTGCAATCATTAAGATGTTGGGTGAAATGCACGGCAAAATTTCCCGACCATTTTCACGGCAAATTTTTCGCCATTCTTACATTTTAGCTCACCTGGACCAAAGGCCACAGTAAGCTTATGCCATTACTTTGCAAATTTTAAAAGTTCCAAAACATTGTACCATGTGAACGATTTAGTCTCTTTAGAACGTCTAGTTTAAATACGGTCTTTCTTCATGGGTGAGTACATGCAATTTTTTGGGATAGTGTACTTAGGTGGTAACTGTCATAGTTTTCCTTTCCTCTTTCGTCTAGGCCGGACTTGATTTTTGTATGAACAACCCGGCGGGTGTCCCTAGAAATGCAGAGGATGCTTACCCTACTGGTGCACCTGGTCCATGCTCTCAGTTTTTAGTGGAGTCCGAGTTGTTCATTTGCTTTTTTTGCTTTGTATGTGTATCGTCTTAGTTACTTTGTGTTCTTTGTTGAGTATGTCTGATAACCATGTCCGGTCTTTATCCCCGGATTGCATTCTTTTGATTGCCGCTATAATCTTTGTTCCCTTGATAACTCTTATCACACCCGTAAACAAATACATATCCTACAAACAAGGTTTGCGACCAAGTGTTGGATCTGCATGATAGTGTTTCAGCCATATTTATTTTTTTAATAATTAAAAAAAAATGTTTAAATACTGAAATGTCATGTTTTAGTTAAGGAAAAGTCTACGGTGTAGGATTCTCAGATAAAATGCTAAAAGTGGCTTAGAAAACACTAGCATCACAAATTAAGGAAGAAAAAGTAGAGATTGTGAATGCTAGTGTTGATAACTTACCGTTTGATAAAAACAGTTTTGATCGAGTTTTCACTGTAACTGTTACTATTTTTGGCCTGATCTTGAAGCTGGATGTCGTGAACTCTGCAGGGTCATACGACCAGGTTCTGTAATGGTTACCATGTTAAGTTTAGACTCCCTCTAATTTGCAGAAGGAAAGGGTTTTTTGAAGTACGGAAATACTGACCAAGAACGAAATGTGAGAGGACTGGAAAAGACTGGGTTCAAGGATGTAAAGATGAAAGACATAACGGAGGACAAACGACTTATATTCCAGGCAATCTGCTAATGTTAATGAAAAACTTAAGTGAATGGTGACTATTTGTGAAAAATAAAATATGACTGTTTATCATTTGATAAAAATGGAATAATATTAACCAGGCTGGATTATGAAATATAAATGACTATTTGATTAGAATGGAATATGACTAGTGATAATTTAATTATAATGTCCTTAAAATTAATTTAATTTGACCAGAGAGCTTTGGCCTCAATCATAATGTACATTGTGTACCTTGCCAGGCGATTACTAGTATTTAATTAAGGAATATGACTAGTGAGCTTTGGTCTCAATAGAATATACCCGGTTAATATACGTGGTGTACATTGCCAGGTGATCAGTTGATTAACGGAATTTGACTAGCGAGCTTTGGCCTCAATAGAATACATCCGGTACAACCATACTTTGTCGGTCAGGTGATAATTTGATTAATTGATTAATTGAATTTTAAAAGCAAGCTTCGGTCTCAATAGATTATACCCGATGCCAGGCGATCATTTGATTAATGGAATTTGACTAGTGAGCTTTGTTCTTAATAGAATATACGCCGTGCCTAATGAATAATGACTGAACATTGAATATGATATTCAATTTTATTAAATTTTAAACCCGATGCTGTACATATACAGGGCTCCAGAAAGTTTTAAAGGGAAGCGGGCAATCATTTGCTCATCTTTTGTTTATATTCAACATCAAAATTCATCGAAAAAAAGGACCTCTAAGTCCCGCAACCCCAGACCACTGATTATTTGACTTCTGGATAAATTTATAATAAAAAATCATTTCACGATTGAATACTGTCACCGGTGGAAAAAGTCATTAATGCTCACATGACGCAATACAGGTAACTTGCAGGTAAGCGAATTTCGTCGGAGGTATGGAAATACTATGGAAGTAGCCAGTTTTATAGGGATTGTAAATTTGAAAATAGGGAATTCTTGGCCTTTACTTTACTTTTATTTTTTCATCAAATGTTTTTCACCAAATTAAAACGTACGAAAACAAACATAGAACTGAACACTTCCTGATTTGACATTGAAATACTAAGCCATGCATCGCTTGGCGGCTATTGACGCATCGATTTCAATTTACGATTATACTTATTTTTTTATTTTTTGTCTGTAGCCGAGTTACTTTAAACATGATGGTTCTCAGGGATGGATCCAGAAAAGGGTATGCTTGGTATAACGTGCTCTTCTGTGGGTGTCCTGGGTATTATTTGTTTGTTTTTTCCCAAAATATGCGCGAAGCTTACAAAGTATTTTCCAAAATAGAAAAAAAAATGGAGGAGGGTAACCCTCTCTGGAGTAGCTACTGGGTCTGCACCAGTATTAATGACAATTATTAAGTCTTGTTGACATTAAAATATGCTTAATCATTTTCCCATTGTTAATATATGTCCAGCCCGTGATCATACACTTCAAATACTACCAACATAAAAAATTCATTCAAATGAAGTATGCAATTTCTATTTATATAAGTTGTTTTAAAAAGTAGCAATTGATATTCAGTGAGCATTTTTCATGTATATAAAACTGTAAAACTACTTTGTCTGATCTATACATGTTTTAATGACGAATTGATACAGTCAGTAAATAAAATGTTTTTTTTTTGTTTGACGGTTCCTGCAGATATGACGTCTTTCTTTCAAGAGGAAGTAGCAAAGAATCTCCGTCAGCCAGGTACAGGTCTTTTTGGATGGTACGTAACAAAGGTTAGTATATATGTACAGCTATCTTTTATTTTACTTTGGACTTTACGAATCTGATACAGACTTTATTAGAAACAAACTCAGTGGCAGATCCAGAGATGGGGGATGCGGGGGATGGCATCCTCTATTTCAGTCGTAAAATTTGCCATTTTCATGTTTTAAATTGACAAAAATGGCAAATAATGTCCTAGCACCCCTTTTTTGTAAATCCCGAATCGCACCCTCCTGTGCGAAGTGTCTGGATCCACCCCTGCAAACTGAAACCAAAACAATGGAAAACCAATGCATAAACAAACAAACAAACAAACAAAAAAAGAAACTAAAAAAATAAATAAAAAAAAACCATAAACTAAGACAACACGCGTTATTCCAAAACGATGTTTGTTACACTGGAGAATCATTATTTTATTCTGAAAGATGGAATGTATTTATTTTTATGATCTCTTTATCTAAATAAATATTCTAAAAAACACCGCTTATATTAATATTGCATATTTCGGCATACTGTACACGTATTTCGAAGAGTAACATCTCATAGCCAACATCATCACCAAATACATAGGTTAATATAAATCCAAAACTACATTCTACCTGTACACCTGGTCCATCCTCCCATGATTACGGATTCGTTCTCCGTGTCATAGTTTTTCTTTCCTCGTTCGTCTACTATATGGGCAACTCGGCGGGTGTTTATTAAGTAACACAGATGACGCTTACCCTACCGGTGCACATCGTCCATACTTCTGTGTTCATTTACCGTTGTTTTTTTTGTATACGAGTAATTGTAGTTACTACATGTTCTTTGCTATATGTGTTTTCCCTTTGGAATATATTTCTCTTTGCTTTCCGTTCGAATCTTGGTTCCCTTGATCGCTTTTACACAAGAAGAATTCAAGACCAACTACTCAATCGAAATGGGTAGTCAAACCCAAAACCCAAAACAAAATATGGAATTTTTTGGAAGTCTCGGTGTTTTACTTTTAGCTTATTTAAACATAAGTTACATTAAAACCTGTCTAAACCGGACACTTTGTAATGTATTTTTGAACCTTGCCAAACCAAACACCTGTCTAAACCGGACACATTTCAAAATCCAAAAAGGGTTACCTAAGATGTGTTTTACAGTAGTATTTTTGTGTGGATTCAGCTTTTTATCAAGCACAACTCCGTATTAGAAGAGAATGCTGCAACATTATGCCAGATAGAACCTGATCACCATGTGCTTGAGGTTGGGTTTGGTCCCGGTATAGGACTAGAAACCGCTTACAAATTTGTTGAAGGTGAGTAAAAAATCTCCTCTACAGACGTACTTATAACTGTTTCATGATTTACTATGTATCTCTCCGCTAACTTATAAGCTCTGCTTTACCAGTTTCTTCCGCAGACCTGTGATCGCTTCCTGATTTAGAAAGTATCAATCCGCTAGCTTTTAGATTCTGCTATACAGGATGTAAAAAATCAGCGGGCATGAGCACTACTCATTACAAACCCGATAAACTGTGTCCGGTGTGCTTTACTAATTGCATAAAAGGGTGCGATTTAGCACTGAGTGTGACAGAATGGGTGTAAAGCGTCGGAATATCTGCGCCTGATCGAGATTAAAGGTGACCATTATTGTAAGACAGGTATGGATTTAAGGTTTCTAGGTTGCTATTATTATCAACCCATTCCGGATCCCGCATTTTTAATCATACCCTGCTGCTTAAAAAGGCACCGAAAACCGAGGTAATCGACGTTTTAAAAATGTTATTGAAATACCAATTATACGTACAATATACCAAGTGTTTTGGCGCGCTACTCATCAAAATAGTAAACCTATTCACATAAATTTTGAAAAGAATTGTGTACTCAGGTATAATGATTTACCTTTAGGAAAATAATTTGCTGTACACCTGATACCAAAACAATAAGTATAAAATATGGAACGGAAGAAAAAAATATATGGACCGCCTCATTTTCAAATTAAGAACGTGACGTCACAATGTAGGAAATTCTGTATGTTTTATCTTTCTTTTTTACATGAACGATCCAAAGCCAACTATATACATTTTGTACATATAAAAAGTATAATATATCAAATCATTAATAGTTCAAGTTACTTCGGGTCAAATTGCAATATATGGACCGGCTGGTCACCTATAAAAATCATTGGTTTTGGGGTTGTGACTTCCATCATATTGAATAAATACAAAAAAATACCAAACATGTATATTGCAAGAGTAATCAAGTGAACCAAGGTTCTAGTTGAAATCAAAAGAATTTAATCCAGGGACAAAGATCAGACATGGAAAACAGACATATACAACAAAGAACATTTCAACACTAGATACCAAACCACGAAAGGAAGACTGCGGTTTATAGACTTTTATGAGCAACTCCGCAGGTGTAATAGCCGACGCAGTGAAATTTGTTCTTTTTACTAATAGTTTTCTACATTTCATCAGGAAATAACACATGACGCGCAATTTCAATTTCCGATGCAGTTTTTTTTCGAACGCCACTAAGTTATCAGTATTTTGCCAACCGGAAAGCAGAATTTCGATCAGGTGACTTGCGGTTCCATGGAAGGGCATCTTTAAGATCAAAGGGTAAAAAGCGAAACTATACCGACTGCGTTAGAAAAAACTAAATATCCCACATAGCATGCAATTGTACAAACCCAGAGGATTGGCGGTAAATTCAAACAAGGAATTGACCAATAGTTATAAATAGTCAACAATCACTCTGATGTTCAGTTGTCATACTGATTCGTTTGGGAGACTTCAGATTGACATTTACTCTTTGCTTTTTTTGTTTTCTTCCGTTTTTGTTTTGTGTTGTTTGTTCTGTTTATTCTTTAATGAATGGCTTCCATATTCGTCGCCTCATTGTTTTCACGTAGTTTTTCGTTTATTGCACTGTATATTTATTTCCTAAAATTTGTAATATCCCTTTGTAGATGGAAGCGGCAAGATATATGGAGCAGAAATCTCGGACAAAATGATTGAAGTCGCATCTAAACGATTGGAATGTCAGATAAACAACGATAAACTTGAAATATTGAAAGGGAGTGCTGGAGAATTACCTTTCAAAGAGAACAGTTTTGATCGAGTTTTCCATTGCAACTGTTACCACTTTTGGCCCGACCTTGAAGCCGGATGTGGTGACCTTTATCGTGTCATGAAGGCAGACACTATTATGGTCACAACCACGTGTACACAAAGGGTAAACAATTTTGTTGAAAAAGGATGCTTGAAATACGGAAGATACGATACGAATGAATATATGAGAGCGCTTGAAATAACCGGATTTCAAAATGTTCATATGGACCAAATTGTTGACGATTCAGGTTTAGAATTTCAAGCAATATTTGCTCATGTTGGAAAAAGTAAATACACTCGGGCCGGCACTGGGATTAATTGAAATACAGTAAAAAGACACATTTTAATATAAAGTTTAATATATTTTAAATCTTTGAAGACCAAACACCTTTCTTAATAAAATCAAAGTTTAAAAGAGGCTCGGTTTTAACAGGTGTTATTTCAATTTTGCGAAAATCAAGTGTTGATATAGCAGTGCAAATCCTGCTTGCAGTTTTATTTTGCTGACATTGATTTAAACGCTCCACTCATCGTTGATATAATACAACAAACTCTTTTTAATTTGATATTTGCTCTCCATACAAAGTCTGTGTTCCGCTCTGTGCTAAGAGGAGGTAGCATATCGGAGGTACAAACGAGGGGACTTCTGTGGACCCATCCACCACATAAAAAATGGATAGAACCGTTCTTCCAATATTGCAAAATCTTCTATTAATGGCATTTCTTAACACTTTAATCATGTAGAAATAGATATTATTTATTTCGTATTGATATTTTACAATGTGGATCCTGAAAAATTCGAAAGATCTTTTGGAGACAATCAGTTGAAGACTATTATCTGAATATAATAGCATTAAAACCTATGATTTTTCAGCACAGTATACTTCTATTCCTCATACTCAATTGAAATCCCAACTTAAAACATTATACATCGTTGTTTTTCCAAAAAAGATGGTACACCTAGATACAAAAATATAGTTCTTTGTAGAGATCCCTCATACTTTGTAAGAAATAATTCCAAAGCATCTTACAAATATAAAGAGGAAGATGTTAACAAAATGCTGGAATTTTTAATCGGCAACATATTTGTCCAGTGTGGTGGACGTGTTTTTCAACAAACGGTCGGCATTTGGATGGGAACAAATTGTGCTCCTTTACTTGCTGACCTTTTCTTTCACTCTTATGAGGCTGACTTTATAGTTGATCTGATCAGAAAGAAAGAATATCGTTTGGCTAGATCCTTTAATTTCAGTTTCCGCTATATAGATGACGTATTATCTTTAAACAATCCTAGTTTTGGGGATTTGATACATCGCATCTACCCCAAAGAACTTAAGATAAAGGATACTACAGACACTGTGAAGTCAATCTTATATCTTGACTTACACTTAGAAATCTGTGGTAAAGGAAAGCTATTGACCAAACTTTACGACAAACATGATGACTTTTCATTCAGCATTGTCAACTTTCCTTTCATCTGTGGCAACATCCCTTCGGCTCCTGCGTATGGAGAGTTCAGATCACAACTCATACGTTATGCCAGAGCTTGCCGAAACTACGCAGACTTTTTGTATCGCGCTAGAACTCTACCAAATAGGCTTCTGGAACAGGGTTATGTTGCTACAAGATTGAAGTCATCACTACAGAAGTTTTATGGTCGTCATCATGAACTCGTGGATCTTTATGGTGTATCCATCTGCACCATGAAAACTGATTTATTCAACGGATCATAGTTTTCTTTTCCTCGTTTGTCTTCCCCGGACTTAAATTTTTATGAGCAATTCGGCGGGTGTTTCTTGACAAGCAGAGGACGTTACCCTACCGGTGCGCCTGGTCCATGCTCCCAGTTTTTAGTGGAGTCCGAGTTGCTTATTTGCTTTTGTTACTTTGTATGTATGATTTTAGTTACCTCATGTTCTTTGTTGTGTATATCTGTTTTCCATGTCTGGTCTTTGTTCCTGGATTACATTTTTTGATTACCGGTATAACCTTGGTTCCCTTGATTACTCTTACACCGATTTATTTGTTTCCATTAATAATTAAATGTTCTGTAAATAAAAGAAATCCATGCATTTGAATGGAAGCTTGGGATCATTCTATTGAAAACACAAAGTCACGTGAGAACTCTCCGTGCAAAATCCGACAGGGTATTCAAGGACGTTAAAACCCCTTAGTTTTATTAAAGAACAAAACGATATTCACGAACAACTTGAAAACCACTAAAACCCAATTTGTTAGATATTCTGTATTATTAATTTCCGCTTCTGCCAAACTCAGGACGAAACTTTGCCTCTTTTTACATTTTTGACCTTACACCTTAGGGCCATATGCAGAAATTGCACTATGCTTATTTTGGTCACATTATTTGGAAATACCGTATATACGTTCCTTTAATTGGCAACTAGAGGCTCTAAAGAGCCTGAATCGCACACGTAGCAAACTGTGCTAGGGCAATATGTAATGATACCATTTTAATCATTATCATTTTATTCAGAATAACGTTTATATATTGATAGAAATTTGGCCCCTAAAAGTGTCATTTTGACAATTTTTCAAGCTTTTTCTAATTATTTGGAATTAAATCCTCATTGCATGGTGATCCGATTTAAAAAACAAAACAAAACAAAACAAAAAAACATTCATCGCATGGTCGATGAATATGCG
This sequence comes from Perna viridis, assembly GCA_037379345.1. Taxonomy (NCBI): domain Eukaryota; kingdom Metazoa; phylum Mollusca; class Bivalvia; order Mytilida; family Mytilidae; genus Perna; species Perna viridis. The sequence continues at coordinate 25,375,446 of CM074523.1, forward strand.
TGGGTCATGCTCAACATACACATCAGCGAGGAAAATTCATTTATTCTATTCAACCCCTTTATAGAGGAATTGTATATTGAGTATATTCATAGAGTTAACACGAACGGGTTCTTACGTCTAGTGTAGGTTTCACTTAACAAGTGAATCAAATACTGTAGAAAATTTCATATTACAAATCTATCACATATTTGAATAAAATAATACCACTTCAATATTATCTTGAATATTAAACTTGAATATCGTTGAATACTATAGAGATATAGAATGGCAATAAACGAAATTACTGTGTTTACATATGATGTAGATTTCTCTGGTTGAATTTCATAGTTTGGTACTTGGTTGGATCATAATGTCTTTGACATTTATTCCATATCTCAGGGTTTTGAATATATTCTATAATATAAATAAACAAATATAATGTTTTCACCAAACTCTTTGAAACGCCAACTTGAATTTAAGTACAAATGGAGTTTTAAAAACATGTTCGACGTTAAATTTTTTTCTTGGGAACTGTCAGTTGCGTTTATCATGTTTATAGAGAAATGCCTAATGATTTCAAATTTTTAATACCGAATCATAACCTACTATATTATTTGTTGATGACCGGAAGTATAATGTCCATATTGAGCATGCCTGCATTTGGTCTTTTAATTTATATTGAGTCTGTTTCTCCTTATTGGGTCTATATTTCCGTATTGGTTCAGTTATTAATTCTTATCTAATTCTAGACAAATAGTATTGAATGTGCAATTTTAATCATAATTTACACAACTGGTTAAAAGTACATTATAAACACTATCAGGTCGTACAGTCAAGAAACAGAAGTTCCCCCATAACACAAGTTCAAACAGAAGAAATTAGAAGACTTAGGCACAGCCAAAAACTGAGCATCGCTCGTATACATTTTTCTTACATGTGTAAAATCGTACCGGATCTAGACACTGTAAATAATTCTTTTATATTTTTTCTTTATTTTTGACTTGTATATTTTAATTTCAAACCAATTAAAAGGCTACTGTCATTTTGAATTCAATTCCCTGACCCATTTCTGAGGGCCTGTCTTATACCTTCCGGTTTGAGTGAACGTCTATAGTTAGTCTCTTGCGCAGTGCTCGGTATTACGATTATAAGTTCCCAAAGAAATTTGATTGTAATATCGGTATTAATTTCTAACGAAATAAACCTAATAAAACAAATGTTGACAGTACACAAATCAAAATAAAACCACTCCTTATCAACATTGAACTTCAAAATCGTTAAATACTTAATTATAAACACTGCCAGGTCGTACAACATTTAGAATACCGCCACATTTATATTAAACATAAATATCGTATTATTGTTAATTAACTAAAGTATATTAGACCTAATACGGATAAAACTCCACATCGAAAATTTCATTCTATTAGGCCATTACGACAATCTACAAAGCAATACGGATTTTCCCGTATTGGCACGGGTTTTGCAGGACCAATATTAGCATAGGCGAGTATCTTCAAGCATTCCAGTAACCTAAGAGATTTTTGCAAGGTGTCGTTGAGTTATGGAAATGTAAAGAGACGATGAAAACTACACAATTTTCAAGACAAATTTATTATTATTTGAACATGTTAAGGTAGTAGACCTAAGGTAAGGGACACAACTCTTACAAATCATTGGAACGTTTGTATTCACCATTTTATACCCATCTCATGTAATCATCAAAGTAATTTGGTCTGATTTCATTCTGTTTCAAAGGGAAGCTTGAAGGCTTTCGTGAAATTCTACATGATACAAACATATCACTGATTTGAAGAGTTATGTCTCTTACCCCAGGTCTATCTCCTTTAGTTTATTACGAAGTTTGGTCAAGTCCAATGAAGTGAAAGAAAAGGTCAACAAACAACTTTTATGATGTTATGATACATTTACTGCAAATGATTGACCTTTCACCTCACCTTTTACGAACTGCATGTAACAAAATCTGTAGACCTTAACGGCCACTTTGGAGTACAAAACACCGTGAGACCACACAACATTCAAAATACTACCACATCAACATTAAACTTCAATATCGTTAAATACTACATATGAACACTGTCAAGTCGCACAACATTAAAAAAAACACTACTTCAACATTAAACTTCGATATCGTTAATTACTAGATTATAAATACTGTCGGATCGAGGCGACCGTTTCACTGCACTATTGGACTCATTTCTCTTAGCAAAGAGTTTACTTTTACTGCGCTCAAGGCTACATATTTCAATGGTTCCACTGTCAGATCCCAGTAAAACGTCATCTAACGACGACTCGCTCTTTATTTCTTCATTTTTCCCAGATTCTTTATCCATCTTCTCAATGGTTTTCTTTGGTAGTTCGGAACCACGTCTGGCTCTATTGTCTTTACTACTGACTATAATTTCTGTTCGTATCGAGAAGATATTTTCCTTAAGCCAGAATGTAGCCATTTGACCCTTTCCCTAAAAAGTTAAAACGCACTTGTTAATTAACATTTTCGCATTGAGTGAAACCTTGCACAAACAATACCTTACACTTGTCATATAGTCATAATGATCAATTTACTGTTTGACTTTGACGAGGTGACAACAGAAGAAAAAGGCATTACCAATTTGGAGGGTGTTTTTCTAGAAGCACGGAAGACTAATTTTTTTACCAACCCAATGTTACATGCTCCAGATTTTTGCATTTCATCTAACACATTTTATACCGTTTGTCTGTTTTTGTCTTTTTTTTTTTGCTCTGCTCTTGGTTTTCTTCCAATACCCTGTTTATTGAATTTGTTCTTAAGTAGCACTCCACATAAGAATCATGCAAAATGTGATTCATGGTTGGAAAGCCTACATATTTTTATTTTTTATATTTTGTTTAAAATGTGTAAACAGAAAGTAACATGTAGTTTTTCATATAAACCATCTTCACAGGAGATAAAAATTATTTAGAATGCACTGTAGATTCCAAAATAAGGGAAATAACTCTGTAAACGACACTCAAATACAATAGAATCTATTGGATTTTCAATTTTGATTATCTCCTAAAGGGCAGGCAGATATGAATAAATAATTACAAATTTCAAAATATAGACCCATATAACAACTTAATTACAAAAATAAAAACATGTGGCCTTTTTTTTTGGGGGGGGGTGTATCATATTTTTCAGATTTTGCATGATTCTTACAAAGACAGCCACTTAACTTGTGACGAATGTGTTTCTTTTGAAGTCTCATTAGAGTTTTAGTTTAAACTTGGCCAACTGAGAGATTAAACATACATTATTATGAGAGAAAAAGAACGGCAGATTGTGTATAATCTTCGTATTTGTGACTGCTGATGCTAGTTTGGTAATGACGTAGGACTATCAGGATTTGTTAAACATGAATTGTACATAGTAATATCTTTCTGAAATTTGACCTCTACCCTTTTTCTTGTCAAGTTTTTGTAAGAATCAGGCGAAATGGGAAAAATCAGAAACCCCACCGATCTGACTATAAGTTCACTCAAGGATGTTCTCTCTTTTTGAAATCACTGGATATGCACAGAATTTTTCAATAGAATGTTAGAAAAATGAGGATTTTGACAAAATTCATTCAGTGAATTTCACAGAAATTATAACTCAATTTACCAATGCGATATCGAAAATCTTGTCTTTTCTCCTTGATTTTGATGGTGCAAACTAAATTTTGCCCAAACCGATACACATACTTCAGCTTCATATCTAGACCTGGACCTACACACAGACAACGAAGGACGTTAAAATTAAAATTGGTTATGGCGAACCTGATGATTTCAACAATGAGTTTCCCATTTTTGAGTGGCACAATACTAATATCTCCAGCATATGGAGTATATAAACAATACTAATTCATTATTTCCGGTACATTTCAATACAAAGGGGCAGCATTAAATTATCGCCGGTCAAAATCGGTAAAATTAGTAGTCAAAACAGTACAATGGATAATTTAAGCCTAGCTTTGTTAATATCATCACTCATCACTACAAAGTTTATTGACGTATATCACACCTTGATTGACCGATTCGTCTTTCTATCACACAGATGAGGCAAGGCTGGATATCTTACGGGGTGGAAACGGTATATTCGTTATTTTCCGATACTCACCTTTATATTAACAAGACCCCAATATTCGATATTCGAGGGAGATATTTCAATCAGACATGATATCTTACATGATTGTAACGGTGTATTGGAAATTCCTTTACTAACCTTTATATCAACAAGACCTCTAACATTCAAGGCAGATATCTTCAATTAGATTTAATATATAACAGGGTTGAAACGGTATATTCAAACTTTCCTTTACTAACCTTTATATTTATAAGACCTCTGGATTCGAGGGAGAAAATTACTAATGTATCCAATAAAGCCTTAGCCTGAGGGCTGACGAACTTTCATGGCAGAAACGAGACAAGATTGTACGTATAAATTAGCACATCATACAAGAAGTATTGTTTCTAGCACAAGATATCAGTGCACAGTAAGGCTTTAAGGAGAATATATTGACAGTAGCAAACGCATGCGTTTCCACTTCATCAAAATGGAATTGGTTAGTGAAAGTTGTGTATTTTTTTATTTTTTTCGCTTGCTTATTGTTGTATCTTTTCATGAAACTATATTTCGACTTAATTGTTTATTTTGTGGTTGTAATTAATTTTTTTTCGTTTCACATTTGGTAACAATTATTCAGGAAATGGTGTTTTCAATTAGTTTACTGTGATTTTATTTGTCAACATCTTCCGTTTTCATAATGAGAAAGATTAACGGTAAATGTCCAGTGCAGGCGATATCCGGTATTTCAGAGATAAAACACCTCTCTCACCAGGCTCCACGCAGGCCTTTCAAAATTTTCAGGCGTTATTAAAATTTTACGTCGTTTGACAATCGGATAACGACGCATGAAATCAATCACTTTTTCCCGACTTTGAGAGACTGTCTGCAGCGTCTAGAGTGAATTTCGAACGTCAGAGTTTGTTCGGAGTTTGCTCAACCACAATTAGTGCTTACGCCTATGGAGAATACAGCCTAATATTTTGCTCTGCAACTTTGTTAAAATCAGATGTGAATGCTTTGGAATATCTGAAAAGGAATTGTAATGAAAAAAAAAAAAAACATTGCACATACTGGTAATACAGTGTCTACATAGAAAATATATTGTTTTAATATTGAACTCAATGAAATGTAAATGACGAATCTCCATGCATTTGAATGGTATACGAGGACCAATTCTCATAAAGCCACAGAGTCACGTGACAAGATTTACATACCCTCATCGTATAATATACGAATTAAACCGGTCACCTGGGCCGGAACTTTTTACCTATTTATATACACACAAAATGTTTGTAAGAATTAAAATCAGACACTCTATTATATAAAGGATACGAAAACTCGACAAAAGCAAATTTAAACCGACTCTCGATTTTTCAATTGATTTAGATCTTTGCCTTTTTATCTTATAAGACCTCATAAAAAGCGTACACATGAATCCACGTCTGACGTAGGTTTAAGTTGTTGCTTTTCCAGAAAGTCGACCACCTTTTATGCCTAAGGTGGTATGGCTTTTTTCTGATAATTTGCCGTATGACTATTTTAAAATCTACTCGACTGACTGTTGATTGTCTGTATAACTTTAAAACTTATAATCTTTTGAAATTGGAAAAAAAAAGCATTTAATAGACTTTAAACTCGCTACTATTTTACTTCTAACAGCCATTTTTAAAATATTGCTCCCATTATGAAATTTCATACCAATTTTATCCTTGGAAAAGATTTTCCGAGAAATCATTAAAAAAACTGTGCAAAATGAACGCTGCAACGTTTTATATTTACTTTTTTGACCTTCTGAAATATACGCAAAAGTACTTACCTAAATCCACAACCTGTAGAAATAATCGAAAACGTAATATTTTAAATAATAATTACTTATTATAAATATTTATATGAGAGACTTGACCCCACCTCAAGTTCTTTTCAATATACGCATACAAATATGCGTACAACTCATAAATATTTCGTATTCAATTGAAATATATTCCAGGTACATGTAACTATTTTCCATATTGATAAGTATTTTAATCTGATGAGCTGTTCAAATTTTCTTTTAAATGAAGTTGTACTATAGTACATCATTTTTGAACGGATAATCAACAGAGCACGTCCGTATCAAAATCTAAAATTAGAAACTGTTTCACGTCGACGTTTTGTTTTTGTTTCATTTTGTTAAATTTTCAACCCCTTCTGGATAAAATTTAAAAAAATGGAAGCTGTAAATCGCGAAGTATCTTAAAAATATTTAAACTTTTAATCCTGACATTTATAAGGTTTCTAAAAATTGCTGGGGGTTGTTGAAATTCCTTCTTTTTAAGGAATACGAGGCGCATAAACAAGGAAGTTGATCGAATCACCGGAATGTGTGGCAGAAATAAATTATTTATTTATTTGTTATGGAATATTTTGCTTACCCCCAGCACTTCTCCAGCAAAATAAACATCGTTTAATGCATGCTTAAATTTTCATAAATTTCTGTTGAGGTTAACAGCTTGCAGTTTTGCAAAAAAAAAAAACAAAAACAAAAACAAAAACAAAACAATACTCATGCGCCGAATCCCAAAAGGGATTAGGCTGTAAACTAAGTCTATTATGTGTTTAGTCTTTTTTTGTTTGGTTTTCATTGTACCTTTATGACTTATTTCATTTAAAAATGTAAAATAAAAATAAAAATCCCTACCTACTGACCCTACATTTTTAGAATAGTGCTCGGAAACATAACATTATTTTTTGGCTTTGGGAATATCTCATCAATTGACTGGGATGCACCAATATCTGTCTTACATGCACTTGAAAGTGTTGTTTTTATCCCAAAAAAGTATGTTGTTGGGTCAAAGATTCAGCAAATGCTGCTGTAGGCTATACAACACTGTATATAGCGTGCACAATATGAATTGAATCACTAGTTCACCGATCGACATTAAATCACGTTATAATGACGTTGTGTACGTTGTTAGTGTCATTTAGGATTATAATAATAAATCTTTGAAAGATACCGTTAATTGTGGAGGGAAAGCATTATTCGATCACAAGAACGTCCATTTTCATATGTAGACGGGTAACATTAAGAAATGCTTGCTTCCCATTTCACCAATATATCTAAGTTGTTTCTTGGCGTACTTTGTTAAACAAACTTTTTTGGAAAGAGCAGTTTGTGCTGCAGACGATGTCATATTTTTCATGACGTAATGATAAGATCAAAGCGTATTACAATATCACAAATGTCTCCCGTTTGATGTGGACATTGTAAAAATGGAAAAAAATCGATTTGCAGACAAAATGTTAGACATTTTTTTTTAAAAAAGTTATGCGAATAGCTTTTTTTTAATCGGAACTTTTATTTACTAATATTGACAATTTATTACATAACCCCAATGAAGATATATATAAAATGTTCAATCAGTCTTTTTGTTAAACGCCTGTTTGTCCGTATTTCACTTATGTCACAAATCTTATTTTTTTCGACGTTGGCCATTGGCTACATTCTTGCTAACGGTTGTAAAATATACCAACGAATAGTATTTTTACCAAAGTAAAGGACTGTATAATTATTCAAAATAATGAGTTTTATTGTCTAATAGTAGATAAATAATCACGTGTGTGTTATGATGTCACGTTGTCTTTTCCACGACGTTTCCTACACGTTGCGTGCTACCCGGTCTTTATCAAAGGTTTTTTAGTTAGCTTTGAGTGAACTAATAACTATAAAATTTTGAGTTTTACATGTTTATATGCTGCAGATAGTATATTCTAAAAATTATGGTACTTGGTTGAACATGTATCTTAGCGCAGCATCTTGTCTGTGTCTAACCAACGTGTCACAACATCTTAAATTTGTATATTTTATTTATTCACGCGCACACCATGCGAAATTCGAACGAATTGTTCAAAAAGGCAAATGGTGTTGAGTGCGCGCACTTCTGTCTGTTCATATGCAACTATGAAATCGGGATCAACGTGTCTGCATCAAAGTATTTTAGAGTGTGTAGACACGCGATTGCACATTCCCTAGTGAAATATTGTAAACTCAACGTATTTCATGATTGTCTTAATTACCTCTTGACAAATATTTTAGCTATTATATATAATAAGCTGTACAAACGTTGCAAAAATAATTTTTTGAAATTTTTTTTTCATATCGGACCAAAAACAAAATAAAAGATATATTCTGGTGTGGCCTTTTTGACCACTTTTAACTCGAAAACCATCAGAGTTATCCGAAATCTGATTGAAAAATGCAGGCAGGATTATTAATGAGGAATCCAATGAAGAATCCGAAATAAAAAAAAATTAAAAAAAAGTTATGAAAATGTTTTTAGGCGCTGCCAAACTTTGACCCCCTATAACTTGAAAACGGTCCAAAACACATAAAATCTGCTGTACATTTGTTTACCCGAATTAAATAAAAAACACATTAAAAATTGGATAATTAAAATCAAAAAAAAAATCTACATGGGTTTTAATAAAACACGTATTTTTACCCTTTTTAGCCCTTTTTTCTAAAGCGGTAGCGGTTACAAAGTCCAAATTAAATCGGAATCTTCTTCGTTGTTGGTAAAAATCAGATCAACATTTCAGAACAATTCGTCAACCACAACTAAAGTTATCGCACGGAAACGAAGTGTCCCCAAACCACGACGACGTCAACGCGGACGACGACGTCGCCGCCGACAACGACGATTGCGCCATAACATTATACGACCGCAAGTTTTTTTTCCGTCTTATAACAAAAACGGGAGATTTCGCTCTCAAATTTTCTCAAAGAAGGAGCTTTGTCTAGGTTTGGTTTTCTCAAAATGTTCAGCAATGTTTAATGTCTAGCAACAGACCTTAGAATTCCGAAACGAGTACATGTATTCAGAAATATCAATATACATCTACATTAGAGATATAAAACCAAATAGGAAAGAAAAATATTCACGTTATACGCTTCCACAATTTGATTTCTGGGGGGGGGGGGGATTTTACTTACTTTTTTGCTTGTAGATTTGTTAGATTTCTCTTTTAGTGAGGGTGTTTTACTTTTTTAGGGCATCACGAAATTTGTTTTCATAATTCCTAACATTTCTCTCATAGGATAAAATTTACTTCAAATCACTTTAATATGGTTGCCAAACTATTTACCATATCAAGATGTAATCTGATCATTTCAATTGACCAAAACGTACGAAAAATTAATATCGAATCGGATAATTAAATAATAAAACATGTCGTGTGTGTATTTTATGTAAAAAAATAAATAGGCACACTTCTTTTTACGTGTAACAATTATAAAACGATGTACGTCGCAATAAAAAAGACGTCGAAATTTTACCGATTTCGACTTCCCGAATATGACATAAACACCATACGTCAATGCATTAATTTTAATGAATTTAATGAATGACCGTGGTCACATGACAACTAGTTTCCCCGAATACACAATGACCCACATTCACGGGTTTGACTATGCCCGGGTATTGTGTAAACGCTTTGATGCTTTACGCCGTCCGTGAGAGACCCCAATTTTGAACCAATTTTTAGCCAAGATGAGTGTAAACAGTATTGAGTATATATGTTAGCACGAAAACGAAAATTAAATTAAGTATAGGAAGAGTCAGCTGATTGTCTATCATGCAAATGATTGGCTAACACTGTGTGTTACGAAAAATTTTTAGGGATTTTAGTGGTTTATATCCACAAAGGCAGTCGAATTATCTCGTAGAAACAACGGTGTTCTAGCTTTATAATGCACGAAATGAAGGATGTAACGGATATACGGAAAGTGCTATCATTTTCAACTTTATTGTTATAGTGTTATTTAATAAAGTTACAGTTCTCATTTGTAGGGTATTCAGATTCAGATTTGTCAACATGTCAAGGGTATGCCATTCTGAATGACTACCTCAAATGAGGGTTGCAATGTTCTGTTTTTTTATGATCAAATTATCTGCTATTGATTTTTGCATTAGTTAAGGAGTGTTATACCCTGAGTTGTCTATATTCTGTTTAGAAATTTTTGTGCAATACTTCAGGTGGCCTTTTGCCTAAACAGTTAAGTTCTGACAATCATTGGTAGGGGTAAGACTTTTTTTTTTAAAGTGGTCCAAAAAAATAAATATCATATTTACTGCAAAATCAAACATTAGAAAAATCTGGTCGAAAAAATGAAAGTGTCCTTATAATTCCTGTGCAAAAGGTATTATAATTTTATTGACATCACTCAGATTGTACTAATTACATCTAGATAAACACTTTTAATCAAATAATGTAATTTTAAACACACATATCATAAATAATGAAATATTAAAAGGAGTAACTCCTTTGCACACAAAACTCTGTGCTTAGATCATTTTCGCTCTACTGGTTAGGTGAGGTCCTTTCGGCTATTTGTTCTCCATCATTTCTTGACATATGTGGTCATTATCTGTAGAAGATCGTAGTGGAATCGTGATAAAACAATGATTTTAGATAGCAACATGTACGCTGAGGCCAACAAAATACGATCGCAGACCTGTAATTTGCGGGCTAAGTCGGATACTCTACAATATTTTACGCATATTGAAAATGACTGATGTTTTAGCCACCGACCATTTATTATCCTGGAGGTGGGGGTGCGTTAGGACTTGATGTCGGATAAGATTTTTTTTTCACGTAAAAGCAGTGGCTATTTGACCGGAATCGATTGAATAGCCTGTCGTTTATGGACAGGCAATTCAACCGGGGACTAAAAATCACAAGTAGTATAATTAAGATATATATGTATACGGAAACAAAAATACATCGCTGATACAATTTAGTTGTGAGAAATATTTAGATAGTTGTAAGAAACATTTAGATGATTTTGTAAAGAATCTGAGAATTTGAGAAATGTCTAGATACTTTTGATAAGTACATGTATGTAGACAGTTGTCAGAAGCATCTAGAAGCTTTTGCGAAGTATCTGTATACTTCGCGAAAATACGTAAATGCTTCTCACAACTATCTAAATATTTTTTCACACATATAGAGATGATCCTCACAATTATATTGGTACCTTTTACTTCACATGAGTACGATACAACCAAATAATATCATCGATGTATCTTTGATAAATGTATCTTTATAGTTGTGGCAAGCATTTATATCCTTTTGCAATTACTTAGATATTTTTGATAAGTATCTAGATGCTTTTGCGAAGTATTTAAATACTTGTGAGAAGTATCTAGATACATGTGGGAAGAATCTAGATACTTTCGATAAGTATTTAGATAGTTGTGAGAAGCATCTATATTCTTTTGCGAAGTATCTAAATACTTTTCAGAAGCATCTAAATGCCGTTAAAAGTATCTAGATAGTTGTGCAACGCATCTAGTTGATTTTGCGACGTTCTAGATAGTTGTTAGATGTATCTAAATGCTTTTGCGAGGTATCTAGATATTTGTGGAAAGAATCTCGATACTTGAAAGAGGTATTGAGATACTTTTAATATGTATCTAGATAGTTGTGAGAAGCATCTAGATTCTTTTGTGAAGTATCTAGATACTTTTGGAAGCATTTTGTTTGTTCCTATGGGGGGCCATGGGTAACCCAGTGTTATATCTCTATGTATGTTCCTATCGGGGACCATGGGTAACCCAGTGTTATTAATATTTGTTTGTTCCTATATTAGAGGACCATAGGTAACCAACGTTATATTAATATGTATGTTCCTATATGGGACCATTGGTAACCAATTGTTACCTCTATATGTATGTTTCTATAGGGAACCATGGGTAACCCAATGTTATATACCATATGTATCTTCGTATGGATCATTGATAAATGAATGTAAAATATATTTGTATATTTTTTATAGTCAATTAAGAATGTTAAGAAAAATTGAAAATTATATATATATTATGTATTATGTTATAAAAGTCAAATAAAATCCAACTGTTGAGATGTACTTAACAGGCTAATCTTGCGAAATCAGCCAACAAATGATATCATAATCATTCAGTAAAATATTTAACGTTGAGCTACAAGCACAGCTTCTGTTTGTCTGTAAAAAAACGATATTGTTTTACTTTTTTATAATCTACATATTTTGTTTTGTTATTGCTGTTATTGTATAATGTATACACTTTTTCTCTACTTTCATTTCATTTGCACCGAACTATATTTTGTGTCTTAAAAGAGGTCGTGATTAGGCGGGGGACCTCTGGTCACCGTTGAGCGACAGAAATATCCTCCTGCGGTCATAATACCTCTTTGGCTCTTGTTAATTTGTCAAGTATATATAGTAATCTCGTGTCTGTCTGTCTGTCATAATTAATGTTTTGGTTATTACACCTCTATGGCTCTTGTTAATTTGTCAAGTATATACAGTGATCTCGTGTCTGTCTGTCTGTCTGTAGCACGTTATATTATTATACCTCTATGGTTCTTGTTAATTTGTCAAGTATGTATAGTGATCTCGTGTCTGTCTGTCTGTCACAGGTAAGGTTATTATACCTCTATGGCTCTTGTTAATTTGTTCAGTATGTACAGTGATATCATGTCTGTCTGTCTGTCTGTCACACTTTATGTTATTAAACCTCTATGGCTCTTGTTAATTTGTCAAGTATGGATTGTGATCTCGTGTCTGTCTGTCTGTCACACGTTAGGTTATTAGACCTCTATTGTTAATTTGTCAAGTATGTATAGTGATATCATGTCTGTTTGTCTGTCTGTAGCACGATAGGTTATTTAACCTCTATGGCTCTCGTTAATTTGTCAGGTATGTATAGTGATCTCATGTCTGTCTGTCTGTCTGTCGCACGTAAGGTTATTATACCTGTTGGCTCCTGTTAATTTGTCAAGTATGTATAGTGATTTCGTGTCTCTCTGTCACAGGTAAGGTTATTTTACCTCTATGGCTCTTCTTAATTTGTCAAGTATGTATAGTGATCTCGTGTCTGTCTGTCTGTCTCAAGTTAGGTTATTATACCTCTATGGCTCTTGTTAATATGTTAAGTATGTATAGTGATCTCGTGTCTGTCTGTCTGTCTGTCTGTCTGTCTGTCTGTGATTTCATGTTAGTTTTGTTGTCTGTCTGTTACACGTTAGGTTTTGAGGTATGTTGATGTCGGGTTTATTGTTAAGTGTAAGTAGTGACCTCATGTCAGTTTGTCTGTCTGTCACACCTAATGTTTGTAGATTTTTTTTATACATTTGATTGATTGATCAAGTGTGAACAGTGATATCATGGCAGTCTGTCTGTTACACGTTAGGTTTGAAGGTAGTTTTTATACATTAGGTTGATTGGTCATGTGTATAAAGTGATCTCATGTCAGTCTGTCTGTTTGTCTGTTACCCTTAATGTTTGAAGGTAGTTTTATACATCTTGTTAAGTAGTCATGTGCATAAAGTGATCTTCTGTTAGTCTGTCTGTCTGTGTTACGTTAAGTTTGGAGGTAGTCTTTATACCTTTTGTTAATTATTTTAGTGTATAAACAGAATTTAGACTTCAAAATTAGTTCCTTATAGACAGATGTTTGGTACAATTAAACAGATATGATGGTATTTATACCCCATGCAACCAAGTTGTGAAGGGCATATTTTTTTACCTGTCAGTCCATCATTAGCTGTCCAGACTTTGTTCTAAACACTTGCAGATATTAAGATGATTGTTGGTATGTGAGATTACCATGATGATAAACAGATCATGTTTACGTTTTTTTTTTCGCTCAGATATTGAGCTGATGTTTGGTATGTGAGTTTACAATGTATCATGATCAATTACAGATCAAGTTTATGTTATGTTGAGATTTCCTATGAACTAAGGCCCCTGGACTTTCTTTTTTTTCAAATACTTTTAATTTGAGAGTTTTATTTGTGGATGTGTGGGCTATATTAGCACGATAACAAGGGTTCTTTATATTAAAAAGTGTCTGTTATTGAGAGGTATTCAGGTTATTCAGATTCACTTAAGACAGGTTTAAGTGTTCTGTTTTGGATATAAGAATACAAAATTTCACTGTAACTGATTAGTGTTCTGTGTTAAATATTAGGGTCATTAGTTCACTGGTAACAGATTAGTGTTTAGTATTAGATATTAAGGTCATTCGTTTATTGTTCAGGTTATATGCATGGAAGTACATCGTTCTTATTCTTGCTTTTTTCAGGACATTTGTATCTCTAGTGGCGTCGACAAATTTGTCTGCTTTCATCTCAATTGTTCCATGTTCATCTTGACTGTGTAAATATCATCTGTTAGTACTATGTGCATGGGGCTGTTTGAGATGATAACATTTCGTCATCATTCATGGATTCAGCAACTGAGGACCTACCATAGAAATTCTTTCCTTCTATCTTCCAGAATGGATTTCGACCATCCCTTTCTACAGACAAATGTTAGATCAGCTTGACCTCTTGAGTATTCCAGAATGTATTTAGACCCTCCTTTTTTAAGACCAGCCTAACCATTTTTTTTAGACCAGCCTAACCCTTTTTTTAAGACCAGCCTAACCCTCCTTATTTTAAGACCAGCCTAACCCTTCTTTTTTTTAAAGACCAGCCTAACCCTCCTTTTTTAAGACCAGCCTTACCCTCCTTTTTTAAGACCAGCCTAACCCTCTTTTTTTGTTGAAGTATAACCAGTGGGGATTATCTTGTTACATTTCGGATGTATCATTTTAGTGTAATAAGCTCATAAGTGATTAAGGCTTTCCAAACCTGTAGGGTTTAGGCCATTTGATATTTACATCACAATTCACATATTACACAGAAATATTGCTACTAACTAACAATCTGTGCCATTAATTCAATTAACTACTAAATGAACATTCAATTTCAGTAATTTTTCTTGAGAACGCAACTGAAATTCTCACATGCTTCACGAACCTGAGTCAATTTTTACTAGTTTCCGGTTTCGGGTAAGCTGCTTAAGGCATAAACTGAACTGACCAAGGAATGTCACAATTTTTATTTATCTATGAGCATTATTTTATTAAAATTATATAGTGAGAAACCTGTCTAAACCTATATATTTCAAATTTAAAATTGGCTCGGTTCAGACCTGTATATGTGGTTGGTTTTCTAAGGTTCCAAAATGTACATTATCACTGATATAAAGATCTTTAAAAAAAGTGTCTGGTTTAGACAGGTTTCAGTGTATATGAAACCATCTTAGTTTTGTGTCAAATAAACGTTTTATTTTTAATGTGAAGTGAATACTTTCTTGAATTACCTCCCTTAGACCATTTTTAGCTTCTCTCAAATTCATTTTTTATATTAAAAATGATAATATTTGAAGACTTCTTTTAAAACCCATGGTAAACTAAAGTCCCACACTGTATCCCGATTAGACACTGAATCTTTTTTTATACTGCAGGGAAAGGGGGTGCGGTCTGTATTTTTTCCAAATTCAAGCCATTTTTTCTCTTTTTTTTTCTCAGGCATGGACAGAAAAAAATATGAATCAATATTTCCCTATTACTTTACAATGAAAATTTACAAATATGAACACATTGCCTTGTTAACTGCCTTTTTTTCCACCCGAGATCTTGATATCGGCGGGTAAAAGACAATATCAATCAAGGGCTGATAACAAGGGCAATATTAAAATGGCTGTACATATTCTGTTTATCACAAACATTTTCTTACCAGTAATGGATTATTTATCAATTTTTCTATTTTTGGACAGAAAATAATAAAACACTAGCAGGTAATGATGATGTGTATTCTATTTTGTTTTTACTGCATTTGATTTTTCTCTGTGTTTATAGCAGAATCACTCTTCATTATGACAGGTGATTATTGTTTATTATCAATTCAGCATAAAACCAATTAACTCTTCACTCGTATTTTCCTACTTTATATTTGGGCATCACATGTAGATGTACTTGAAGACATATGGTTGCTGTCATGAAGATTACAAAGGGAAATAATCCAAATCAAGTATTGTTCATGATCATTAATCTTGAGTGCAATTCTTCCTAACCAACACAAGGGATTTTGATGAAATTTTATATGACGGTTTTACAACATATTTAGATATGCATGAAGTAATATAGTTACTTTCTGAAGGCTTTAAGGGAAAATATTCCAACTTAACTGTTCAAATGTTAAAACCTTATAAGTGCAACTCCTCCTACACTAGTCAAGTGATTTTGATGAAACTTTATAGGAAGGTTGGACATCATATATAGATGTGGAACAATTAAGTAATAAAGTCACAGTCACGGACTGCAAGGGGATAAAGTTAAATATTCACAGCATATGAAGTGGGGGTCTTGCTTGCAGTATTCCTAGTTTTTTTTTTTAGTTTTTGTATTATTATTTTGACGTATTTTTCAATTACAAACCCCCTAGAGTATTAATGTTTCAGTAAAAATGGCTTATTTGGTATTTTCTGTTTAGTATTATCACAATTTATACACCTGGGGTTCTTTTGGTGACTTTTGGCCATTTTCGTAGTCAGAATTTATCCAAACAATGCGAAAAATGGAGTTTTCGATTTTTCGGTCAAAGTCACATAAATTCGACTCTACAAGTTACTGCTTAATTAGAACGTCGCAAATTGCGATAGATAATTTGATTTTGTACATAAATAAACCACGAAAACCTAATTTTTAAGAAAGGATTTTCAAATATTATATTACCCCACCCCTAGAAAACTGGTCTCATTATCTAACAGAATTCTCATTGAAAGCATACTGACATTATGAAACCCATATTTTGGGCATTCAAAATTAAAATAATGATGTTCCCAACATATCTGATCAATTCAGGCGCACATATTTTCTTTTTGGGGTGATACTTATTTTAAAATCGTAAAAATGGGCATTTTTAGAATTTCAGGGGTTACGTTCTTTCAGCCAAATGGCCTGGAATACATTTAATTGTGTATTTGCCTTGGGTCATTAGAAAAGTAAGATGTATCATAAATGTGTTTGAATATACAAAAGCTTGTTTAAGTAGGGTACTTGAAAATATTGCCCATTACAGGTGAAATGGAAGATAATATAAATCCGAAAAGTTCCCATTTTATGAAAAAACTCATTATTGTCAGCTTGGAATTGAAAATAGCTCATCTGAAATGAGAAGATATGTTTGATACTTCGATAATGAAAACAACAGTACCCAACATGTCTTTTTTACATCGATTATGTGCCAAAAAGTAACATTTTTTATTCATGTTTAGGTATTCTTTTCATGGGTGGGGGGGGGGCAATTTTCCACCTATTTGGACTTCGAAAAGTTCAAATATTTCTTACCTGGGCTCATTACAAAGCTAAGACACTATATAATTGTATTTAGATAAACAAAAGCTTATTCTAAAAAAAGGCCAATCATAGGTAAAATGGAAGGAAATATGAAATTCTGAAAATTTCCCTTTTCATGAAAAACTCATTATTGTCACATTGAAAATAAAAAATGCGCGCCTGAAATGAGAAGATATGTTGTATACATCGATACATAAAACAATAGTACCCAACATGTCTATTGTACACCGTTTAAATATCAATGACTAACACTCTATCCTGCAAAGGACGCATTTTCTGCCAATATTGTAAATTGATATTGGGCAGTTATTTTTAAAATAACGTGGGAACTACTTTTTGCCTGTGAAACTGTAAACAATATGACGGCCTCCGTGTCGATGCATGTCGCTCAGAAAATCAGTCATACATTTTGTACGTTTTCTGCATGTAATATTTCTCCTCATTGGAAATAAAAAGTTTGAATACTGAAATCGTGACTTGTTTTTATGTGGTGTATAGTTAAATGATGTCTGAGTATTTTTTTTGTGTTATTTTGTATAACCCTATGCTGGTCTATCATTCTCGATCCGCATTCCACTGCAGACGACCGGTAGTCGCCCACAAATGTCTTCCGTCCGACAGTGAAACGGAACCTGCATCGCAATTTAACATGGACTGGCCGCCGACATTGAATTCCATAATCTTAATATTTATATGCATCCATCGCCGAATTCCATGCATGAATGGCTCGTCGTTTCGTGACGTCATAATACAGTAAAAGCGTTTGACAAGACTTTTCGACATTTTTATCCAGATGTAAAACAGTTACCTTTTTCATTTATATTATAGACCCTTTTGTGGTAGTTGGTGAGCATGCTCAATATACACTTCTGCGAGGTAGAGCTTGGGTAGAACAAAAGAAATTTCCTCGCGGAAGTGTATATCGAGCATGCTCTACGCATGCTCATCGACTACCCCAACGTTAGCACAAAAGGGTCTATTGTGATGTGTGGTTTTCACGATATAAAGTTTAAAAAAAATCATAAATTTATGAACTCATTTTAGCGCCCATTGTCAACAAGTTCTTCAGAAAAGTGCGTCGCCGGTTACGCAAAAAAGGAATAACTCAGCACAGCAACCGTCGTAATGTATAAGAATCATTTTTCGGCAAGGAATTACACAGAAAATATTTTATACTTTACTTTTGAAAGTCCTTTACATTTATAAAAATGTTTAGGTTACAAATACAGAAAGCATTTTTTCCCGAATGCATTATTTTAAAATGAATTGGCAGACTCGTATCGATTTGCATACCCATACTGTTGCTAAGATATTACTTCGCGCTGCGTCGTGGAGGCGCACTAGGGGTACTTTTTGTAAACCACAATTTTACATAGAATTGACTTCAACCAATATTTTTTTTTATTTGCAGGATGAAAACAATACAAAACAAGTGTCCTAGCATATCGGAAATATGGGTTACTCTACGCGAAACGGGGGTAAATCGCTCGGCAAAGCCTCGCAAAACCTCCGTTACATAGCCTCATACCCATATTTCCGATATTGTATATTCATGTTTAGGATTTTTTTTTTTTGGGGGGGGGGGGTATGGGTGGAAATTTTTCATCTTTCATGACTGAGAAAAGTTAAAATATTTATTAGTTGAGCTCATTTTGAAGCTAAGATATTATATTAATGTACCGTATGTATACTCAAGTTATTGTTCAAACAAGAAATTTCTACAGACGTCAATGACGAAACTGACGCAGCATGATATCTTTATTCCACCGCAGTCAACGATGACGAAACTGACGACAGCATAATACCTTTATTCCACTGCAGACAACAATGATGAAACTGGCGACAGCATGGTATCATTATCCCACCACAGACGACAATGACGAACTGACGACAGTGTAATACCATTATGCCACCGCAGTCAACAATGACGATACTGACGATAGCATGATACAATTATTCCACGGCAGTCAACAATGACGAAACTGATGACAGCATGATAACATTATTCCACTACAGACGACAATGACGAAAGCGTGTTACCATTATGTCACCGCAGACAACAATGAGGAAACTAGTGACAGCATGATACCATTATTCCAAAGCAGACAACAATGGCGAACTGACGACAGCGTGATACAATTATTTCTACGCAGACAACAATGACGAACTGACGACAGCGTGATACCATTATGTCACCGCAGACAACAATGGCGAACTGACGACAGCGTGATACAATTATTTCTACCCAGACAACAATGACGAACTGACGACAGCGTGATACCATTATGTCACCGCAGACAACAATGTCGAAACTGACGACAGCATAATACCATTATTCGACGGCAGACGACAATGACAAACTGAAGACAGCATAACATTATTCGACGGCAGACGACAATGTGATACATTTATTCCACCGCAGACAATGACGAAACTGGCGACGTAATACCATTATTCCACCGCAGACATCAATGATGAAACTGACAACAACATGATACCTTTATTATTAATAGTCTATCTATATCCTGTTTGAATCTAAATGTGTCTTTTGTTTGTTTGTTTAACCCTGTAATTTGTACCCTTTTGCATTTGTGTATCCTCTATTTCTGGTGTCAATGAAGGGGAAACCCAATTGTTGATTCATTGATAGCAGTTAATTATCTGTTTCAAACTTTTCCAGTGTAAAATGTTGTTATACTAGTGAAATTGAAATGAACCCTCTTTAATAAGGTCTCCAACATGGACCTCTTTAGTAAATTCATCAGATGGTAGCGATAAATTGGCACATCCTGACAAAACATTAACAAGACCACACTTAAACAGCCCTTTCCAGACACTAAAGTGAAAGCCAAGCAGAAATAATGTGGCGTCTTTCCACTGTGTTTGAAATTAACCCTCATGGGAACATCTTCAGAAAATGGCCAGAAACAAGCAAGGAAATTACAACTAACCCCTACGGGCAAACAAGAAGAGATTTTCATAAAATATGTTTAATTTTTTGTACATCAGCAGTCTGTATAATATTACAAGACAATTTACATAAAAAATTATCAGATTTGCTTGGATTAGAAGTAAAATTCTGAATACTTGAAAAATTCAGGAGCAATAACTCTTATCTTCTAAAGTTAAATAAAATCAGACTAATTATGGAGGACTGCAATGGCTTGATAATGTTTCACAGTAATTGAAAGCATATCTAATTGACACATGATCAAAATTGACATACATGTATTATTAAGAGTTATTGCAATATTAACCTTTGAACTTTAACTTCTATAGCATTACAAAAAATTACAAAAAAAATAAGTGGTACATGTAAATGTTGTTAAAATATTGTAATAAAGTCTTAAAAAAAGAACAAAAACAAAAACAAACAAACAAAACCAAACCAAAAACAATACAACCAAACAATATAAGTCCCCACAATGAAAACAAATCTTGATTAAACTCTTGTTTTTTTTCCATAAACAAAATTCTACTATTGATGAAAAATATACAGCATTGACATGGGAGAAAAACGGATTATCTTCCCTTAGAACTACAATGTATTACAATGTCCTTCAGAATTAATATTATTTGACTGGATCTCTATTTAAACTAAATAATTAAGTGTAAGTTTTAAATCAGGAAAAATGCATGTCCATAACCAACAAATCTGACAATATAATTTTACTCAAGGATACTTTCTTTATTTGAAAAGACTATACTTTGATTACTACATCAATAGATTTGTTCAGAATAATTTTTAAAGAGCAAGTTAGAAAAATTAAATTTTTGACAGAATTAGCTGCCCTTGAAATGTTCATTTTGTGTGCATTTCAGTGAGATTATAACTCACCTTACCAAAATTATATGCTTTTCAAATGCACTGTGGTGTGGTGTTAAAATAATAATAAAAAAAAAAAAACAATTAGCAAAATGGATTATCTCCCTTAGAACTACACAAAAAAACAGTATTGACATATGACATATTACTTTTCCCACTCTCCACAGAAGAAAAACAAAACAAAACAAATACATATATAAATGTACATGTATAATCCTTCTATACATCAAAGAAAAAAGCTAAATAAAACATAAAAAAATTATGTAAAATTAAAAGCCTATTTTCTGGCAATTTGTTTACATAATACATGAAGATTCATTTCTGCTCCTGCAAACTCCAAATTTAAAATTTTCATTCATGAAAATGGTAATAGCTAGTGAATTACAACTCACTAGTATTTTCAGTTTGTTATTTTTTGTTTTTACAAAACTAAGCATTCTATAATTACATATAGTTCCTTCAGAGTACGTGTATGTGATTTCCAAAATTTCGATATCCAGATCGATCATGATAAAATATGTTGCATTCGCCCATTATCGGAAAATTCAAATTCACTAAGTGTTTAAAACAAACTTCCACCATGCTTTGGCCATCTAGATATATTAATATTGTCTTAGTGTATTATAAGATATATCCCAAATCATTCTACTGTTCAATGTACATGTACATGTAATGCCATATGGCTAGGCCTCATTAGTTCTAAAATACAAACTGCCCGGAAAATCCTGACTGGCCTTGTTAACAAGTCACTTGAGATTTCCTATTAAATTGTCAGACTTTGGTGGAATTGAACTATAAATAATTGATGTAAACACATTTACAGTGGGTATCCAGGGGATTCATGGGGTGATGGAAAATTTGTGTTATCTTCATTCAAAATATCAAATGAGCAAATAATAGCCTGAGTGCCCTTGGGGACCCCCTTTTCTCAAAATTTCTCAATCCAACTCTGTAAGTACATACACACGAAAACGATACACATACATATTTACAAAAAATAAAAAAAGAGATAAACAAATATTGTAAATAAATCAATTTCCATTTAGATGATGTACTACACACATAATAAGTATTGATGAAATCCCTGTTTATTTACAATTAGTGAAAATAATTTCCATTTATTTACTTTATGTCAAAAATATTTCAAATTTCAAAAAAAAAAAATGAATATACATGTAACTTCAGAAAGATTTATAAATGTATAATACATAAAGAAATGTATTTTAAAACTAAAAAAAATAACATTTGACTTGCATGTACATGTACAAGGATATCACAAGTTGTAAAGTTGTAAAAATAAGATATAGTACATGTTTTTACATAACTACTACTTTTACAAGTTCATTTTAAAATTTTGAAAGTATTGTTTTTATTAAGAGTAATTAAAAGGATACATACATAATATTCATAGTTAAAATAAGTTATAACTATTAGTTTACAGTTTCTGAAATGTTCATTGTTTCAGAGAGTCTTTTAAAAGAATATACATGTACACATACATGTATATATGATATTCATGACAAAATAACAAATAAATATTTTTTACATCATTTGAGTATGACTAAATCCAAGTTAGAAACATGAAAATGATAAATACAACTACAATGTATATACATGTACAACAACAATGAAGTAAACAGATTATCACTGATAACATCTAGATACATGTACATGTATTTGAAAAAATTGATGAAGACCAACACTTATTAAGACAGAAATATAAAATAATTTCCAAAAAATCATTCATTTTACTAAATAAACTTATTTTTATTATTTTTCTTTTTTTAAAGATTTTTAATTAAGTTAATTACAAAATGCATTACATTTACAGTATGTAAATAAAAAAGTAAATGGTTATTAAAGATAATTAAGTCAGTAAATTAAAACCTGTTTGTAAAAATACTCCTTACAAAAAAAGGGAGATAATTTCTGATATTGTTATAAAGATTTCAGATTAATTAAATCATTAATAAATTAAACATATTTTATTTACCTTTAAATCTGAATTTGTTTAATAAATTAAAATTGCCCTAGTCCATCAAGAGAAAAAAACACCAAAGCATTCTAAATGCACCATTCAAATTACATGTACATGTTATAGTCTTGTTGGTCATAAAAATACAAACTGGCATTGTTCATCACACGCATCATTCAAAATGAGATTTTCCTATTAAATTGTCAGATTTCGTTAAATTTGAACTAATTATAAAATACAGGTATAAGAGTTAACATAATTACAGTGGCGGATCCAGGGGTTCAGGGTGTAACCCCCCCTCCCCAATATTGTTTTTAATTTTTGAAATCTATGGACCTTAATGAGCAAATAATAACCTGGTACCCCTCCCCTTTTTCATAATTTCTCCATCCGCCCCTGTTTGCTAAATATATAAAATTAAATACACATACATGTACATATATAGTTACAACAACTGACAAGAAAATCAACATTTTATACCTACATGTAAATCAATAAATTGGAGATATTTCTATTTATTATTGAAGTTGTAAGTACATGTACATGTAATCACTGTTGAGGGTAATGTAATGTCTTTATTAAAATCTTTCAATAATATACAATGTATATGTAATTAAAATTTGAAGAAAAAAAAGATAATAAAAGTTCAGAAATAAATCAATCTTTTTTTAAAAAAAAAATCCATTTTAGTTGAAGCAATGAAGACTTATCACATATAAGGATATCACATGTTGCCAAAAAAATTCTATTAAATTAATTCAAACCATGCCTAAATAATGCTACAGGTACATTACATGACAATACTTTTTTATTATTGTTTGAAAGAAAGTAATTTTTAAAGATCTAAATACTGGGTATGAATAAATAACTACAAAAGTAATACATGTACTTAATTTTTACCACATTAATATTTTGATGTTGTACATGTATGGTGTTAGATATTAACACTAAGTAATACAAGTATTAGAAGTTTTTATTTCATTTATTTTCAGTTTTTAAACAAGAAAAAATCATTTATTTAGAAACATGAAAATGCAAATATATACAACAAAAGGCTAAAATTATTTTCAATGATGACACATCTACTAGATACATGTACATGTATTAGGCAATCTTGATGAAGACCAACACTGATTGATAAAAAATATAAATTAAATTTATTTTACACTGTACTCAGTATGAAATTTCTGTACAATTTGAAAGAATTTTTTTAATAAGTTAATAATTATCATATTTTTGTAATCTTATGCCAAGATAAAAGTAGAAACTTCTGTCAGATATTGTTAAGATTTCTGAAAATAAAGTCCAAAAATTAAAATATGTTTCTTTTCTTTTAATCAAGTTAATTAAGTTAAAACATGAACACATGCATGTTTATTTATATCTGACAATTAAGAAAATGGTAGAAATGTCTGATATTATTAAAATTTCTTTAGGAAAACAAATCCTACATGTAAAAAATAAAACATGTCTTCTTACCTTGAAATCGAATTAATCTCAATAATTTGTTTATCTCAGTGTTGGTTCTCCATCAAAAGTCAATATACAGTAAATATCCTGACCACCTTCTCATCAAGAACAGTGAGATGATGGGTCACTTTATCATAATGTACACACCACGGTTCATACAACCCATCATCTCCACTGACTACAACTTCATGTTTATCTCCATCCCTTGAAATTAGTAATAAATTATTGTTGTTATTATCACACACAAAAATATTCTGCTGTTCATCCATTGATATTCCAACAGGACATGACATTGTATTGTGATCCTTGAATGTGAAGATAACTCTGAGGTCAGAATCTAAGACAGTAACTGTGTTGTTGTAAGGACAGGTGTAACATATTCTGTTGC
This sequence comes from Perna viridis, assembly GCA_037379345.1. NCBI lineage: Eukaryota > Metazoa > Mollusca > Bivalvia > Mytilida > Mytilidae > Perna > Perna viridis. The sequence continues at coordinate 25,400,376 of CM074523.1, forward strand.
CATCTGTGTCTATATATGATAAACCATCAACAGTCCGGTCTTTATGGAGTTTGTCTATTTTTTCTGTATCTATATTAATTTTTCGGATTCCTACCTGATGTACACAGAAGTATAAATGTCCATCACTATGTGTAATTCCAGTGACTAGACTCTTTATCTGAAGTGTTTTAATGATTTTACTCCTGTCTACATCTATGATGGAGATTGTTTTATGGACAGAAACAGCAACATGGTTCTCATTGATGACTGTTACATCCCATGGTCTTCCTCCATTAAATCTGACTGATGATTTGTGTTGACCATCACTGTGTAGTATGTTTACTACACCATTGGACCAATCAGTCAACACCAGGAGTCCATTAGGCAGCGTACAACAACCATAATACCAACCTTGATCTACTGTAAACTGTTGTTTAAGTGTCAGTTGTCTGGGGAATCTTGTCTTCACCTCTGCCTGACCCATGTTTGGTTTGTTTATGTCTATTGATGATGTTTTTTTTTCTCTTGATACTTTAATGTCACACAGAGATTTTATTCCAAAAATTGTGTCGTCTGCTGTGATGTTTTTTTTCATTTCTATGTCTGTATTATCCATGGCTCCTTTTTCAAATATTTTTTGTAAGATTTCGTCTGATTCTTGAACTTTTCTCTCCATTTGTTTTGTTGCAATAAATGCTTGGAAATTTGATGCATGTTTCTTAATGAATTTCTCCTGTTCCAGTAATTCACCAAGTTTTCTTTTATTTGATTCCAGGATTTCTGTGGTGGCTTTGATTTCATTTACATTTTCATTTACAACTGACTCTAATTCTGATAGTGTTTTGTTTTCTAGTTTCTTAATTTGATCAATAAGTCTTTGTGTTCTCTTTTTTACATTTGTTGATAATTCTTCCTTCTTAGTTTTCAGTATTTTCAAATTTTCTTCTTTTTCAGTGATCGCTGTCAAAAACGTCTGATGAGTCATTTTTAATGATATCCAAACATCTTCGAACATGGCTGAAGATTTTACTTTTTTGATCACATCGTCCACAGGTAGAGTGTCTTCACATTTTTTATGAGATTGCAATAAACACATATAACAGACAACACAATCGTGAGAACTACAGTAATATTGATATTTTTGTTTGTGTTCTTCACAGTCGAGTTGAATTTTGTGGATAAAAGATGGTAATTTTAGGTAATCTTCATAAGGTATGGTGCTGTGGTCCCTTGTTGCTTTTCCAACTCTGTGTTGCTCACTACATGTTGAACAGAGGGATTCCTCACATTGTGGACACCATACTTCAGGAGTGCTGGTCCTTTCTAGTAACAGACAGATGCTGCAGCTTTCAGATGCCATTTTTCTGTAATATAAATAGAGAACTATAGGATTTAAATTCCTACTTCTTAAAATCTGTTCAACATAGCTATATATAATCCATTTTTGGATTTGGCATTGGTTAAATTTTTTATGTTTTGACCGTGATGGTAAAAAAAAAATATATATCTCCAGCACCGAATCCAGGAACGGATGAAGCTTGTTACCAAATGTATTTTTTTATCGACTTTTGAATGAGTTCAGACCTTTCATACAGTTTGTTAACCCTCACGGAGCGTAGTGTAAAGGGAGGAGTTACATCATCATATATTGTTTAACCTCATACTGGTGGTCAAAATACAAAATACTAAAGCTCTAGATATTACCTTGGTTAAGTACATGTATATCAAGGCCCTGTTTTTCTTCACAAAAACTAATCCAAAGTTGTGATTACATGGGACTTGGGTTAAAATCAGTTACATACAGCTGAGCTGCGAAACGTAGCTTGAACTATTATTTTGTGATTTGGCACTGGGGATATTTTTTGTTTTAATGGTGGTGGACTCAGCATGTTACCATTTTTTTATCGACTTTAAAATGAGTTTATATAAACCTTTCCTCTTTCAACTATCCCAGACTTGACTTTTTATGAGCAATTCCGCGGGTGTTTTCTAGAAAAGCAGAGAACGCTTAACCTACCGGTACACCTGGTCCATGCTCCCAGTTTTTAGTGGAGTCCGAGTTGCTAATTTGCTTTTGATACTCTCTATGTATTATTTTAGTTACTTTATGTTCTTTTTGTCTATGTCCGTTTTCTATGTCTGGTCTTTGTCCTTGGATTACATGGTCCTAAGTTGTGATTACACAGGAATCTCAAATTTAAGTGCTTTCATGTCTTCATTTGGCATAGCTGCGAAACGTAGCTTTTTTGTATTGTTTTAACGCTAGATTGCAAAATCAAAAAAAAAAAAAAAAGAAAAAGAAAAGATCAAGAGCTACGATTTCGCAGCTAGATTTGGCACACCCGCCATATACATCAAGTTTGACAATCAACAGAGTTATTGAGGGGCAAATGTTTCTATGACTTACAGACATGCAGCACATTCAGGGATTTCAAATTATTAGCGGCGGTCCTGGACTTATCAGACAGACGCGGAGTTTCTGTTTCAATGATGACGTATGTCTGCGGGTCTCACTAATTGGCGACAAGAGGTGGCAAAAAGCGAAAAGAAACACCTAGTCGAATAGCGCAAAGAAATTTATGTTTTCATTTAATCAGAGCGTACAATTGTTTATTTATGTGTTTGATTTAAATCTCAGAAAGATAAAAAACGAATAAGAAAATATAATTTTTAAAAACCAGGAAAATAATATTTTTTCAGGTAAAAGTGTGAAGATAAAGGATTGTTTGAAATATTTTCAAAATGATAATAGCATCCGAAAGATTTTTTCATTAAAGAAAAATAATAATAAAAAAAAGTATAAAATAAAGAACGAGATAAATCAATAAAGTTACAAGAAAACTGACTTCAAAATATGTTATCAAGATTCATTGAATATAAAAAGACATAATGAAGATATCACTAATTGGCGACAAGAAGTGGCAAAAAGCGACAAGAAACAACTAGTCGAATAGCGCAAAGAAATTTATGTTTTCATTCAATCAGAGACGTACAATTGTTTACTTATGCGTTTGATTAAAATTTTAAAAAAATATATTGTTTTTAAAAACCAGGAAAAGAATATTTTTCAGGTAAAAGTGTGAAGATAAAAGGTTGTTTGAAATATTTTCAAAATGTAGTAACACCCGGAAGATTTTTTCATTAAAGATAATAAAAAAAATTAGAAGAAAAGAACGAGATAAATCAATAAAGTTACAGGAAAACGGACTTCAAAATATGTTATCAAGATTCATTGAATATAAAAAAGACATAATGAAGATAACAATGACAGGGAATTATTTATGTAAATTTAAATGCTAACATGTAAACAAGAAAGTATTAAAAAAACAAGGTTGTCTGAAATTTAACACAATGTCGATTTAAAGGTAATACTAATTACAACTATACGCCTTGTATCAGTGGCCTGAAAAAAAAAACAACAAAAAACAAAAAAACAAAACAAAACAAAACAAAAACAACCCAAAACACCAATGTTATGTATGTATATATATACGACCATTTTTGTTAAGAAGAAGGCATATTGCTCATCCTGCTATTATTTTTTTTTCAAGTTTTCATATCTCTATACGCAACGGTGCTAAGGTGCTTTACAGAAATATTGCACCATTTTCCTGTGGAAATAGGTCTTTTCAGTCGCCTTTCTTAATTCCTATTTATAATATGTTTTAAGTAAAATCGTAACGCGAGAATGTTGCTAAGTGACAGTAGAGCACATTGGGTATGTTTATTTACAATTTTCGGTCTTAGCAATGGCGTCACGTGATCACATCGTGGATGGAATGCGAATTATCAGAAACATGAAAAGTCCAGGAGGAAGCCAACCAATAGCCACCATGAAATTTAACAGGCCATTAAAACACACATTCAACTACCTAAAAAGTTCTGCAAGAACTTTACCTGAGATTTTTTTATTATATTTAAATTTGGCCCGAAAGTGACGCTTTCCCGTTTTTTCATCACATTTCTCCACTGAATTAGGTTATCTGATGATTTATGTATAAACAAATTAAAATAAAAAAAACAAAACAAAACAAAACAAAACAAAACAAAAAAAACTTCGTGAATACATGTACTAAAAAAGGCATACATTTAAGTCTAGTTCACACTTAAAGAAGCATTTAAATTGTCGCCCGCTACATAAATTTTACGTATGCATCTCCGGCTTAAGATCCAGCACTCGATCTGTAAAACGATTTGAGATTTTCATGACACCCATGAAGAAAGGGAAACTGACTGGAAATAAAAGTACAGGTCTGTAGTCAAACCAATAACCATGCAGTTATTAAAAGAGAGAGCGCAGTTTTATTGAAGTCGTTTAGCGATAAGTCACCCTCCGTAATCATGAACCAAAATTATGTAGATCTAGAACGTTTGGTTCAATGGCCGCTATTAAACCAGTGGCGGACTCAAAGATTCAACCGTTTGTTTGTTTGTTGGGGGTTTAACGTCCGATTTCAATAAAAACAAAGGGAGAAATCTTTGGTCTTTTTTTTATATGCAGCTGAAAATATGAACTCATCTCTCTGTTCGTATCATATACATTATAGGTTGAGATATCACACTAGATTTTTAATATACCTGAATGATCAATGCATACTGATAATTACAGGTCAAAATGATCTGTATCACCGATATGCGGTATCAACCCGAGAGTCCTATATCACACAAGGCCCACCATTTTGACATGTCATGTTCATTATATGTTCATAAATCATGGGGTGATTCAGGAGTCTCGGGTTGATACACAATGTGATACAGATTTTGACATGTAATATTCAGTATATACCTGAATAAGTTTGCCTTTTTCTTTATATAAGCAGTTTTTCAATTCTTGTGCACCAATTCAACAGTCAAGTCTGCAGCACAGCTATGACGAATTGAATGGTCGCTTTTCTATCAAAAACATCATTTTAGTATGAAAACCAACATAGGAACCATTATTATGAAGGATGCTGTATAGTTTCACATTTTAAATCAGGACATATTGTACAAGTATATAAACAGCCATAATATCCGGGAGGACATTATTCTATTTCAATTCTAAACAAGGACCTAGCATTCCATGAACATTTGTAAAAAGGTGTTTGGGGATGAATTCACTTTAGTCAGTAGTTCAAATAATAAACATGCAACTCTTTGGTGAATACCAATAATTTCCGGAAATACCGTGCACACTTCAAAGTTTTAAAATATTCAGCCTGGTCATACATTTGTTGTGTGTGTGGGGGGATCGGATTGTATAAACTTAGGGGAAAAATATGCCTTCATACTTCAAAGCAGTTTCATTTTTTCTCTTTATTTTTCTTTTTGTTGACTTACCCTCTGCATATCTGGAACGTTTTGACAATCGGACTGACCCTGGTTTGTAGTTATAAATTGCTACTGGTTTTAAAGGCAATGGTTTTTCTTATGTACACAAAAATTCTCATTTCACAATGATAGACTAGAAAACAGACACACTGGAGGCAAACTCACTAAGATAATAACCCATGGCTCATGTGGGCCTACTCCAATTTAAACCATGAAGATATTCTGGCATAGAAAGGAGAAGACATTGTTTTCCCTTAATGCACATCTACATGTTGCCTTACCTTCCTATAAAATACAATCAACTTTAATTGAGAAGTTAAGGAGGAGTTGCACTTGTGCTTGTAATTGAAACTACTCCCCCATTTCTGCTATTCACTAAAAAAATTACCTCGGATGCACCAGGTGGCATTTAAAACAAAACTTGATATAAATAACAATAACTCTTTTAAGAAGTTTGACACAAAGAGAGGATTGATAAACTATAAACAAGTAATGGTTACAGAATAAAATTTATCAGACTGATTTAAAAGGCCAGAGCTTTCGAGGTTTTTCTTTTGTATAACAAGGAAGGCTGAAGAGGTCAAATTTTGTAAAACCATTATGGAGGATTATTTCAATACAGATTTGAAGAATAATTACTTCCTTTCACTTGCAGACAATCAATATTTTCATTATGCACATCTACATTAAAGCAACTGAAACCATAAAAACTGAATATAATTACTCTGTTATTGGTGACTTGTTAGAAGACAATTATATTATTCATCAAATTTTATTTTAATAATAGTACAGTTTGTTATATCTTTTAACATATTTCCCATTATTCTAACAATCCACTGGTTCCAGTTTACTCTGCTCACTATGACGGCTGTAAACAATACCTACAAGTATATAGCAACTAATTAAACTAGAAGTTCAAACTATTAAAAAATTAATGACACATATTCATACACTCCCTAATAGTAATGTAAGACAAAAATACCCCTGTTTTACTCTCAATGGCCTTAACTGAAGACTGCAACATCTAATACATGTACAAGTAATGTGTTTTCTTTCAATAATATAAATAAACCAAAATTGTATTTTGGTCGAGATGAACAAAGTAGCTGTCTTTGTAGGAATCAGGCACAATCTGTAAAATGTGCTACACGCCAAAAAAGGCTACACATTCTTTTTTTTTTGTAATTTAGTTGTTTTATAGGTCTATATTATAAAATGTGTAATTATTCTTTCAAATCTGCCCTCTCATAGGAGATAATCAACATTGAAAATCCAATAGATTCTAATGTATTTGAGTGTCATTTACAGAGTTATCTCCCTTAATTTTGAAATCTATAGTGCATTCAATCAAATTTTATATCCTAAGTACACGGGTTGTATGAAAAACCTAACATTGTTTTCCATTTACTATGGCAATTCAAACAAAACATCATTCACCCATGAATCACATTCTGCATGATCTTTAGCTGGAGTACTACTTAAAATGAATACACACAATAATTTTAACTTAATTCTTTAAAAAGAACAGTAAATGGCTCTAAAACAGATATTTAAAAACAGGAAGGTATGTCACTTTGCAATCATAAGCATGGCCATGTCCTCATATCGTTGATGCAATTCAAAACGCCCAGTTGTTGTCCAAGTGAATCTCGACTCATGACTTCGTATTAAGAAATCAATTAAATAGCAGAAATTGGTGAAATTTGTAAAAGTAAAAATACACTAAGAAACATAATGGTAAAATTATAGTTGAAAAAACAAAATTCTGCTAGTAGGCAAAAATTTATGTATTTATACAGTGTTCATTCCAGAATAATTACCAAAAGGTCCCCCCTTTTGACTGGCCCCTTTGACAGTAGAACTGGGGGTCATTTTCAGGTAACAGGAGTCCAACAAATAAATCAATAAACCTATGGTTGATATATACTTTACTGGTTCCATTTTTAGAAGTACTAAATCTTTTACTTACATGTTGTACTTATCTCTACAAGGGTCATGACTGCTTGGTTTTCAGACCCGCATAACTTCATCTCTGGAGTTTTTTGATAATCTGCTGAAAAAAAAAACATAGGAAGAATATTTTAGCAATACAGGTTTGACCTAATTTCATAAGATATTCTTCTAAATAAAATATTTCTCGATGAACAGCTTGACACAACATCCAAATGTACATACCAAGTACAGGTACAATAATTAGTTACAGTTTAATACAAAAGCATATGATGGTAGGATTGATCTATGTATAGAATGATGGTCTGATTATCACATTCCCTAATTTTTTTTCAGAAATGTTAATACAGATACTTTTTACACTGATGTACAGGTGTTATGTACATATTTGTTATTGTACCCATTCATGTCCTTACAAAAATCATATGATACAAACATCTGCTAAAGAAAACTACATGTAACATGCACTGCTGCTTTCATCAGGCTAAAGAAAACTACATGTAACATGCACTGCTGCTTTCATCAGGCTAAATAAAATTACACCTCTGTTTTCTGTTACATGCCGATAGCAAGGGAAAAAAATGGGTAGGTAAGAATTTTTTTAAAGAGCAGTAACCAAATCATCCTAATGGCAATTGACACAATTCAATGGTGAAATGTGTGTAAGGGGTACATATGAGATTAAAGTACACTGGTTTTAACAATAGACAAATGTCATTTCATAACAAATTTATTTTTTTAGAATAATCTGAAAACCGGAAACCGGAAGTAGTCACGTGGGAAACAAGAGGCTCCCAGAAGCCTGAATCCCTCACCTGATTAAAGTTTGTTTTTTCAAGGGCAATAAATTTGACAAGGAGTTGTCCAACAAATTTTATTCAAGAAGACTTTGGCAGGACTATTATTAGGATCATTTCAGCGATAGAAATTTTCTTTCTTTTAGTTTTAAAGATATTGACTGAAAACTGAAAAAAAAGGACTGTCATTTTTTTTATCTTTCAAGGGCAATAACTCTTACAGGAGTCACCTGAAAACTTTGATCCCTGACGACTTTTGAAGGCCTTATAATAAGGGTCATTTCAACTATAGAAATAATTTTGCTAAACCTAACAGTTTTGGAGATACATGTATATGCGAAAAACTACTGTCTCACCCCTATGTTCTATTTTTAGTAACAGCGGCCATGTTTTTGACGGATAAAAAATCCCCACATCAATTCTATGCACAATACCCCAAGGATCATTAATACCAAGTTTGGTTCTAATTGGTCAAGTGGTGTCAGAGGAGAAGATTTTTGAAAGAAATAACATTCAAAATAGCTAAAAAGCGTTGAAAAAGGGCAATAACTCCAACATGTCTTAAGATATTTGACTACAGATAGATCTCAACATGCTAAACACTTTGACCTCATCCAAATGTGGCTAAACCTAACGGTTTTGGAGATATATGCGAAAAACTATTTTCCAATTCCTATGTTCTATTTTTGGTAACGGCGGCCATGTTTTTCGATATCCCAAGAAACATTCATACCAAGTTTGGTTCCAATTGGTCAAGTGGTGTCAGATGAGAAGAGTTTTGAAAAATTGTTAAAGACAATGACGATGACGACGACGACGGACGCAAAATGATGGCAATAGCTCACATGGCATTCGGCCAGGTGAGCTTAAAAAGATGGACCTGTGCTAAAAATTTCTGGTCAGTCGGCTTTTTATTTTTTAAAAATTTTGACACAGTCGGGAGTGAAATTGCGCAGTCGGTCGGGTAGCGGAAAACAAAGGTATAATTTTATTTGGCCTCAAGATATTCAAAGACCATTTCCAAGCATTTACTGTTAAAACATATTTTAAAAATACCTGATATTCAATAATCGATGCTGTGTACATCAAGTGCATAATCTAGGCACTAGTAGAGGCAAATGGTTACAAACCAGACTGTAGGAAAGGTCCATTGAATTCAACTTTGATGTCTGTAAAAAAAAAAGAATAATGCATGTATATAAAGGCACACATGTACAATCTACATACCGGTACTTATTAAATATTTGAAACAGGAAGTTTCGGGCAAGACAATTCTGTTGGTACAGGAAGTTGATATGGGGCAGCAACCAAAATTACTTATAGTGTGCATCCAATCTGCACAAAACCAAATTCTAAACTTGAGAGCCAAGGGCATTAACATTCATATGAAAGAATAAAGAAAGTGATTGTAACATGCTACCCCTCTTTGAGTTATTATGCTACTAAGAGACTGGTCATTATTTATCTCCATGGGTGAGCTTGCTAAAAAGGGGGGGGGGTGGTTGTCATAGAAAAAATATAAATTTTCTGATTTACTAAATGGGAAAGAGGATCATGATTTTCTTGAATCATTCATGGTTATATGATACAAATAAAATATAAAAATATAAAAATGTAACATACACTTTTCTACCAAAGTATGCTATGTGTATGCAATAAGCATTTCAAACCTCAGGCTACATATAGAATTGCCCCTGAGCACATAGCATACACTTTTACAATTGGATGCTAAATACTCTCTTATTACCCAGTCTGCACATGAAATTAATCAACGTCTCGCACACTTTCATACTCCACTCAACATATAAAATCACACAATGTACTAAATATAGCAATTTTTACTCCAGTCTGCATATAACATGTATAAAATCCTTCTCCACTTTGCTTATAAAATTACTTCCTGTGGATTCTGCATTATATTCTTCCCTCAGCCTGAATACATAATTAATCCCTGATCAATCTAGATGGATTTTCACACTTTTAGTCTGCATATTTAATCCTCCCTCTATTTTATCTATGAAATATTAGCCACTGTATATTAAACCACTTCCTTTTTAGCCTGTGTGCACTTTTAAACTGCAGACTATGATTTTTAAATTAAAATTATACATGCTTTCATTAAGAAATGGATACTGACACTCGAGCATAATTATGACAGTAAAAATTAATGCATTTACGCTTGGCAGAAACACTTCAATCACATGCATTTAAAAGGGAGTCTCATTTTGTTCATATGTTTAATACATTGTAGATCTAGAGGGTGGGTTGAACATTTTACCGCATTTAGAAAAGGGGGATCAGTCCTGTTGTAAATTTATATTTTGCTGGCCAACACTTGAAGATAAAAATTGACTGTTCCTAACTGTTTACCATATGCAATGCATTCGATATAGTTTAATGATCACAAAATATTTTTTGTCAACATCATGAACATGCTAAATCAGATAATGTACCTCAATCACTATTGACTTAGTGATCTAACTGGCCAGCACATATATTTCACAAGCACCGAAATGAAAGGTAAATGCACATGCACATACATGTACAATGGCATGTTCAGGTACTTGTACTTGCTAGGCATGATTCAATACAAAAGTTCATGGAAAGCAATTGAGACCCCATGTCACAATACTTTTTAGCTTTTCAATTCTTTGATGATTAAACGTATACATATAGTATGATAATCAGGGTAATACCAAATGTAATACACAAATGTTATGGTCAAAAGTACATGTACAAAGACATATGCATGCATGTGTATTTCAAACTAATAACGATATGAGTACAAACTTGTGCTCAGACATAAATTAACCTTTTCAAAAATTACATTGTTACCAAAAAATCGCTTTGTTACATTACACAAGTATATGTACCCAAGCAGCTGTCAGAATGTACAAATACTTTTCTTTTTTGTTACAAATTATTTTTTGTAGCATGAACAAAACACTGAGTGTCTCATTCCGATTATAATATTAGGAACAGAAGAGGAGCAATTTATATTCCACATATCAGCTTATTACGTAGAATTATATAATTTGCTAGAATGTACAATTGATAAGTATATATTACCTCATTACGTAGCCAAAAAACTATCAATACCATAGGTTTTCATACTGTCTTGTGAATTTTATTCTTCTTGCTCTTCTAACACAGGATGTATATAAATGTACACTAATATGGATTCAAACAAAAATGTTATGCTACATGTACATGTACAGTATATGCTTGTGTTTATCATCATTATTATGTTACAATATTCATGTACATTTTTGCTTTAGTAACATTTGTAGTCCACAAACATTTGTAGTCCACAATGTTCTGAGGTGAACAGTAGAGTGCCTACAGTTGTGTCGGTATTAATACTTCAGAAAATTATGTAACGACTGTTAATACATGTATGTACATGATTTTTAATACATGTAGCTAACATTTTTGTACATATATATAGGTTTTTAACTTCTTGTGATCATACTTAATGGACACAAAGTATGATAAATGCATGTCATTTATAAACATATATTTTGTGTAGTTACTGTCAGGGCAATTAAGGGATAAATTGGTGCATAGAAGATTCCATAAAGAAAAAGCAAGTCACACTAGCAAATCAGATCTGTGTCTGCTGAATTATCAACCTGTATCTTACATGTATGAAAACCTTTAATCATGCATGTACAATGTGTATGTAGATCAACTCAACCGGTTATTCTGTTCTGTACCAGTAATATAAAGTTCCTGGCGAAATGTAAAATCTATCCTATCCCATAAAAAGTGTCTGAACAACAATCAATTTAATATATATCTACATCTGTAGAGTGATCGGCTGTCACTGGAGGAATGTACCAGCAACAACATTAGCTTTTATCATCCTAACTCTTAGTTTATACGTGTACATGCATGCCTGTAATATGCTTAGAATTAATTTTGTCCTTTTTTATCAATTTAGATCGAAAATCAGAATTGATATAGCAGTCGCCAGAGCCTTTAGATTTGTAAAGCCTGTTAGCATCTGCAATTATCTTGCACTACTGCAGGAAAATAGTCCCACTGGCATACCTCATTGAGGTTCAGATGCAGATAGTTAGGTCCTATTTTTAGGTATTTCTAATTTGTCATATTTATTTCTATGCTATTTACGCTAATAAAAAACTTTAACTGTGAATTTAATAAGATGATTAATTTGGTTTGTATTAACAACGATCCAATTAAAAATTAATTGACATTTAACTTCACCAATACCTGTTTATTTTTATGCATTTACCGGAATAAACCAATCGTTCATTATATTATATTCAATATATCTCCTACAAATACAATATTCTTAGACGCATGATAAACGATTTGATGTTAAGCTAGAAATAAAAACCATGCGAGATTTTAAATAGTCATTCCTCATAGAAATGAAAAAGAGCAATGGTGAGTGCCAATTGGAAGGGTTGCCTTTAGACATTTCATGCAGGGCTTGGCAGATCCATATACTAGTATTTACAATAAAGGGGCAGTGGTTCCGACCAAGAAACTTACATAAAGAAAGAGGTTACAGGCGGTAGGCAAGGACTACAATCCCTGTTCCAGCCTAATATTTGTCACTCATTTTTTGCAAAACTTTTAACAGACGACAAATTTTATTATGCACTCAGACAGTACAGGACTGTAACAAGAGGCAGTCAACTATAACATACAATACTATGGTGAACATGACAGAAGTGTAATAAACATATATACATTCTAACACAATAAAAAGTACTGGCTGCATTATATGTGTAAGGTATAATCGATGTGCACAGGGGAGAATGGAGTTCAGTGATGCCATTTTAAGTAAAAAGTTTGCCAATGTTGTCTATAAATAAGGCAATGTTGTTCAGAACGGTAACATTACATAACGACAACATGCCTTGCATCTTCGACAGAGATGTATTCTTGTGGTAGTAGGTCGGTATAAGTTTCACATGCAGTTGGTGTACAACGTCGTTTGTACATACAAATAGGTAGTGAAACTCATCGCCAACCAATCTATCATTACAAAGATGACAGAAATGCTCTTCACAAGGAATGTTATTCTATCGTCCGGATTCTATGGGAAATCGTATATTCCTACAACGAAATTTCTCATCACTCTGACGTCTCTTTTTCTTCAACTTCTTAAAGTAATTTTCTAACTTGAACTTGGTTTTAAATGAACTATAGAACTGACCCTTTGAGCTATTCAACTTATTAGAATACCAACTCTGTATAAATTGATCTTTTAGAATCTGTTGCATTGTTTGACCACAAATACCAACAAATGACTGGCCTATAACATCCCATATAGATTTTTTTATGAATAAATCACAAGTTCCTAAACTAAATACATTTCTAAGAGGCGGCAGTTGCATGTCCACGCCTGTCATGTCTGCCATTTGTCTAAAAGCAAGATGGTAGCATAACCCCTGAAAACACCCTATTACACACTGTATCGTGTATTTTTATTACGGTTACCGCCTCGTGACATTGGAAGACCGGAGATGACAAAATTAAACTTTTCTCATAGACGATGGCATAGAAATTTTGATAATACATTCCTCAGGAATGGTATTAGTCTGTGGTCTGGCACACAGGCGTCTATGTGATAACTTGTACGACTTGAGCCATATAGCTTGTCAACTGAGAGATGTAGCTAGTTGAATGGGACACGTACCTAAAGGCATGGTTTATTTCAATGATTGTGGCATAAGTTTGAATGATCTGACAGAAAGTTTCGACCTGAAGATCTTTTAATTGAATTTCGAATTGAAAATTTAGGAACTGAGAAAGGCCAACCAGTAGTGAGTAGTTCAGTTATGCAGTATGTTGGATGTTTTGTATGAATTCACCTTGGTGTTCCATATAAACCATCATCGAACCTGAATATTTCGCTAGCTGGTGCACTGCATGCTACGTTGCATCGCAAATTGTGTTTATTTAATGTCCTTCGTCATCAGAATAGTGTATTTAAAAAAAGTCAGAGTTCAATATTAACCATTTACAACAAAAAGCTTGTGATTAAATATGTTTGAATTCCATCCTTGTATTTTCCTTTTATCCCTGCTTTTATCCCATATTTTGCAATTTGACGGTTATTTGAGGCGTAAAAATTCAAGCGGTTGATATAGATTGATTCAGTACATGAGTACTTTGATTTGTCTACTTAAGTAAATATATGTCTATAATTGAGCTGATAACTGGGATATACTTCCAAGGAGCACTTTTTATACACATATTCATATATGTAGCCCAGATATGACAGTACATCATGCACAGGCACTTGTTTCTGTCAAAAAAGGGGGTAGGGTTTCCCCTCCACGTCTTTACTGTTGACAGAAACAAGTGAGTGTACTGTGTGACACCAAGCAATCAGAAAACAAACTTTATATATAATATACACAAGAAGAAAAGAAGAAGTGCGAGTCAGTCTGCATGGCTTTACTTTCTTTTACTTCATGTTTGGTGGCAAACCTGTGGTTGTGGACGCTTTTCCCGAACATAAGTTTACCTTGCAAGAAAAAACAATTGATCAGTTCTAGAAATCAACATTAAATACCTACCATTCCCCCGCTTTTGTCTTTAGTTCTTGGTGAAGTCATTCCGAGTTGCGTAACAGGTGTTGACATCTGAGCTGACATCGTAGAAAAGCTTCACATTGATCCTGATGAATGAAGAAAAGCTGTTGATTGGTCTAAAGTTATCGGTGGGCGTGGCAAGATTCTTTCAGTTTTCTTCAAAATACGCTTTCCGATCAGTTTTAAACCGAAAAATAAGAATTCTTTGTGAAATAAGAAGTTAAAATGTATCATATGAACCAGGCATACCGTTTACGCTATGCTAGTACGATGGCATTCGAACGTTTTCTCTCCGAATACGCAACTCCTTACGGTCCAGCCATTCTGACGTCACTAAAGTCAAAGTAGAGTTACTTCACTTAGCATAAAAAATTCCTTAAAGTGCTAACACCCTTGCGTAGATAATAATCCATTTATAATATATTTTGAACTAAGTTCTTCTATAACAATGCATGTTGCTATATTTTTCTTTCATTAAAAAAAAATCACCTTTACTTTTAATCATACCACTGAATATTGTTTCCAAATAATTTCCTTTTTGTTATTTCACATAAAACATGTTTCCATATTTTTATCAATTTGAAAACACATCAAATCAAATCTAATATATATAGATATAGTTTCTTCATGAATTGTAGTATCTAATTTGTTCAAACTGTTCATTGGTCAAATTGAGAAAAGATGCTTTTTAAATCTTAAATTTGTATCAGTTGACTTGGAACCATTTTTTTTCCAAAACAATCCTGACGAATCATAAATATATTTTTATTACGGTTACCGCTTCATGACATCGGAAGCGCCGAGATGGCAAATAAAAATGAAATTTTGCATAGACAATGGCATAGGAATTCCGATAATGCATTGTTTAGGAACTGTGTCATTTTTGGGGCTGATGTTATTGCTTTTTGTAATATTAATCATTCTATTTGGCTATTTTGGCCATGATTGGTGAAATTATATCACAGGGGCTTGCTCCCACTATCAAATATGCAGACCGACTCTATATATAAAGACGTATTTGGTAGTGATACCTGTGTTTATTCATAAGGTTGTTTGCAGGGCAGTAATAAGTAATAATTATGTTTAATTTTAATCGGGGAGGGGGGATGAGTTACCCCAAAATCTGGGGTCCGCATTTTCTTGTTATATATTATTCGGACTGCATATTTGGGAATGTGAGCAAGCCCCTGTGATAATATTATAATACTTTATCGTTTATGTTAATGTACGTGTCTCTGGACTAGGTGCCCAGAAACTAAGCGCTTTAAAATGACGCATAGGTGTCCATGAAATAACTTGTAGCACTTGAGCTATCAACCTTGTCAACTGAGAAATGCAGATAGTTGAGTGTAACACGTTTCTAAGGATATGATTTATTTTAATGGTTTGTGGCTTAAGGAGGTAGAGCTGGGGTAAGGGACGCCTCTTGAAATCAGTGATATGTTTGCATCATATTCGATTTCACCAAAGCATATAAAGCTTTCCTTTGAAACATAATGAAATCAGTCCAAATTACTTGATGTTTACATGAGCATGTTGTCAAATGTTGATTACAAACGTGAAATATGGTGAATTTAAAAAAAATTAAAACGATGCGTTTAATATTAACCATTTATAACAATAAGCTTATGTTAATATACGTTTGAATTCGATTCCCGTACTTCCCTTTTTTCCATATGTTTGCAATACGACGATTATTTGAGGCGTAAAAACGATCGATAAAAATTGATTCAGTACATGAGTACTTTGATTCTACACCATGAATCAACTCTACCATTGATAGGTAGTGTCTGAATTCTATGTGGACTGGTACTTGAATATACATGTATTAATACTTGTTTTATATATGGATGTATGTGGCAGACCTTATTTTATTTTGATCCCCCCCCCCCCAAAAAAAAGAACTGCTCTTATTCATAGTCTTAAAGTTTGACCCTTGACATATTTATCAACAATTATGAAATAATAAAGTACGGACAATATAGGAAGATTGTACAATGAACTGAAGTAAAAGCTGAATGTAAATCTTACTCTTTACTGGTCAGTATTCCCAATAAGCACGATGTTAACTTCTGTGAACGTCAACAAGGAAAACGCCCCCTTGTTATGGTATGGAATGTTATCTTTTTACTTCCTGGTAGAACCTCACAGATTACACACGACTGGTTGACCTTTACGTGGTATTATTCAAACATATAAATATGTGTAAATATTTTACCATTGTGAAATGCTGAATAACACAGCGTTATCGAGCACACTGTTCATTTCGTATATTAATCTAACTTGGTATTTTAGCCACGGCACGGGGTGGTCACTTTTGTTAAAATTTGGTACGGGAGTGCAGGAGCTGGAAAAACACCCACATTCACATATTTGTCTAGCAAGGAAATCCGTCCCATTCATATAATTTGCAGTGCAAAATACATTCCCATTCATATATTCTACCACATCAATTTGAATTAAGAGAAGACACTTGTTAATTGATTATTTGATGATAATAGGAAAGTTTATCTTGATAATAAATTATACATTTAAATTGTAGAAATATAACCCTTTGATATAGTACAGCTCAGAAATTACAACCCATTCACATAGGAAAGTAAACAAAATATGACCTAATCATAAGTTCCAACTCCAAAAAAAAAAAGACACGTTCCAGCACCACGCCTGTATATATAAACTAGTATATAGGAAGTGACTTTAAAGTACTTTGGCGGGATCTTTTTCTAAAAATCAGTTCAAAAAGGTCCGAGTTATGTATTTTTGATGAGTTTGTGCAGGGAGTGTATGTCAAATTGACATAAAGTCCCAGTGGTGGATCCAGGGGGAGGGTACAGATGGGTGGGCACCTCTCCTATTAATTGGAAAATTTGTCAAAATCGTGTGTAAAATCCTTTTCAAAGAGTTTTGACCCGCCCTCTGGCATCCCCCTTTTTTCAAAGAGTTTTGATCTGTCCTTGAGTCCCTGGTTAGTCCCTGGTTTGTGCCAAAATGAAGTAATTATGAAGTATTGTTAGTTACAATGAGTATTCAATGAATGTTGAAATGAGTCATCTTTAATCCTTTTTGGACTATTTTGTTGATCAGTATTCAATTAGGTGAGAGGACAGGACGTAGGAGCTGGGATGATTATTTTCATATTCCCCAAAAAAGGGTTTGAATTCCTTTTTTAATTGAAGAGGGGGTCTTTTTATTGCTCAAATATTTTATGTGTAAATATATTAAATGAAAAAGGGGTTGTTTGTGTTGAGAAGAACAGTCAATCGTAATGATGTTTTACAAACTGATATGCTTTTCGTTTCACACACACACGCAGACACAAATCAAAACAAAATAAAAAAAAAAAAACCAAAAAAACTAAAAAAAAAAAAAAAAAACAGACCATAACTTTATTTGCTGATGAGTCTTCTATGATCTATTTCACGTTTAATTTCATGTTAAGAGACTTTTCAGTTCTATTTGTTTTTTATGGTTTGTTTGGTTTTTGTTTCAAATTCACACTTTTTATAAACTATTTCCAGTTTGATGAGTATTGCATGAAAAAAAAAACATATCTGCATTTGACAAATTAGCTTTCCATTAATTATAGAGGAGGTCATTTAAAGAAATGAGAAAGAATAATCAATAATGTTTTTTTTTTTAATGAATTTCAATTTTGGAGGTTCAGAAATATATAGTTACAGTTGTTTCTTTCAGAGGATACCTTTCAAATAAAAAGAGAAATGGTAAGTCCCTTAAATTTGTGAGAAGGCACTTAGTATTACAAATCCTTTAAGGTAGGCAAGTTTATAACAAGTGTTTAGCTTCTAAATATTTCATCATTTACTAATAATTTAACTGCAGTTTGCAATTGTGTGTTGTATGATACGCTTACTCTACCGGTGCTCCTGGTCCATACTCCCAGTTTTTAGTGGAGTCCGAGTTGCTCATTTGCTTTTGTTACTTTGTATGTATGATTTTAGTTACTTTATGTTCTTTGTTGTGTATGTCTGTTATCCATGACTGGTCATTGTCCCTAGATTACATTCTTTTGATTACCGCTATAACCTTGGTTCCCTTGATTACTCTATCAGACTACTAGCAGTTCAATATAAGCTTTGAAGTTTCCATATCTGTCAGTAAAGAATACACATTGTTGTAACAGTAGTTCTGTCGGTAGAAAAAAAAACACAGAGTTTTGTCAGTAGCGCTATCAGTAGAAAAAACAGAGTTGTGTAAGTAGTTCTGTCAGTAGAGAATACGTAGTGTTTGGTCAGTAGTTCTGTCAGTGGAGAATACATAGATGTATGTCAGTAGTTCTGTCAGTAGAGAATATAAAGAGTTGTGTCAGTACTTCCTCCAGTAGAGAATACACAGATTTGTGTCAGTAGTCCTGTCAGTAGAGAATACACTGAGGTGTGTCAGTAGTCCTGTCAGTAGAGAATACACTGAGGTGTGTCAGTAGGTCTGTCAGTAAAGAATACACATATTTGTGTCTGTAGTTCTTTCAGTAGTGAAAGATAAAGTTGTGTCAATGTTTCTGGTAGTAAAGAATACCATGAGCTGTGCCAGTAGTTTTGTCAGGTTAGAAAACACAGAGGTTTATCAGTAGTTCTGTCAGTAGAGAATACACTGAGGTGTTGCAGTAGATCTATCAGTAGAGAATACACATATTTCTGTCAATATTTCTGTTAGTACAAAATTCACAGTGTTGTGTCAGTTTTTGTGTATTGAAAAATGACAGACATTGAAGTACTGTACACAAATTTACACAGCAGTAGGATCATACCCCCTACTAAGTACACATGAGTTATGTTTATAACCAGTGTTTTATTTCTAATAAGTTTATAGTTAATAAATTTAGACATTAACTATCATTGTTCCTCAAAACTGTATATGATTATGCTGTCTGATATGGCAACCGCCACTTTGACATTTTTTGTCAGATCTAGAAATTACAAAGAGTAGTTTCAGTTTTTGTGTATTGAAGTATAACAGACATGTCAAATTAAAATGTTAAGAGCATATATTTATATTAATTTGACCTAATACACTGTACATGGCTTTTTATGGTTATTTCCCTTACGCAATAAATTAACCTTTAAATAGTGATACGATTTCAAAAACAGTATGATACTTTGTTTGCTTCAAGAAAAATTCTCCATAAAAATGCGATGATGTAGATGGAACATTCCACAAAACCTTACACATGCAAAGGATAATAAGTTGGTTGTTCAACAGAACAAAAGTAATGTAGCAACTGTGTCATTCCTAGTTATGGCGGAGCAACAAAGTGTTCTATCAAAAACATGAACATGAGTCACACAAAATTTGGCCACTGATATACATTTATATATATTATGCTCAACATTGTTAGTGTGACGATTTAGGAGATATACGCGAAACACTTCTGTCTGACCCCTATTCTCCATTCCATGTTTTTCGACGGATAAAAGATTCCTACCATATTTTTATGCACAACACCCCAAGGAACATTAAAACCAAGTTTGGTTCTTATTAGTCTGGCAGTGTCAAAGGAGATTAAAGTTTGTGAAAGAATTGACATGAAAAATATCGAGAAAAAAACGCCAAAAAGGACAATAACTCCAACATAAAGAAACAAATTGACCACAGTTAAATTTCATCATACTCAACACTTTTACTACTCTCAGAATATGTCTTAAATGTACTGTTCATCCCTATGTCCTAATTTTAGAAACGTGGCCACGTTTTTCGACGGATTAATAATCCCCACTTCAGCTCTATGCAGAAAACCCAAAGGAACATTAATACCAAGTTTGGATCTAATTCTTTATCATACGATGTCATTGTGCATCTCTTATTACTTATTTCTATCTGAAGGACCTTTTTGGGTGTT
Organism: Perna viridis; assembly: GCA_037379345.1. Taxonomy (NCBI): domain Eukaryota; kingdom Metazoa; phylum Mollusca; class Bivalvia; order Mytilida; family Mytilidae; genus Perna; species Perna viridis. The sequence continues at coordinate 25,420,844 of CM074523.1, forward strand.
AATTGATGCAAAACATGGATAGCCTCTGTATCATTGGTCGATTAAGGAGAGCCCATTTTCTTTTTCAAATCATCTGAAACGGTTGAATGGAATTTAATGAAACTTTCACATTACGTTTTTTCACATAATGTCATTTTGACCCTCTTATTTCGTTACTTGGGAGAGGTTTTCAAGACAGCATAATTTGCTCACAAGTTTTTCACTTATATTGATTTAGTATTTTTGCAATACTAAAACTACGTCAGGAAGACACGGTTTCTATTTTATGAGGGGAATTGAAAGATTTATTCACTTTATTTAGACCACTAAGACCAACAAGGTGTTTTCTCAAAGTAAGGCCACTAAGACCAACAAGGTGTTTTCTCAAGGTAAGACCACTAAGACCAACAAGGTGTTTTCTCAAGGTAAGACCACTGAGACCACCAAAAACGATTGACTAAAGGTGAGGCCACTGAGACCATCAAGGCGGTTTTCTCAAGGTATAACCACTGAGACCATCAAGGCGGTTCTCTCAAGGTATAACCACTGAGACCATCAAGAACGATTGACTAAAGGTAAGGCCCCGTGCGGGTCCGGCTGTCAAAAGAATAGGCCCACAACAGCGCTTAGCTTGTCGTAAAAGGCGACTGAATAGTGCTCAAAACCCTAGGCGGGGTAGGGCGCTCTGTCCATAGAGAAATTGGGTTGTGCACCCCAGGTGGTGGGTGGGGTAACCCTGGCATGTGACATGCTGAGGTCAAACCATAGTGATGCACGGTGTTGGAAAAGTTACCATGAAATGTCGCATATAGGTACATAACAAAGAATGAGGTCCGTCCATCATTGGCATAGCCTAAAATCATATTAATAATATCCCTTTTTTCGAAGGGACTCCGGCTGAAACCCTCCTTTTCAAAGTGTCTGGATCCGCCAGTGTGCTACATGTAAGTCCTGTGATGGAAGTGCAGTAAATGATATAATTGTACAATACACATTATTACACAAAAATATGTGACTTATAAGTGTAGAGACTAAGTATGCGACTTTTCTTGTCGCTCGCGCCTCACTAGTAATGTGCAGTGATATACACAGAGAAAACTTTATTTTGATTTATAACATACAAACATCAATTATCATGAGCCTTTCACCGAATATAAACAAAAAGATACATAACATAAAAGCAACTGTTTAAGCAGATATAAATAAATCAAAAGCACACAGTTTAGCACGGAAAGCATTTAAGCATCAACAATACAATTAGAAGCAATTAAAGTAAATACAAGCCAAAATGGAAAAAAAATTGAAAAACTTAAAAAACCAGAGATAAAAATATGACTACTTGCATGCACTACATCTACATTCTGAGCCATTCCAGGACTGAAGCAAGCTTTTAAATTGTCAGAAGCTACTTTCCGTTCCGAAGTGTTAAGACAAGCTGTTCCATAATACAGGAACTGCGTACCGAAATAAAGTTTTGCCAAAAGAAGAAGTTCCTTTCCCGTGGGATATCCAAAATATTGCTGTATCCAAAAATAATATGATTGTTTTTTTTTACTGACCAGGTTATTGAAAATTCATGTTATTGAGATTATTTAGGATTTTGAATGTTTCAAGTGCCATATGGTTCTGATGCGATGATATGTAGAGTGCGCAGCTGAGCTCTGCGTAATATATCCAAATATGACGAGATGTAATCATCCTAGACAAAGCGGAGTGCTAGTTCCTGTACTTTCCCTAACTTTTTAGTGTTAGTTTCTGAACAGAAATGCCAATTAAAGGGGTAAAAATTAAAATTGATAAGAATGAATATATGAAAAATCGTAATTTTATAAAGCCTGGAAAGACATAGGACCAATTATTTTAGAACAGAGTTGCTAAGCTGTTTTTCTACATATATTACCAATATATGGACGCGTAAAATTTCAGCTGATGGTCAATTTCTATACTGTATGTTTGACTACTTTTTCTAACAGTCAGTTAAAATTTTAGTAAGGAGACAGCATGTGATGTAATACCATATGACAGCAATTTATCCACCAACATTTCGAGTAGTAGGCAGCCAAACGCCTTAATGAGGTCCATGAGAACAGCTGCAAAATAATAATTTTTATCCAGGGCCTTTCTCCAATCCTTCAGCTGTCTAAACATAGTGGTCTGGTACTCACCTTGTTTTACCTTTGTAATTGTCACGGCTGTGTAACTGGTTTAGAAGTCCCCCTTTTATAAATACAAGAACATATGTAGTTCTACTTTTACCCATTTCACCTTAGAACTATAAGTGCAAAATGTGTTGCGTTACATTGGTGAGATGATTAAGACAGTTTAAAGCTCTTTTACATTTAACCTTTGTATTAATGTCAGGGGCGGATTCAATGACGGGCGTGCCGGACGTACGCCCCCCTACCCCCCCCTAAGTGAAAAAAAATTCTTTTGCATAAAATCTTGATTTTTCACCACCCTGACCTGAGATCCTGTATTCGCCCCTGAATATCACCAGAATTGAGAAAATATAATTTGTGGCTGCTCTATGACATAGACATCCATTTTTAACATTTGAAGGAACACCCTCTACCACCACTACAATACCAATTCAATTTTTGGATCTCCTGTACTTGACGATAGCAATACTGATAGCAGTATTGTACCAGTATTGTGATTTTAAACAAATATATATATATATATAATGAGTATTGTTTGGCCATTTCTACACAGTATTAACTTTTAGTGATCGTTTTCACCTTCAGTTTACTTTCATGTTGCAAGACTATATAGGGGCAACAATTTCGTTGTACTTGTATACAATGGGGGTTATACACAAGTATGTACCCCGCCGAATCTAAAAAACATAACCGCATATTTTTTCGATGTCAAATTTCTCGGAATATCTACCATTTAGTAAGAATGAGTTGGTTTTTTTCATTTAGTAATTTAAAGGCAAAAGGCGTATTTTTGTTTGGGCTTTGTCGAATCTACTCAATAATGGACATCATACACATACATGTAAATATAGTAGCTAATCGTTTAATTTTCAATACTACAAACATGGTTTCATTCATACACCAAATCAAGAACGATAACTGTTGCATAGGCCAATTTCATGTTCAATCTACAAAATTTTTATATCAAAAGCGCAACTACCAAATGAAGAACTAAGACCGGTTGTGCGATCGGAACTGTTTCTGAATAAGAAACAAAATTGCATACGCGTGGGTTTGGACATACATGTACATGAATCACCTTCTGTCTGATTTTTAGAAAGACTGCTACTTAAAGGGGTACCTAAGATCTTCTATATAAATGTTAAGTAATTTTATCCCCATGTTTTATGGGAATAATTTTAATGAACATTTTGTGGCTACATCAACAAAACTTTGGATCACAAAGATGTTTTAAGTTAGATATCAGAATGGCACAAAATAAAAGTTTTTTTTCTGATTTTTACAGTTATTTTCCATAGGCGTAGTGCATCCCTTAAATTTATTTCTTTGTCCCTCATTCTTTATCTTTTCATCTAACTATTCTTAAAACTCTGTTGTTTGGAATAATCTCGAACATTTCAATATTTGGACATTACTGTGAAATAAAAGATAACTACATTATATATTTTTATTACCCTTCTTCTTACGTCCGTTTGTCAAGTGAGTTATCTGATGTGCTCTAATATTGAGACTTTGTATAGTATTATTTGAATATCAAGCTCTTGTCAATTTTTATAACTACTTTGTTGAGATTATTTATATTCTGTCAGAACAGACCCTGCCCGTTCTCTCCACGGCCTCAAATTTTTAGTGACACCATTCAACTAGTTATGTGGAATTGGATCTCTGTAACATAATAACCAGTTCAGTGGTTTTTTTTTTCTGTAAATAAGCTTACCTTATTTGCAGCTTCTCTATCTTATTTTTGATGTCTGTCAGTGAGAAAATGTTGTTCTTTTGTTTTCAATGAGGATATGGCATTTTGTTTTTTAGACGTTTCATATTACTTTCGTTATATATGCTATTTGCATACGATTATCTATATTATATTAATGATGAGTTAGCTGTTTGAGTTGTATTATGTGAAGGTAGTGTCGATTTGAAGTTTAAATGGTGTTTTGATCTTTAATGTGCAATGCCTGATTTTTGGTATGAAGTTCAGTTTTGACCTGGGCCTTGGAGCTGGATATTTAAATCTTATTCATGGTACATTTTGTTTTGGTGCTGAACAATCATGCCTTTAATGACTTATCTATTTGGACATATTTGGTAATTTCATACTTAACTTTAAGGACATGTGTAAGTTAGCGCCATAAAATTAGTATAAGAGCTGCATTTTTTGAAGCTTGGCATTATAGCTGCACATTCGATGGTTTATTCTGGATGTACCCTGTGGTGTCTATTCAATTTTAATAAACAGCTATTTTGTAGTTATAGTTGATAATGTGTCCACTGTAAACATTTAAGAGATCAAGATTTTAACCACGGAACATTTTTGTAAGAGTTGTCAGGGGGAGGAAAGATTAAACCTTTCTAGAAGGAATTCCAACGTATCGGAAGATCCAGCAAAGCAAACACCTGGTGGTAATTTTTTTCGTTACATTCCCAGTCCGGAATTAATGTTATCCGATGAAAATTTACCTGACCAAAAGTGTTATCTAATGAAAAAGTTAGTGTCGTTGATTTTGATCCAATCGCTGTACACTGTTGCCGATTTTTTCTCAAGATAATAACAGTTTTAAGAGACATTGTTCATTAAACCTTTCGACATAAATTATAGCCAAGATGGATGGTTAGGTCATTAGTTTTCTCGAAAACACATTTATTTATTGATTTTTCTACAAATAGCAGTAACTTAAGAATACAATAGAACTTTTTTTCCGAAACGTCTGTATTACCAGTATAGTCCGGAAAAAATAGATATCTCAACTAATGTGTTGCTATAGTGTCGATAGATAGCAGTAACTCAAGAATACAATAAAACTTTTTTTCCGAAACGTCTGTGTTACCAGTATAGTCCGGAAAAAAAAGATATCTTAACTAATGTGTTGCTGTAGTGTCGATAGATAGCAGTAACTCAAGAATACAATAGAACTTTGGGTTTACCGAAACGCCAGTATAGCCAGTATAGTTCGGAACAAAAGATATCTCAACTCCCTAATGATATTGTCTTGATTTTTACACCTTATCTTAAATACGATATAATTTAAACGAATATGATTGTAATACCGGCGATACTGTTTACAATAGAATGAATAGGCGTTTTTTGATTTGCCATTTCATTAATAGTCAACGAAGCACATATCATGATTAGGTGAAGAAAGAAAAAGTTTAGTAGCATGTGTATGATAGATGTTTAAAACGTGTAGTGAATCTTGGAACAAATATAAAAAAAATCAACAAACGTTTGAATTGTCATGTGAATAATACCATCACATGTACATATTGTATATTTACACAAGTATTACTAGAAAAAAATTGGAAAGACTGGATAACTTCTTTTGTATTCACTGATCCAAAAACATATAAATGCACACGACATTGACAATGTCGAGTTGCGACGTCTCGTGTGTTTACAACGCTCTCATAGTATTTTTGCTTAATCAAGTAACCTCCTTCAATTATAAACGGATTCGATGACCGGTATTTCTTATGAGTGTCATATGATAATTGTATTAGAATCAGATTATCATTAATGGTTTAAATACGAGATTTGATACGAAAATCCTTATTAAATTATTCCGTTAACTTTTAGAATATTGGACCATTTTGAAATTTTACTTCTGTCGTCTTATTTAACTATGCGCCGTTGCAACGTGCAACTCAGTATCAAATCGAATGTTATGTTCTTAGTACTTCCAAATTTAAAGTTAAAGAAAAACTATGGACACATGTTATGGAGTATTAACCTTACAGGGTATTCACCATAATAATAGTACTCATACGGTGCTAAACTATTTCCTGTTTGTAATAGCAATGGGTTGTTGTAATATCAAAGATAAAATAAATCTCGAATATATCATTGCCTTTATAAATATTGTTATTTGTGTTCTTGCAATTTACATGTAACATAATTTCAGTTTCCAAAACTGAATGTGTGGATCAGAATGAATTTATTAAAATATTTCAAAACTTAAACTCTCTAAACATCAATGCTTAATACAGGTAAATGAACTATATTTGGGCTTATGATATAATTACAGAAATCGGAGCACGGAATTTACACTGAACACTGTACATTGACTTGACATACAGTACATGGATTAGACAAGGTACGTGGATTGGACATAATACATGGTGTGAACATAAAACATGGTGCAATATACATTGAAATTGGTACTAGATACACAGACCGTTGGGAATACTAATGCAGTTGAAGAAGCCCCCTTTTTATTTTATGTTTCTGCCTGAACCTCCTCAATCTTTTAAAGGTTTCTTTCTTGTTATGGCACCATATTGTTCAAACTCAAATAATCATATCAATCAATCAATCCCTAGCTATAGAATCTCATATTAATCCCTTGAGAGATGAAGGAGCAGTTGCGCTTAAAAGGTGTTTACATGTACATGTAAAACCATCGATATGGATTATCTCCCTCTGGAGGCATCCAACAGTAATCAAATTCCTTTGTGCGCAGCTACATATCATACCCAGCATTCCTATACCATTTCATCAAAATTCCTTGAGTGGTTTATGAATAGTTGTACTTACAAGAAATGTGGACAGATGGGGCGATTCCTGTATACTCCAAAGTACAAAAAGTAAAGAACATTTCAATCAGTAACTATACAGATATTCAATGTTAGTATGAAATAATGGAGACCGAAATTTTAAATAATATATCAAACACAAAAGATAACTGGAAGCTCAAAATAGAGCCTGAATTGCTCAGCTGGCTTTTTTTGTATAAGTGGCATGTTTTTTTCTAGGATAAAAATTCCTAACACTCATACCTAAGGAACGATGAATCAACTGTCATTGAACTCTATCCAGCTGTTTCTGAGGAGAATATCTTCGAAAGTTATAACATTAAAAAATTTTAAAAATGTCATGATGGCTACATTTGATTCACACAAAATGGTTTAGGAAATATATAAGAGAAACCTCTGTTTGATCCCTATGTTCCATTTTAGTTGTTTTCTTTGATTACTCTTAGTAATGTTTGTCTACGTATCAAAAATATCCACATCAGGTCAAGACAGAATTCATATCAAATTTGGTTCTAATTTGTTCGGTGGTGTGACATTGTCAAAGAAGAAACTTTGACGGATGACAACGACAGACGTTAAATGATTGCAATGGCTCAACTAGCGTAAATAGCCACACCTGATCAGTAAGGAAAAAAATAGCATAAACAAAAAGAAGGCAAATTTGAAAAATAACAATTACCCCCCCCCCCATCCAAAAAAGAAAATAAAACAACAAAAAAACAAAAAGAATCAAAAAACAAAAACAAAAACAAACAAAAACAAAAACAAAATGAAATAAAACCAATACAAAAATATTAGTAGAATTATTGAAGCACTTACTGAAAACTAAAAAAATTAATAAAATAGAGACCTCTTTTCATAACAAAGAGACCTATATAATAAAACTCTAGAAAAACAGACCCCAATACAAATAAATTACCTAAAGGCTAATCTAAAACATATAAACAAAGAAAATTACTCCCATCAAAATAAAACAAAACAAAACACAATGAAGTAAAAGTTTGACCCCCCCCCCCAAAGAAAAAACAAAAAAACAAAAAACAAAAACAAAAACAAAACAATAGTAGTACTCCGTTAAAACCTTTTATGCCATTGAAAAGCAATGTCCGCTCCCAGTATCATGTAAGGCATGATGTCTATTTGCACTTTATTTTGTAACCTCTCGCATATTCTTACTACGCTTTTGTGTTTTGTGTTTTGTTTTTGTTTGTTTGTTTGTTTTTTTCTTTGTTTTTCTTTGTTTTTTGACACAATTGAGTCACTACCGCCGCAAGTTCTTATGTTAATCAAACTAGATGTAGACCATATGCATTTATATCTTTCTATTTTTTCTTTGTTGTTGTTGTTGTTGTCAGAATTTTCATACTTTGTTTCTATTATTAGAGTTATGACCATTTACTGTAAATATGTGAGAACACTTAAAAATATTGAAATATTGTGAAAGTAAGAAGCAGACTATAACTCATCTCGCATTCAAACTGAGGCACGTGATCTCCTTTTACTATAAAAAACGAAACAATATTGCTACATGGTTTGGCTGTATCTGCTGAAATATGGACAAAAATGACCAATTGCGAGTGACAGACCAATTTTCACACGTTTGCCCAGCCACCCTCCCACCACCTCCTTACCTCACCCACCCCACGCCGTGATCACCAATCCTTAATTAATAGACATGTATATAAAACCCTCTAAGTGTGATAAAACACTTGTTCTGGGATATCCAAGATGGTTGCCATTTCAAAATGGCTGTCATCAAAATTTAGGTATCCTGATTGAAAATGGTCTAAAAACAACATCAAAAATTTATGAAAGAGTAATCAAGGGAACCAAGGTTATAGCAGTAATCAAAAGAATGTAATTCAGGGACGAAGACCAGACATGGAAAACAGACATACACAACAAAGAACATAAAGTAACTAAAATTATACATACAAAGTAACAAAAGCAAATGAGCAACTCAAACTCCACTAAAAAACTGGGAGCATGGACCAGGTGCACCGGTAGGGTAAGCGTCCTCTGCCTTTACTAAAACACCATTCGAGTTGCTCATATAAAGTCAAAACCGGGGTAGACAAACGAGGAAAGGAAAACTATGACCCGTCGAATAAATCAGTTTCCATGGTGCAGGTGAATACACCATAACGATCCACGAGTTCATGATGACGACCATAAAACTTTTGTAGGGATGACTTCAATCTTGTAGCAACATAACTCTGTTCCAGAAGTCTATTTGTTAGAGTTCTATTGCGATACAAAACGTCTGCGTAGTTTCGGCAAGCTCTGGCATAACGTATGAGTTGTGACATGAACACTCCATACGCAGGTGCTGAAGTGATGTGGCACAGATGAAAGGAAAGTTGACAGTTTTGAATGAAAAATTATCACGTTTGTCGTAAAGTTTGGTAAATAGTTTTCCTTTACCATCGATCTCTAAGTGTAGGTCAAGATATGAGGCTGACTTCACAGTGTCTATAGTATCCTTTATTGCAAGTTCTTTGGAGTAGATGCGATGTATCAAATCCCCGAAATTAGGATTGTTTAAAGATAATATGTCATCTATATAGCAGAAACTGTGATTAAAGGATCTAACTAAACGGTATTCTTTCTTTCGGATCAGATCAACTGTAAAGTCAGCCACATAAGAGTGAAGGAATAGGTCAGGAAGTAGAGGAACACAATTTGTTCCCATTGGAATACGACCGTTTGTTGAAAAACGCGTGCACCACACTGCACAAATATATTGTCGATTAAAAATTCTAGCATTTTGTAAACATCTCCTTCTGAATATTTGGAAGATGATTTGGAATTACAAAGTATGAGGAATCTCTACCAAGAACTATATATTTGTATCTAGGTGTACCATCTTTTTTGGAAAAAAAAACAACGATGTATAATGTTTTAAGTCGAGATTTTAACTGATTGTCTCCAAAAGATCTTTCGAATTTTTCGGAGCAACGTGCTCGCCATTCATTTTGAACGCCACCTTATTGAAACACTTACAGAAGTCTGAAAACAAAACGGCAAAATTACTCGAATGGGATCTAAATGTGGACAACATTTAACCAGCGTATCCGAGGGGGACGACGCATTGACATACTTCAGAGAATCCAGAAGTTTGATGAGCGAGGCCGGATTCAACTTAAGATCAGGGACTTCTAGCAGCCAAAAAGTATGAGAATTAGCCGAGCAAAAAAAAAGTTTTAGACAAAAACGAATTCACAAAAAATACTAGGCATGAAATGGAACTACAAAACAAACGAACTATTCTACACAGAGAAAGAAGAAGCAGATGGAAACCTTGTTACAAAAAGAGAGATTCTTCGATACTCATCGAGAATTTACGACCCGTTAGGATTTCGCAGCCCGGTTACGATAAATGCCAAATTATTGCTGCAGGAGTTACGGAAACTTGTATCCGATTGGGAATTTCCCTTGTACGGAAAAATACGCACTGATTGGACAAATTTGAAGAAAGCCATC